>CM052219.1:7315101-7814060 GCA_028454225.1 Lasioglossum leucozonium | reverse complement strand
AGGCGGTCAACTTTAACATCGTGCGCTGCGAATCGTGTACCGCTACACTCAGATTGGTCGTTTATATTATATTTCCGTATTCAACTGTACAAAACGTGGAGAATTTTATTCTTCCGTGTCTTTTCGCAACGGAAGACGACTACCCACAAATTTATCGATACTTAGCAGGGTCTCTCGTCCTTTGCGCCACGCTTTAATTAAAGGATAGAAATTTTTGTAGTAGTTGCCGGGGCGCTTTGGACTTGTGAAAATTAGGTTACCAGGGCTTGGACAGCTCTACGGACTGACAACTTCTTGAACAATCAAGTTAGCGGTTAAGGGAAAATTGGAAGAGCACGTGGCCACACTGGGACCTCTGCTCTATAACTTAAAGGGGCGAGTTCTGTCTTCGTTCTCTACCTACTCGAACCATGGGGGATTTACCTCCCTGATGCACAAGTTAATAACCATCGTACGAGTTCATTTATACAATTTACAGAGTCGAGTAAAATTTCTTGCTCGACACGTTTAGCGTTAATCGGATTAAGACCGAAGCAAATTTTCAAAGATTCGTATCCAGTGTCTCTAATTTGATCCCTCGCTGTTAGACCAGAGAAACAAGTTTATCGCCGGTCTGACCTGTGTATCCGCTGGCTGCAACCTAGACTCGTCTGAACCATAAAAATCCGAGCCAACGAAAACAGTACATAGATGGTTTCGAACCATCCAGAACCACGCAGAGTAGCGAGCTAGGAGAGTATCGTCAGAGACGCGGAAACAGTGGGTGGGAAAAAAGTCCGCAGAAGGAACCCGCCGCGCCGCGCCTGTGGAAATTGGAGCGCGAGGCTCTCGAGCGGTGATACGAGCCGCATACATCTCGTCCCGTTGCACGACGCGTCGCGCTGTCTCGACGCTTGCGTCCCGTTTCTCGGCTGACTCAATGCAAATGCCGATCGGGTTTGCACACGTGTAAACCGGCCAGCGACGCGCGACAGGGAAACGGCCCCCGGTAATTTTGATTACAAGTTGCAACGTGAACGAGGCCGCGCATCGCGTTCTATCGCAACTCGACTCGACTCGACTCGACTCGACTCGACGCGACGCGACGCAACGCAACGTTGGATGCAACACGGTACGGTGCACGAGGGGAATTTGTAAGGGGCACTGACGCGTAATAGGCCACTCGAAATCCGCGTCGGTGTTAACGTTTGCGCCACGGGCAACGCTACAGCCTGCCGGGACACCGGAACGGACAATACGGGGCACTCGGCACCGCAATTGCGCCATCCGCGACACGACTTTCGCGACCCGCAGAATTTGCAGAGTCCTGGCTCCTATGTCTCCTCCCCCCCTGTGTCGAGAATCCTTGTACCAACGTTTCGACAATGCCCGCCCCGACCGGCGACAACCCCTGCGAATTATTACCGAACCTATGGTACTCCAGTTCCTCTGACTACTTCGTTCCACGGTACCGTTCGTAAAGGCGTAAACGACAGTATCAACATTGTTTGTCTTTACAGAACGACCTTTGTAGGTCGATTTCAACGAAACGAGTTTTCAGAACGACTTCTTCAGAACGACATTTTACGCCGATGTCTGTAAGATAGAAGGAAAACAGCTTTTCGTCCTAGGCCCGCTAGAGGACTCGTCGGGCAGGTCATCTGGCGGGGATATCACAAGGCAGTCAAGGAAGGTCTATACAGGGTTAGTCACCTAACGTTTGCACCTCAAACATCTTTACTGTTTTCAAAGATACGATAAATGCTTGAAGGCAAAGGCGAATGGTCCAGTGAGACACACATGATGCCATAAAAATATTTATTTTTTAAAAAGCTGAAGGTCAACTTAATTTTCTTAAACGGGATCACTCCTTGTTAACGGTGATTACTCAAGGTCGTTCAAGGTCATAGTCAGAGCATTTAAAAGATCATTTTAAAAAAATAACATAAAAACTAGCAGCGGGAAAAGTGTTGACTATTTGTCCATCTGCTGGCGAGCGTAGGAGGTAGCCTCTTCAGAAGGATTTTTATAGTGCAATCTATGCAGCACGATCTCCATAGAACGACTTCCTCAAAACGACACAACGTCTTGAGAACGACTTCTCCTAAAAGGCGTCTTTAGAGCAACATCATGACAACGATCTTCGTCAAGTGACTCCTTCAGAAGGACACCTAAACACGGTTAATTTTCCAGTTCACTCAGCACCGCAATTATGCAATCCGCGACACGACTTTCGCGACCCGCGGAGTTTGCAGAGTCCTGTCTCTGCTACTCTCACTGTAACGAGAATCGTTGTCCCAACGTTCCGACATTGCATACGGCCCAACGACAAACCCTGCGAATTATTACCGAACCTATGGTACTGGAGTTCCTCTCGCTACTTCGTTGCAACAGCACGCTGCGTTGGCCAACGCGCTTTACCAACACCCCGGCACCGGTAGGACAGTTGTCCAGGATTTCGATGGTTACGCGATTCTTGTCACGTACCGGTTGTTCAACGGGTCCCGGAGTTTGTTCGTCGTTAACGGTTGTCTTTGATTGAATATTCATGCGTCGCTGGCCTGCCTGCTTTTGATTAGATGCGCCGCTGCGATCTTGCTTAGAACGGCTGCTGACGGCTTCTCAAAGCCGGCTTCTACGTGGCTGCGCGAAACGTGCAGGGTGAGGTGCCAACATTTTCCGTTGAAACGTTGCCGTTGGTCCAGAACAGGATCGTTTCAGAACGATCTCTGCAGAACCATTTCTTTAAATTGACCCTTTTGAATGATCTTTGTAGAATCATCTTTGTAGAACAATTTTTCCAAAATGACTTTTTTAGGACGATCATGGCAAAACGATGTATTCAGAACGATCATTATACAACAATCTATGTTCGATTCCGCAAGCGTAACTAGCAAAATAGCCGCTCGTCGCGAGTCAATCGTTTGCGTAACAGCTGCGTGAAATGCATTTTTAGAGACCAATTATTCGTCGCGTAAAGGCCTCTTTCCGATTTTTAGCCGTCCTTCGAGTAATTAGAAGAATGCTAACCCTCGACTTGCCCCAGGGGACACTCGAGGGTTCGAGCTGATGGCATTGGAAAGATGGCCATAAAGTCAATCCGTGCCACTCGCGTGCCGGTCACTAGGTACGCGAGGGTTTCGGATTCGGACGCAGTGGGCCTTATGGTCCGCATATTCGGCGGCCCGGGGCATTGTTATCTTGGGTCGCATGCGTAAGCCACTTAGGCTTTTTAGACTATTTATGATGCCTAAGCGTGGCACCCTGAGATCGCGTGCGAATCGGTGAGAACCCTTGGCCTTCGTCACCGGACCCAGGCCAAGGCGTGGTAACCATCTGCGGGCCACTTGGGTAAATTCACTCGTGCCGTTCCGGGGTCTTGTATTTTGTCCATTTTGGGAATTCTCGGAGTTGACTCGAGGTAGAGACTTCCTCCTCCAACGGTGAGGTCGGTTACGGAAGATCCTCCTCCCTCAAGTCAACCAGCGAATGGGGATGATTTTCTCCCCCAAAAACGGGCCCATGTCCGAAATTCTCGCGGGCTGTAAGAAGGAGCGGACTCCGGGGCAGCGAGTTGGCTTCACGAAGTTCGGCTTCATTATCGAAGAGACATCGTTTCGATCTCGTTCCAAATTTGGTCTCACCGTATCGGAGACCATAACGTACGCGTTGATCGCGACAATCCACTGTCTCCGTGAAATTAGTTGCCCCAAGGTAATTCCGCCGGCAACAGACGTGTATATAAAATAAACAACTGTGATCCAAAAACTGTAGACAAGTCCTTATTTCGACATACGAAATAAACAATCTATACGGAATGATCATTATAGAATGATCTTTGCAGAACGATCATCGAAGTACGATCTTCGTAACGATTTCCTCGGGTCGATCTTTGTAGAACGATCATGCTCCGAAAACGTGTATATTTTCACACAATATAATATATCTACCATTCCTATTCTTAGAGGATCGCATCGCGAACGATACACAGAAAGTACCCCCGAAGAATATTCCCTGTCCCCGAAGCGATCGCGCGGAAAACCGTTTAACGTCTGAAATCCGGAGATAATATGGAATCGTGCGTGGGCAAAGCTGAAATTCCCCAGGCTGTTTGCCAGGGATTCGCAAATCCCGGGGACGGTCCTGGGCGAAGCGCCGACCGATTCAGCTCACGTCTGGCCGTTTCTTCGCGTTAAAATCACCGCGATTCGTCTCGGTGGCTGTGCTCTCGTCCCGAGACACGCGCCGCGCGCGGAGCCGCGCGGAATCGCGCGGTCTGACTCGAAGAATTTGCAAGGATTTCCTTCCGGGAATTCGCGACGCGGTTCCCGCGACGAGACGGGCGTGCCGCATCACCGGGAACCGGTGACCTCGTTCGCGAATCTCGTTACACTAACTTCCTCGGCGAACTACCGGCGAAGAACAATAATTTAATAACAACGACTTAGCGAGTCGGGAAATCGAAGCGTGTTATCGGTTTTAAGTACCCGGCCGCTCGAATAATGTCGTTCCCGACTAACGAGCCGGAAGTTTGAAAGACGATGCGAGCGATAAATCCAATTGCCGACCCCTCTTCTGCTGTGGTAAGACGCCGCTTTTATGCATATTATTTTGCTGGGGAATCGATTGAGTTTATTCTCACTGTGAACTTATACAGCGGTATTTTAATAGCTATTTGTATCACGATGCTTGTAGAACGATCTTTACAGAATGATTTCTTCAGATCAATGTTTTTACTACGATTTTTGCACAATTTTTGTAGAACGATCTTTACAGATCGATATTTACATAATAATTTTTCCAGAACGATCTTTCAAGTATGATTTTCAAATAGAGACACAATTAATTTGAATTTTCTTATACTTTAGAACCTTGCACATACCGTAGTCCCATTAAAATGCGCAGTCTAATTACTGTTGCATACTGTTTCCTACTCCATTTTTTATTTTGTTGAATCTTTTTTAGTGAAGTATCACCGTCGGCCGGTTAATCCTTATTGTATGCCATAATAATCTTCTTATTGTGCTTGAAATCTAATGAATTTCTTAATGAGAATCTCCATAAGATTCAATTAACGTTCAACATTATGAATGCAACGATATAACTAAATTTGGTGTCTTGTAAATAAAAATAAATCTCTGATAAATCTCAACGGACTGATCCCGAGACCCGTTCTTAATGAAAACTTGGTCGGATTCTCAGTGGAGATAAATTAAAGATTTCCTCCGATTTTCGTTCTCTTAATAAAAATAAGGAATATTAATCACTGTAGCCGTAATTATCGGTACGAACTCGAAATTAAAGGCTCAAGTAGACATTCAAGAGATCGATACACGATAGCGAACAACGTATTCGCGAGCGGTGCTTCGATTCTCGCAATAATTGGTTCCAAAGCAAACCGATGATCAACGAGAATGAATCCAGCCGTGCAATGAATATCGGACTATCTTCCGTAATAATTGTTAGCTCGATGAAGAGGTACATTAAAAAGCGTCGATGAAACCGCGGAAACCGGGAAAGATATTAATTATCCGCCGAAAAATGTTCAGGTCGGGCATTTTAATTAATTCGGTTCCCCTCGAACTATCCGTCATAGCCGCCGTTATTCGGGTCGGAATATTTCTCTGGTCTCAATTTCAATGCACGAGAAAAAAGAACTGTCACTCGAATTCAGCCATTTATTTTTCAATTACTTCTTCATTAAGCTTTAGGGGCGATCGCAGCGCGATATTATTGAAATAATTTCTTATTGTAAAGGGATACATTAGGTGGGCAAGAAAGTAATTTCGGTTTTCACTAACAGACAGTGATATGTTCTTTTTTTTGTTTCAATAACTTCTGTTAAGGTTATAATTTTTTTCTTTCTGGGATTTAATAACAAACAATTGATAATAAGATTGCAGAGTGGTTAAAATATTTAAAATTGGGTTTTATTTCACCTTAAAATACCGAAAATACTTTCTTGCCAACCCAATACATTATTCTCGTTTAGGTCTCGGCAGTTCCAGCGTTAAAATCAACCGAAACGATAATAGAAATTAAACAAACATTACGGAACACTGTTGACGGTTTAGTGTTGACTGATTCAATCAACAGAAGGCAATTTGCAAAGCAGACGTTCACGGGAGATCGATCATTTGGTAACGTGTCGCCAGCAGGAACGTCAAGGCCTCCGTCAGACTGTGGGGCGATGCCTTTATTAGAAGTAATTTGCCCGTTACACCGGTGATTAACCAAACTATCGACCGAAGGACCGGTTTCGAGCAGCTGTTATGGTGACCGACACCGCTCCAAGCTCGATGGAGGATGCAAATTCCTTGATCGTTCTCAGGGAAGTTCCGCGAGCCGGCTCGAGCAGCCGTGAAATAGCTTGGCTCCGACAGTGGACTTTTGCAAGTTCGTTCTAATTGCCAGAACGAAGCGATCCGCGAACGCATGCCTCGTCTACCTGACGTCATTAACCGGCGAAATGTTGGCAAGTTTGCGGACTATGCTCGCGTCAGCACGACGATACAATTACCAGACCAGGTGTCAAGAAATAATGTATAAAAACTGTTGTACAGCGTGATTCTATGCGAAGATCTGTTAATACAATTTGGTGAAAAACATTGACCTCCACCGACTTTTTCGAGGTCAAATTTTTCTATGATTGTATCCTGTTCTACTCACTGAGAAAAACGAACTTCTCGAAGGAACCGTGAGTCAAATATGAACCGTTCTATCGAAAATTGACGTTGAAGTTTAAATAATTTCTCGGAAGGAAACATTCTTAGTACTTTTACAAATCCTGGTTCGCGAAGGATCGGAACTAAGGATTCAAATCAGCAGTCCACAGAAGGACGAAAAGCATTCGAGGAATAAAAGCGCCGTCCCGGAACACAACATCCATCACGCATCCGCAATCTCCGTGACACGTTTCAGCATCCGGTCGATGGAAGACTCGTGTCTCCGCGCGCGTCATTGCCTAAGATGATCCGGAATGAATTGGGAAGTCTAGCGAGTCGCTGAAGCCTCGAGTGTTCCATCTTTAATTCAGCGTCCCTTTTCGACGAAGCCAAACAACGCGTAAATAATCGATGTCTTCCCTTCGGCACGTATCGAATTTGCCCGAGACAACATCGAGGAGGATAGATCGCGCTTCCGACACGCGCGTAATCATTAATGCAAATGAGCGAGAGCGTTCGGTCCCGGGTAACATTCAGATTCTGCGATACATTACCTTCCTTCGTATCGAAACTGTCTTATCTGGGTGTCGCGAAACATGCCGAAACCTATGCTGTGGTTGCGAATCAGGATTTATGGAACTTAATTTTCAATTTTTAATATAGGCCCACGCAAAAATGTTGTGAACAGCAACCCTTAAAATTCCCTGCACGATTTCAGCCAATTGTAATTTTTTGAAAATTTGTTTACGTTAGCTAGTAAACTAATTCTTCTACCTTCTTAAAAAATTTTTTAAATCTCTAAAAAACCTATCTTCTAGAAGTATAATAATATTACTAGAAGCATATAATATATACAGAATAAATAAACAGTATACTGCGTATAATATAATAATAATATAGAAGTATATAATATACAGGGTGAATTCGATAAAGCAGGATACCTAAATATCTCCGTTACTTTTCGTTGTACAAAAAAACTTCGTAGGACAAAGTTACACTGTTTGAAGGGCCACATATAACGGTGTAAGAGAAAAAAAAATTTCAAGGTAATTTTTATGAGATTTCAAGGTTATCGATGCTTTTTAAGTGGAATGATATATTTTCGTTAACGTAATGTTGTAGCTGACAAAATAACGAATTCATGCATGTAACACAATATGATCTTCAAATGACCTTCAACTCAGAAAAATGGTACAAATAAAATTCAACGTGTAACCAGTTACACGGAATTTATTTATCAAATTGGAGTAAACGGAAACTGATGGACAATTACGATTAGGAAATCGGTCCTTGTACAACTGCACGGTTTGTCTTAAACACTGTCGACTTTCTTCATAAATGAAAATCATATCAATCTTTTCTTCCTTCGAGTAACGCATTGTGAAACGTTCATCGATAAACTGATCGAGAAATTTTAGAAACTGTGGAAATCTGATAGCAAGGTCTTCTGAGTAATTAGTAGTGGATAAACACGATTCTGTACGAACGTATAGGTGAAGGTATATCATAATTGTGCTCCTGTCAACACCGAATCTGTTATTATATTGTATATTGCGATACATTTGAATGTATAGCAGCTCAAGGGATGTATTTTTGAACATTTGGCGTAACAGAAATACAGCAAATGAATCTTACACGTTGAATTTTATTTATACCATTTTTCTGGGTTGAAGGTCATTTGAACGTCATATTGTGTTACATGTATGAATTCGTTATTTTGTCAGAAAATATGTCATTCCATTTAAAAAAACATCGATAACCTTGAAATCTCATAAAAATGACCTTGAAATTTTTTTTTCCCTTACACCGTTATATGTGGCCCTTCAAACAGTGTAACTTCGTAACTTTGTCAACAGTGTTTTTTGTACAACGAAAAGTAACGGAGATATTTAGGCGTCCTGCTTTATCGAATTCACCCTGTATAATAATATTACTATAACTCGATAATACTTTATGCACAACAATATTGTATACAAAATAAGAGACAATCTCTAGGTCGATATTAGAGAAGTTGATTTAAGGTTTGGACCGAAAGTAGAATTTTGAACCCACTGCATTCTAAGATACCGGCACCGTAAGTTTGACGATTGGGTGGCCAACTTGTACGGGATAACTGGCACTGTACGTCCCCGGAATTTCCGATACTGACCGCGTTCTCCGGCGATGACGAGCGGACGAGTCAAGCGGCGATTATGCTCGACTGGTTTGGCTAGAGCTCACATGCGCGCGCGACTGAACTTGTTAGCGATCGAGCGAGTCATTATCCTTGCGAGTAATTGGGCAACGCTACGTGTAATCGACACTGAGCGTAATCAACCCTCTCGTTCTCTGGATCAGCTGATTTGACGCGATCTCTTCGGGAGATTTGTGCACTCCAGCCGTCTCCTTCCAGAAAGGTAATTTATATACAGATGAGTTTTCACCATAGCTAGCTTTACATCTGCTAATTTAATTCCGATTTTCTTGTTGTTTTTCCAACTCGTCTTTAATTCCGCATGTGTATGAGAATTTTCTTTGGAAAAGTGACAATTTGTTAGATCTTTTTGTAAATTGGTGATCTGGTGCCTAGTTCTAATTCATATTAGTTATAATTAGATAGAAGATCTTTATGCAAAATAAAAATAAAATAGACATTTATTTATTCTCTTAATATGTTTAATAAGTTGAAAATAATATAACAATATTCTTAAATTCTTCCAATATTTTTACTGTTTTGAATTATATCCATTCATTTTTGCCGTAAATGCATAAAATCTGCTGTTTATTTATAATACTCAGGTATGCATCTAATTACTTTAAAACGAAATGAATTGAAATGATCCCCTTGATGACAGATAAATTCATAACTTATTAAAAAAGTATAAGATAGTAACATGAACATAAATCTTTAATAATAATCGGTCTAAAAAGAACTGGATTTTAAATTCCAGATTTCCATTTACAAACTAAGCAAAACTGCAGCATGGTTTTTGCACCAACTTGTTGTGTTCTTGCATCGTTTCCTTTCCATCCACATATTCCTGTTATTTTCACTAATATCTCTGGTATTACTACAATTTTAATGAGGGAATGTTTCCAATTGAAAAAAATCAGATTCAAACCATACTATGCTGCTTGAGATTTTAATTAAATTTTATTTAAAGCTCCGTCGTGTGACGGCTTCGCACGTATTACAATGTAGCTTGATGTTAACGTGTTTCCCTACTTTGTTTTTAATTCTAGTACAGTTTCGCAGAGAGAATATAAATGTAGCTATTTCGCGAACAAGATACGAGTGTTAATGAAACCTTGTAAGGTTGTAGAATGCGTTTACAAGAAACAATCCCCCTGTGCAATTAAAACTCTTTCTCTCGCGAGAGATAAGATTAATGTTAACGTTAATAACACCCCTGTTGGAATTATACGACAGGCAACAAATTGGAAACACTCGTAATTCAGAAAAATTTTGCATTAACAAATGGCAATTTCGTTGTTTCCTGCTCGCACGAATTTAAGCTAATCTCAAATCTGTTTTCGACAAAATATTATGTCCTTTCTAAAAATCTTGAATTTACTCGATATTTGTGAGTGTAGTAGTTGGAGAGATTTTTCGAGAGACCAGTGGAAGCACGAAGTGTACCAACATTACAGTTCATGTCGGGCTTATGATTCACGAGGCAGGTTAACAGTGATTAATTACGTTATTCATCATTCCCTGCGAAGATCATTTCCTCCCATCATTTTGATATGAAAACGTAATTAGAAAATCAGAAGTAATCGTGTACAGTATTTTGGTAATTAGACAACGCGTCTTTTCACGAACGTCGAAGTTTCCTGCATGAATTGTAAATCCAATAGCATTTTAAAGCATGTCTGGTGTTTACACTGCAGAAATTAAATAAATATTTATTCCTCCTCTGTGTAATTCCAATGAATTGAAGACAATATAATTTTATTAGGTGAACAAATTAATCGATTGCCCTCAGAACCCATCAGTAATAACTTTATTTTAGAACCGAATCATTTATCCATCAAACTAAGAATTGGATAATTGTTTATAAGATGGAATAAATACACGTAAAGTGATGAAAATTATTTTAGACAGTAGAGTGTATTTTTATTGTTCATAAATAACGAACGAATTCAAAAAGAAATGATGGAGTGAGGAATATGTGTATTCACGTTTTAGAAAATTTTGCAAAAATTCAACGAGAAAACGTTCGTAGAAGTTCGAACCTACGGAAACACATAAGTATCACTTCGTAAGAAATATTAATAACCGTGCTCGCGTCGCGTGATTTATCCCACGGCTCGAAAGTCTCCGGAGCGAGGTATACTCGTTAAGTGAAAACAGATTGTAGTAGTCAGACCTCGAGGAAGAAAGCCGCGCGCTAGGAAAAAGGGGAAGCACAGAATAGGGGCAAACGTAACTGAAAAGAGTGGCATAAATTCCGTTTTAGAGAACGAACGAAGGGAAGAAGGCGCCCAAAGGGTAACACAATGATTCATCGCGTGTTTGGTACTTCCGAGGAATAAAAATTGTAATTTCTTCCTGCGCGGTGATAAATGACACGAAGTTCATGACACGGAGCAGCTCAAGAGAATGTTGCAATCTTTTAATCGCTTTGCTTCTCTCACTTTTTACTGCAATCTGAAAAGAAGCGAGGCAATAAAAATTATTTCGCTCGAGATAGAAAATATTAATAATACAAATGTACATACACATTAAAAAATGGCAGAACTATTGGATAAAATGGGCAATATGTAATTTAATTTTTAGTTGAGAGAAATTTCGTTTTAAATATTGAAACGTATGGTACAGTTCCGTGGAAATATATTATAAAATTGTGCCTCGAAATTTGCAATTTGACATTTCAAATGGATTTCGCAGTAGAAGATTCGAGACGTAAATAATGAAGCAATGTTTCAGTCACAATTGTTCCTATTGAGTTCTCAAAGAAACTAACTGATTCAGCAGAGAGCTGTCCAACAAGCGACTTTTTTGCACTCGGTTTCTGATTACAAATTTCCAGTTCGTAACCGGAATGCATCTCTGCAGCTGTCTTTCTCTCGTGGCACGTAGCTCTAGGTAATTAACGTAATGAAACCGGCTAGTACTTTTTGCTGACTGTTTAGGATAGAATATATTTACGGCCTGTAATTAATACCGGGACTGTAGCAGCGCTGGGCCGGCTATATGCTTGCTGAAATTTTGTCGAGCTTTTGATATTAATTAATAATTAATGTACTTCGCAGCCAACAGCTCGTTAATAAATATTCTAGCGTTAAACGCGTCGTGGGTAAACGTGGATGGTCCAAGGTTGCTCGATTCAGCGAAATAGAACGCGAGGGAGAAGTTTCGAGCCACCAATTTTTCACAATTAACAACCCTTTATAATTGCGCAATTCAAACGTTTATACACTGCTTCGTTACACTCACAACACATGTTGATATAACAAAATAAATTTTTTCAATATCGTCGTGATTGACTGCGAACCTTTACGCAAAATTAAAATATGTTCTACCCAAATTGCAACAACTAGAATTTAAATAAAAATATATTTTCCATTTTAACAATTCCAATCGGATGAAAATATTACAACAGAGTTCAGTAGTTACACTGCACCAAAAGGAAGCTTAAAAATCTTCTTTTAGTCTATAAGGAAATTCTTAGGTGACGTTACTTGACTTGTATCACAATTTAAACTGCTGTTTAAGAATCCACCGAAAAGTCTTTAGAAATGGGTTTTCCAAAAACTCTGAAATAATAGGTGTTGAAGGAGGTAATGAAATTAGACAGTCGCTCCGAGGAATTTCAAGACAACAAGGTGCGAAACGAAGAGCAGTCAACCGTTCCATCACGCGGTGCTGGGAAACTATAGTTCCCTATCGCAGTTGCCTAGTTACTCACTGTAACAACAGTGTTCCCCCTGTTGATTCATCCGGGCCAAACAGCGGGTCAAACACAGGAGCGGCTTTTAGCAAAACGAGCGCTGACCTTCCTGCTTCAGTTACAGCATGCTGCTCTTCTAACGCCGAAGATTAGGTTTCGCCGGTCGGGTTTTGTTTCAGCTGTCTGGCTTCATTAACCCCCGAAGAGGCTTTTCTCCCCCCTCCCTCCTCTCTCTCTCGGCCTCTCTCTGCTGGCAATTCCCCCTTTTAGATTCCGAAACGGTATTACCTTCGAGTTGTATTTTAATAGAAGTCGGTTCACGTTGAAACGGCGTGCAAGTGGCTCGGCTCGCGGCTCGTTCTCAGAATTTCAGCCACACGAACGCTAATAGAAGGATCGCGGCAACACGTTCCGACGGAACGAATCAATTTAATTATTTCTCGCAGCTCGCCAGGAAATATTCGGAATTGATGGAATTTGCCTTCAGGATAACTCTGACGGGGGTCCGTCCTCGTTACCCCCTCACGCCGGCGACATTTTTGAAGCGCCGACATTATTCTAGTCCGCTGGCAACAATTTCGTTTTACGAGGAAATTCGAGCGACTCTTTGTTCGACGATGATACCAGCGACAACAATGAAGCTGTCCGCCACGCCGGTGTAAAAGATAAATATTCAATGAAAGAGTCGGAAAGAAGAGACGCCGGTGTATGTAAATGCAAATGAAAAGAATACTTGAACGGACGGATCAAGTTTAAACGTTTGCTTCGAAAGGACACGTGAAAATAGTGCCATCTGAAAAAGAGAGAAAAAATGAGTTTGCCAAAATGCGACTCGTTAGTTGAGGATAAAATGTGGCAGATTACACGTTCAGGAACGAGGATATTATTTAACAGGTCTCTCGTTAATATGGAATATTATATTAATTTCACAACCAGTTGATTTTGTAGTTACAACAATCTCCCGTAATAAACGCGTATAGAATACAATTGATAATGTCAAATTATCGAATGATTATTTCATTATTTTGAATACAAAATGATACTATACAATTATTTCCTCGACAAAAGTATTTTTTAAAACGAAATAATTATGAACTAAAATAACATGTTATTTCTGATAATATTAAATTAATGACCAGCAGTATATTATGGTATAATGAAATGAAATAAAAGAATTATTAAGGTGTTGTGATTGTTATCAGGGTATGTATTATAAAAATACTTTACACAGCAAACGCAAACAAAAATCTCAGCTCCGTTTTACCGTTTTAGTGGAAAAAGGTCAATTAGGGCGCCTTCGGATGCGCTTTTATTGCTGGCAGAGCACATATTTGTTCGTAAAAGTCTCCACCGTGCGACTGCATCGGCTGATCTGGAAGAAAAGGTGAAACCTGCGCGTTTTCCTTGGCCCGGTTCATTGATTTCGTCCCGTTTGCCGAAGAAGAACGGTCGTTAGCTTGTATCGAGCGTTGCCGTAGCTCTTGGGTCGCGTGAAATTCGAGAGGTTCGGGCCCTGAGTATATAAAATCTTGTTGTTCGGCTGCTCCTCGAGTGTTAAAACAGAGATAGATAGAGAGAGATAGAGAGATAGAGAGAGAGAAAGAGAAAAAGGTCGGACGGATAAAAAAAAAATAGAAACGCTTTCAGAGGCGCGTTCTCGAGCGGTGGCAGCCCGTCCCAAACGCAATTAACGCCGTCGCGTTAATTCGTCGTTGTACCTCGAACGAATTGTTTTCCCGGGAAGCTACTGAAAAACCGACGTTGCTCATTCAACCCACGCCGTGACACGGAATAAATGTACACCTCGGAAATCGCGTCCCGGCGCGATTCTTTATCATTTTCGGCCCGAGAAGAAACACGATTTCGCGGAACGCGAATCGCAACGCTCGCCTTAATTGGACCCAGCGACGATTAATTAATTAGACGGCCGTCGAACGCTGGGACACTATCGCCTGGTTAAATCGGAATTTTTCGTTTGACAGCGGAGACTCCACGTTCATGGTTTAAGTAGCGCTCTTTGAGAACGCTGCGGACATCATTTGAGCTTTTAGACTTCTCAATACGTGGACACGGGTTTGACAGTCGTGGCTGGTAATTATTTTATTAAAGATTATTATAAGTTCCTCAGAAATTACTGATTTCACGAACATATGAATTAAACATTAATTTAATATGTACATTATATTCAATACATAAATGTGAGCTCGTCGTTATTTAAATTTATAATTATGTCATACTGTATAATTGATAAGACAAATAAATTAAATAAATGGTAATAAATAACTGATGTAAGTTTGCTTTAATGATTTTCTTATTGTTAAAATCACCAGATGAATTCTAGTAACCAATTTCAGATTTTCATTACAAAAATATTTTTACTTTTTCTTTTCTTTTTCGGCGACTTGGGCTGAAGGAAAAATTTAGTTAACATTGCTTGTTCTACCTCTAAGTAATAGAACTTTATTTTACGAACAAACTACTGAAGGGTACTTTTGTAGTAGTGACGATCGTAAGTAGTATATAGTAAGTAGTATAGTCCATAAGTAGTCCGCCCAGCGTGTCTTCGGTAACTCCCAGTAGGCTAAAAACTGAAAATTCGCTGAAATTCGAGTTCTCTGCATATTTACACTCGTGATCGACCGATATGGAGAGCTTTTGCATTAACAAATGCGACGACCTCTCTTTTAATAACCATTTACCGACAGCCCACTCTAACGTAGAAATCGCGCGCAGTATTTGCATGTCAGGTCGATGACGTGTCGTTAAAAACAATATCCGCATCTGAAAAATAAAATAACGAATATCGAAACAATTTGCGTAATTCAATTATTTTAACAATCACTGCGCGAGATGTAACTGCATGTTCATTGTATGCACGCTGTGACTCGAGATAGCTAGCCGATGGAAATCGAAGTACGTCAACTGTACATGAAAAATAATTAAAAAATTTGAAATCAAATGTTAATCAAGCTGCATTCAAATTAGCTAGTAATGTTCTGCTCGGCGCACTTTCCATTTGTTGCATGCGCCATTGCGCTCGGTACGCTCATGTAGTCGATGAATGTTGATAATTTATTTTTACGAATGCATTAACATGTAATGGATACCTTGCATCGATTTTTCAAACGAGGTCGCGAACATTTTACTTATTGTGCTGGGATAGTTATGACGCTTATTGGAGACATTATTGTGTCTGTATTTCTAGATTTTGCATCGAACTATAAATAATTTTAATCTTTCCTTGAAAGTTGCACTGGTAGTAATTAATTATCTTATTCATAATGCGTTTATTCAGAACAAGAGTGTTTACATAGAAAATCAATTTAAAGCAGCATTATTCTTAAAATGTGCATCTGTCTCCACGAAACTTTACAGACTGTTTTATACGTGTTTCGAGCTTTTATACGATATACAGTTACAATAAACGCGCGAATGAATAATTTAATATCTTCCTGGAATAAACAATTTCAGTACGCGGAAATATAAAATCTGAGATGGCTCAATATGAACCCTCTGGTAGACCTTAAATTGGATCCCAATGACGACGTAAAGTGTATGTTATAAAGAGTGAGATTTAACTTTGAAGCCGCTATCAACCTGTGTATTAACTTGCTTCTAACACGTCGAAGAGGAGCAGTCAACAGCAAGAGTACTTATCCTTATGAACTAATATAGTGGTAAAGCAACATCATTTTTCATACGTGCTAAACCGAGATTATTCTTCATTCGTCGATAATAATGAACTAACCAGATTAAAAAACAGTGAACTTATCTGAATAAGTAAAATAATTACTCCACACTTAATTGATCTGTACTAAATCGATCTGTACAGGGTGTTTCAAAATTATATGTCGCGACCACTATAGCGTGATTCTGAACTTGTAGATCGGTGGCGATCTGTCTAAAAACATCGACCGCAAAATTGACCTTGACCCTTTTTTCAATGCCAAACATTTTTTTGATTGCATACTACAGTAATTATTACGACTAAACATAAAAACAATTTTAAAGTTTCGTAAACCATTTCGTGAACTATTAAGTTTCATATGTTTACAGGGTGCCTAAAAGTGGTGCAAACGTGGAGAGGATGATTCTCTTCTTCGTTTCTTCGTACACCTATTGTTTATTTACGAAATACAAAATCAACGATAATTAAAGAAATCAACGTTTTCTGTCTCGCGGAATGGAAGTGAACAAGGTTGTAGAAGCGATCCGGCGTAGAAGTGATCTGATCGAGAGGAGAATTTTTTCGAGTTTCACAGTGGGCGCTTTCGGAAGGCTCGTGGGAAACGGTTAAAAGGCCATCGCGCAACGAAATTAACAAAGTTCCGGCGAGGGACGCGGTGCTGGCGCGGAGGTCGAATCCTTTCGATGCGTTTCGTTGTTCGAATCGAATTCCCGGGCGTTCGTTGAGCCTGGTACACGATATCACGGGGATTCGTATCGGTCGAGCGAGTGTTTTAGCATATGCATGCGCCACGAACGAAAACGTTGCCGTTTCCGGGCGTAGAAAGCTCGACGGAGGATTCTTTTTATCCGTTGCGCCCAACTCTTTCACCACACCAACGGTTTTCCTCCTTTTATTTGCTATCGGAACCTCCTGGCCAGCTGTTTCTCCTGCAATTCTACAAATTCTGGTGGCCGGAGCTGTATTTAATCGGGCAGAGGTCGATTCTGATTATCCGTATTTACGGAAACCCTTCATTCACCGAACCCAATTGTGTTTTCCTTGCGCGCTCTAACCCTTCAACGCTTCCAGCAAACTTTTCCCGTTTTTATCCTTAATCAGAAGCTTTGAATCACTGCGTGAGCTTACATCATTACCGATTCACACTTTCAGCCCCAATACGATCAACACACTTGATTCTAACACTATTTATTTCTATTAGGATCGACGAGATGTGAAAACGTTACAAACATCATAAACTTGTTTCGGTGAAGGGAATATAAACGCAAGAATACTTCAGTATTTGCGAACATTACTGGAAGTAGAAATATACATATAGTAAAGTCAAGAACAATACATTGTTACTATATGTAAGTATCACGAATGTCACAATCTCTTTTATACTGAAAAAAATTGTTCAATTGGTGGGCAAGGGGTGGCCTTTAAAGAAGTTAACTAAATAATTTAACACTCGACGTGTCAAAGAAAGAGAAAGCTTTGGAAAATCGTGGGTAGCATGGTGAAGCGGAATTGGCCGTATGACCGGTTGACCAATCGGATGGTGGAAAGGGCGGCTAAGCTATCCTGGGCGGGGTGCGTTCGCTGGTCGTCGCGGAATTCGCCGTGTCCCCGTCTAATTCCAAATGTTAGCATGTTAGCAGCCCGGACGTAACGGCGCGCAGAGGCCGCGATGAATCAGCCGGACGTGCTTCACCGGTAATTTCGGATGAAGTACGGCCGCCACGGGAAATCTGGCGACGAGTGACGCCACGCGTCCCAGCGGAACGTCGGAAATATCCTCGTTCTGTCCTCATGATCGTAGTCCGGCCTAGCCAGGTTTCTCGATTTTCCCCGGATCGTTCCGAACGGGGAACGCCATCGACGTTTAGCCGCGGAATCGCCGCGGCTCGAATTTTTCCGTCTCTCCGTCTGCGTTCCGTGTATTTTCGATTTTCGAACGCGATGTCCGCGCCCTTTTCCCTCCCCCTATGATCCTTTGTGAAAAGCCAGACGACCGTTGTCTATCGCGCGTTCTCCTCGTTTTCGACGATCCCGGCGCGGCGATCGGCTTTGACTGCTATTTCAGGTTAGTTAATGCCGACTAGCGGAATCTGGATTGCCGTCGGTCTCCCGTCTCCCTCTCTGCGAAGGAATAAACTGATCGTTTGTTTGATTTCAATCCCCGCGGCCGATTCGCAAACTCCTATTGAACGCGCCCGCGTTACTCGCGTAACGTGCAGCATTTTAACCAAAAAAATGCTTGGTACCGTACACGACTCGCAAAAAACCTATCCCCGAGTAATGGTCAAACGAGAAACGAGTCGTTTCGAATATTTTTCTATTTTTTCGCGACATAGAGTGCGTAATTTATCGCGTGATAGCGAAACGGCCGAATCTACGCGCGAAAACGCTGCACAAACGCGGGGTATCGGTTTTTTCAACGGGGCTCCGTTTGCGAGGAAATACAATCGGATACCCCGCTCGCTCGCTCGCGCGCGCGCGCGCGTGCTTTTCAGTGCATTCGGCTAATACGGCTGATCGTGACCGACCGTTTCTACTTGCTGGATTTTTTTCTCCATAGAGCGTCCCATTTTTTTATCGTGTTCTGTTGGCGGATAGCCCTTTTTTTCAAGTGAACAAAATATTAACTCGGGAATACTACAATATTTGCTTTGCGAGTAGCAAGTGGAAATATAGAGTAATTGTCGGACACACGAGCCGAGTGATTAATACTGTACCCTCCACTGTCGGACGAATGACCGGTTTTATATTTTTCCTTTTGCAATTATTGAAATTAACCAGTTAACTGTGGTGACCTTTTTCAGAGCTATATATCCCGAAAATCAAGCGATGACGAGTATACTCGTCAAACACAGAGTAAGCGTCGTTGTTAAAATATTGGATCAAAAAGACGGTTTTATTTTATAAAATTGACAATTTTATTACTAATTTACTTATTCCTATACTCGTCACGACACTAAATACTGCCATTTCTCCATGACAAGTATACTCGTCAAACACAGCTAACTGGTTAAGAAGTTACTTACATCCAGTATAAAAAGTACGCTCTTTAAAACCGAATATCTTTTTTTTAAATTACGCCAAACGGTTTGAGTTTTTTGAAGATGTTAGAAGGATTATTATACCGGCTAATGTGTAAAGAATTGTTTTTAAAAATTATTATTGGGCGCATTTTCGAAGGAAAAAGTAAAGGTCGCGATTTTTTAATTTTTTATCTGTGTATGTGAAAAGTTTTTTCCATTTACCTTCGATTTCCCACAATTGACAAGGACAACTTCTATGTTGCATAAAGATCCGCAGTCTTCTATTCGTGTAACTTTCCCGTACACAGATTAGTAACGCATCTTTTTACGAAAAGTGCGCACGTTCCAGCCATAAATCATAGTTCACATGGTAACATCACTTTCGTCATTCGAACGCTCACTTTGTCTATATTTCATCCCATCTTACCTCGAACCGTTCGATACTCCATCTGGATAGCACCATCAGCTGAACATTTCCATGAAATGGAACACCTAACGTTTCCCCATCTCGGTCCACTCGGCGGCACGAAGAACAGCTCTCGCTGTTTCACAATTTACGAACTATTCCCGTTCTCCCGAAAAATAGTTTCTCCTTCGAAGAGAGAGGAAAAAAGGAGAAGAGGGAGGAACAGCAAGCCCCAGATTTTCAATCCGGCATCGTTTTTAGCAGACGCGTTTCCCTGCGCTTCGTGCCACGCGCTCGGAGCTTCGGCTCGTTATTAAGCGCCCGGGAAAGAAAGGGGCGTCTCGCGAGACAGGAGGAATTCGCGCGATTCCATTTTTCAGCGCTCCGTTCCGCGAACAATCGCTGCAAGTATTTCAGTAACGAACGTTGCGAAATAAAGGCCCCGGGTCCTTTTCCCGCAGTGATAAAAGCGGCCGCGAGTCGTCTCGCGACGCCTCCCTGCAGCGCGTGTTTCCGGTGTGAACGTATTGACCTTGTTGCGTGGAAGCACGGTGCAGGGTCGCAGTGACGATCACGAGGCCACAATAAAGAATTTTCTTAATATTCAGCGCAATTGAATTTAATTGTTCATGCGATAAGAGGATAATAGGCACAAAGTGGGTCAGAATGAATTGCAATGGAATTGCGAGACACGGGCCGAGGAGACCGCGGCTCCGACAGGATTCGGGCCTTGGCAGGCTCAAGGAGAGCCCGACTTGCCTCGCCGCGATGCTCTACGGATAAAGTTCCCATTGTCGGATATATTCGGCTGGTAAACAGCGCACGCATTGTTCGGGTATTAAGCGGAGGGATTTTCTCGGTTAGCAGAGGGTCCTTTCTTAGGTGCATATCCTGGTGCGCGCGTTCAGAGCGATACTCTCGAGGCGGTGGCCTCTTTCCGCCCGCGACTCCGTCAGTGTTCTCCTCCTCGTGACGCTGCAATTTCCTTGGGAAAGAATGCTCGAGCGATGGGGAACAGCTCCTCCTGCCGGAGCTGTAATGAATTTTTGTTTGCGGGGATTTCATCGTGCCGGCACTTTGAGTGCAACCGCTTTCGCGTGCTTCGGGGAATTTCGCCGGCGAACGATGATTGAGGAATTTCGAAAGCGTCTGTCACTCGGCGACGTAAATATTCCACAGGAAGTCGCCTCCGAAGGGAAAGAAAATTTTCCGAAGCCGGCGCTTCCGGATCTTTAAAATGTAATTGGATTTTCGGATACGAAGGTGACAGCAAATGTAGAGCAGACTTTTATTTTAGCGATGGTGTGATATTAAGGGGAAAGTTGAGCACCGTGACGGGAGCACAGTTAATCCACAGTAAGATTATGAGTGACGAAAAGTTGAATTTTGTGTTCACCGTGATCGGTAGAGAATTGATTTCATATAGAAGGAAGTATTTTTCTTCGACGGGGTTCCTCCAGCAGAAAAAAGATGATTCGGGATTAATAGTCTTCCGGGCGATTAAGTTTTTAAAGTTATTCGACTGACAATATAATAGTAGGGGAGCTGACTTAATAATAGAAGGAACCTCGCTGCTTTACATTTCTTCAAGATAAAAGTTCGTAACTCATTATTCTTCCATTATAAAATATTCCTGGAACTCTCCGATGTCCATCAAACCGGTGAACCTAATTCCCTCGATCCGCAGTCCTCTACCTAGCCGTGAACTTCAAGTGAAGTCAGACAATAACACTTCACGCGGTCTGCTCTACAGTCTTAAAACCACTTCCTTGCCACAAACGGCAGGAACTCCTGGCTACCATGGCCACAATCACCATTAGGTCTTCATGATAGTCTTCCACAAACTTTGCACATGCTAACGGGTTGCGCGGGGTGTTCACTATTGAGAGGTGAGTGCCATTCTTCGGGAACTCCGTAACGTTACGAACTATATATTTGCAATTTCGCTGTCAGTCAATGTTCTTGACAACTCTTTTGATAACTCAAGAACTCAAATATTCAACAATTCAAAGATTCAATAGTTGGTGTATCCTGCAATTCAGTAACTCAAGAGTTGAATCATTTGACTACTCGAGAATTGAATTATTCATTAAAATTAGAATTCGAATATTCAAAAATTCAAAGACTCCATAATTGAAACATGCTACAATTCGCTAACTCGAATAATCAAATATTCAACAATTTAAATACTCATTCCAATAACCCAGGGTTAAATCATCAAATTACTCGACGATTACTCATGGATTGAATCATTCAACTAGTCGATGATTCTGTAATTCAATGATTTAAGAATATTCAAAGATTCAGACTCAATAATTTAATATACTACACTTCAAGAACTCAAGAACTCAAATATGTAACAATTCGAAGACTCAATAATTTAAATACTCATTTCAATGACTCAAAGATTGAACCATTCGATTACTCGAGGATTCAATAATTCTGGTGAACTCAATAACTCAAATATTCGACAGTTCAACAAATTCAAAGGAATCCACGCTGCGAGTCCGGTGGGATCTACAGTACTCAGAACCCCTTCTACTCCCGTATTAATCAAGTAAAACGAGAAAAAAGCTAGTTATGAAATCTGAGGAGTCATTTGTTCCGTTCCAAAACCCTGTCCCACTTTCACCCATCGAACCTCGCGTATCCGACAACGATAACCATTGCGCAACGAGCATAAAACGAGCAGGAGAAAAACGAAATTCCCGCGTTCCGATCATGATTTGCTCGATCCACCTACATAAATCCAGCTAAATAGCATCGGAGAGGCGGCGTATTCGGTGCGCCGACGGATCGTGGGCGAAACGAAATCGTTGGATGCATCCGGCGTGTCGATAGCTGTGCAAGATCGACCGATGCACAGTCCTGGGAGATTAATCCGCGAAGGTTTATCGGTCGGAGGAACCATTTAAACCGGAGAGAAATTACCAGCGGGACTCATTTCGCGGTTTCGCGCGGCGCGGTCGTCCATTGAAATCGTTCCGCGTCGGTGGGAAGAAAATGAAGCCGGCTCTCTACATCTAAATAGATACACACTATCGCCTCCGAAAAACTTTAAATTTACCGGGTTCATTTTATTGATCAATCTTTCACGTATGGTTTCGTGGATGGTTTCAGTAATATTCATGAATTGATCAAGGAAAAAATGAAAATGGGGCTCGGTTTGAACGATCGAGTAGTTATAAGCAGCGTTCAAACGGCTATACCAAAGAAGATTAATTTCGGTTCCTTTTCATTGCGGACACGGCAGTGGCAGTTGCATCAGCACTTGAAGCACAGATCGTAAAATGATTTCGCAAGCCAATGATGCAAAAGGTACGAGTCGGGAGGGGGGAGCCGATGCAAGGAATTTGCGAAATCGCGGCGCATAGTTCGTCGATTTTATCGGTCGTTTCGCCGCGAACACTGTAAAAAAAGAAAGAGAGAAAGAGAGTAAGCGAGAGAGAATAGGATGAGAAGAAAGGGACGAGCGCCGGTAGGTAGGTGAAAAGTGTTGCCGTCGCCAGGCGTTTCATCCCGTGGACCTGGAGGATAGGCGTTACGGGAGACGGGGGGAAAAAATCGTTCTTTCAAGAGACACTCGGTGCACTCCACGAACGGGCGGCGCGGCGTTCGCGAAAATTGTAAAGGATGGAGAGGGGCCGGATAGAAAAGGGCGTGATTGTAAAAAACGCGCGGGAACTTCCACTAGGATGAAAATGAATGCGCGGATTCGTCTACATTCGCCGCGGATCCTCCCCATTCGTCGCTCTTCCTCGTCCTGTCGCGCTTCCGCTACTTATCGAACAGGCTTCCACGCGAAATATTAATCTCGCCGCGATCTCCGCCATCCAGGCGCGTCTTGATCCTCGTTTCGACACCTTCCACAATCTACGTTTCGTGCGAACGCACCGTTCAATCCGGAAGTTTCAATCTTCGAAGAGTATTTAACCACTTTGTTCTCATGGACGTGTTATCACGCGGCGCCGATACTGTTCGTACAGATCACAGACGCATTATCACGCGACGCAATACCGCTTCCTAGGTGCCACGGACGTGTAAACACGCGAAATAATACCGTTCGTTCGATGCTACACACGACATATCTCGCGTGCTTCTTTATTAGATTAAGTGCTTTAATTCGAAAAATTATTAATTCTGGGAACGCTGTAGGTAAAGAAAAACATTGATTTCAGGATATTTTAAATTTATTGTTTCTGTGTATGATATAATTCAAAACATGGAACTGCACATAACGCAACATCACAATTTGCACAATAGAAATAAGCGGTGTCCTCAGACGGACCAAAGACAAACCCGCGTGTTTACACGTCCGTGGTACCTAGGAAGCGGTATTCCGTCGCGTGATAACGCGTCTGTGATCTGTACGAACAGTATCGGCGTCGCGTCTTAACGCGTCTGTGACCTTATACGAACAGTATCGATGTCGTGTCATAACACGTCAGTAAGAACGAGGTGGTTAATCGAGGTTCGCTTGCTTTCGGACGAAACAACATTAATTTTAGTGCTAGGAAAAGTTGAACTGATTATTGCAAATTTATCTGTATTTTTAGACTTCCTTGATCTCCATTTTAGCCCCTTCCACTATCCTATGATTTTTGGAGAAAGTAAAATTAATCCCACTGATAGAGGAAATTAAATAGATCATTCTTGTATTAGTTTTTTAATCTCCGTTTTAACAACTTATAAATCCACGGTTTAGGTGTTCAAAGTATTCGTAAAGTATTGGTCAGAATTTCTTTATGTTTTGGTGAAAACTAAATTAATCTTACTGTGAAAGAAAATTGAAATGAATATTACTTTCAGTACGTAGACGAGAATTTAAAAATTTTTTTAGCGAAAAGAATAACGGTTCTTTCGAAGTATATAATAAAAGAAAATTGTTTCTAACTTAATGGTCGTCTGACAAGACCCGAAATCAGAGATTTATTTGCTCGATTGAAGGGTTTACGCTGTTCGAAATACGTTACGAATATTCCATTATACACTTTGGAATATTTATCGGCGCCACGGTTCGATCAAATTCTACACTATAATAGCTATTTTTGTAAACCTCAAACGTTACGATTCGGATTTGAATTTGTTACGTCGTAAGACCACGTTTGCCATAGATTTGTTTTCTATTGGTGGAAAAGAAAGGTGGTGTTTCGTCCTAGACCCGCTAGAGGACTCATCAGTAAGGCTATCTAGCGATAAATATTCCAAAGTTTATTCAAACATTTACGATTTATAAGTATTTCTCATTCCATTATACGTTATACGTATTACGGAATGCGACTATACTGAATTTTAAGCAATCGTGAATGTGACAGGCACATAAAATTCGCACCCCACAGGGATTTCGCAATAAATATTCGCGGAATATCATTATACATATAATAATACTATCAATATTACGATACAATCAACTGTACTGTCCTCGTTGGGTCCTGTGCGATTCGAAATTAATTTTAACTGGGAATCAATTATGAAATTGATAAACAAGCACCATTTCCCTTAACGGTAAATAATAAATTATTAATTATCGATGCTGACTCGTCTTGCTTGCTTCGACTACTGTATTCATCAAAGACTGTAATCAATCTTGAAACATACTGCTACAATATTTAAATTGTAATCATATTACATATTTATACTCGGTTTCTAATAAATTTATAATAAACCATTATAATAATAACAACCTTCAATTTATTCAGCTTTGGTACGTTTTTCATGGAAATATACATGGTGAGTCACATAACGTTTGCACCGCAAATATTTTTGTTGTTATTAAAGACACGTCAAATGTCTTAATGATAAGGTTGAATCGCAAGGTCACCTCTATTTTTTAAACGGTACCACTAGCTTTTAAATACTCTGAGTGTGACCTTGAATGACCTTGAGTAATTATAGTCAGTAAATTCCTAACGAAAGAGACTACCATCTTAGGTGTTTAAAAACGAGATGATCACGTTTAAAAAATGAAGATGACCTTCAAAGTTCTAAAAAAATAAATATTTTTATCCTGTGGGACTAACTGGACCATTCACCTTGTCCTTGAAACGTTAAGTGACTCAGAGCCTGTATATTTGAATAAAAAAGTAATGTTATAATGATTCAGACAGGAACGTTTCATTGAACAGACTAAAGTAAAAGAGATACGGCGCGAGTTGATGTTCGAAGACGTTAGATTTCACCGGATCGAAGGGGCGCGTAGATGGCCTCATGTACTATAATCTTTCCTATTGAATAGAGCCGGAGCCGGTTCGACATTACGGGCGGTTAGTTCGAAACTTTGTTCAGAAGAAATCGTTGCCGGGCGGTCGCGAGCAGTTGGGAAAACTTGTTCTTCCGTATTTATGAC
This sequence comes from Lasioglossum leucozonium, assembly GCA_028454225.1. Taxonomy (NCBI): domain Eukaryota; kingdom Metazoa; phylum Arthropoda; class Insecta; order Hymenoptera; family Halictidae; genus Lasioglossum; species Lasioglossum leucozonium. The sequence goes on along the minus strand of CM052219.1, from coordinate 7,788,080 downwards.
AGCTGCGGTGACACGGGGCGAACGTTCCAAGGGGGCCACTGTGATTTTTCCGATGGTTTTTCTTCGCGCTCCACCCCCGGTAACCGTCGCGTCGGAGGAACGGGAAACCGCCACGAGGCGAGGGGGCGAAAAACTCTATCCCGGCCTTTTTCCCTCCCCAGCGAACCCGAAAAAGCTTCGCCCGTTACTTTCGCCACGATCTCTCACGCCGCAAATACGCTGTCGCGAAAATGCCGTCGAATATTTCACGGCTGATCGAAATATTGTAGAAATATTTTTTATGGCCAGTGGCTCACAGTGGTCGAAAAAGCGTCGTGATTAATCGGTACGTCCGATTATCTCCTGTGTGTTATATGTATATTATATTATAATCATTATTAGACACTGCAAATCTTTATCTTACACTTTTATTTATTTATTTATTATTTTATTACAGTTTTATCTTACACTGATACTTTTATGTCCGTTTTACCCTTCTACTATTTCATGTTTCACCGGCTCATTTTTGTCACAAATTATTAGCGTTAAATAGAATTTTGTAAATCGAAAGTGTACTTGCTCATTCACCAACATTATTAATAGAAGAAACAAATTTCTATCTAGATCATGCTTCTTGTAATTGGCGCAGAAAATGTTCATTTTTTATGGAACTCTTGAAATCGCGATTGGGCTTCATGTTTGTTTATTATAGAAGTAATAATGTAGTAAATTGTGATTGTTTTAGACACACTATCGTACTTGTATGTAGATACTCCGTTCACTGTTGTTGTTTGTTTCGACGATAAATATTTTATTATTATTGGAACAAACACATAAATGGCCGAATCCGAACCAGAATCTGTTGGGCGGAGGTTAAACTGTTTAGTATAACGATAATATGTGTCAGAGAAAACGTACATATTGATTGAACCACCATATTCAGTCTAGCGAGGCATTCAAACCTATAGAAATTGCTGTTATTTACAATGTGTCAGTTAATTCTATCGTTCCTATAATCGTGAATCGATATTTACATTTTTGAGCAACTTTCGTGACGCCATTGTAACTAGACTACAACGACAACCTACATTTTATATGACATTTACGTGTAAAATGTATTGTTCGATTTGATACACACTCTGTTTAATATTGCAGTGCCCGTAATTAACGATAATTGTAATTTCCTTCCCGATAACAACAAACGAATCGCGATTATTAATTAGTAACTGTCTGTCCGGCCAGCCGTGTTTGTTCCAAAACCATCGAAACGATTTGTATAATGGCGAGTCTATTATTTTGATAGGGTATCAATGCGACAAAGAATACATTCAATTTCTATATAGTAATTTTAGGCGAGATGACCATTCGGAAAATCTATCGAAATATACGACTATCGAAAAAAATGATTTTTTTTCTACATCATTTCAGTTTACAAGAATTTGAAGACAATCGATCGATTCATTATCGACACATCATGGCGGCCATGAGAAGTGGCATCCTGCACGAATCGTGTAAAAATTACCGTGTTACTAAAATTTTGAATCTCCCGACCTAAACATTTTTTGTCTAAAAAATTCTCTAAAATCGACAGTTCCGAACGGAAATTCCTAACTCGCGCGGATTAGTATTTCACGAGGCTTGAACTCGCTGGAAATTGCGAAAAGCGGCTCGCTATCTCTTCCTCTCCTCAGAAAACATATCCAATAGAGGATCATCTAACGGCGAACAGTCCGTAATCCCATCGACGGTTCGAGAGGGCGTCTCAGCTCGCGCCTACTTCTTTCAAGCTACTTAAACCGCGTCAAAGGAACCGCCGCGCCGTAAGAACTTTCCTCGCACCATCCTTCAGCCGGTGTGATGCAAAAGTCCGCCGCACTCGATGGTAGAAAAAGGGAGAGGATGCAGGATCGACGAGATCGACCAAATCGTCGATTCGTCTGCGTCTTCGCTCTTCCACCGAAGAACCTCCCCCCTTTCCCCCTCACCTTTGTAATCTTCTTATTGCTCCTCGACAGACAGAAAGAGAGAGAGAGAGAGAGAGAGAGAGAGAACACCGAGGCGAAATGATATTTCCACCCCTGCTCCCGTATTCATTGTAATAGCTCAATTTTTTGCACTTTGCGCGCACTCTCTGATCGACTTTGGCAAAAAGGAACTTTAGAATATACGTTCGAAAGTCGACAGCTGTCAATATAATTCTGTATTATTCTCTGAGTGTGTGCATCTGTGATTCCCCTTTTTAATTATCAGACTGTTGCATATGAAATGTCCGATTTTTCAGAGTGACGTTGAGCAGATATTTTTTTCTCAGTAAAACGTGTTCAGCAAAGTGAGCATATTCTGTCAATAGATAACAAGTTTCTAGATTGTATCACGGTAGAAATGGAATTTTGTAGTGGTTCGTTATTTATTGAATTGTCATCTGCATTTTGAAGTTGTTCTCGCCATCGATGAATATTGCGCACATTTGTCAATGCTGTCGCCGATACATTATTTTCCCAGGAGGAAGTAAATAGTTTGTTATTTAAAATGAAACACCTTGAAGTAATTTATGAACCTCCAATATGATGATTGCGACTGAAAATAGAAATGCAATTGATTAGCCGCGCAATAAGGGCCACGAATTAATTTGTACAGCTAAGAAAGTATACCATTTTGAAGCACACTAGCAATCGACTACTGTTGGTTGCGCCTAAAGGAGCACGCCCGGTAAAAAATCACGCGGCCAACAGGATAATTGTTGAAAGTTCTGGACGATGGTGCATAATTGCAGCGAAACAGCGGTGTCGCAACTTTTCCCCTTAATCACTATCGCGAGTAGGCCCATAGGTGTCTCGGGCAGGACCCGAGCGAGGGGCGCCACGGCCGTGAGTGTTTCTCGGAGAAAAGTCGTGCGCTTGCATATCCGGTGTACTCCCGGACTAATGACGTGACTACGGACATTTGTACGTGTCACGTGCAGCTTCCGCGGGCGAACTATCGGGCCCGCGCATTAATAATGCACCCGTGGCTTCCGGTGGACGGACATAAATGGGCCGACGATCGTCCTATGCGCCCACGGCGAGCGATTCACCTGCATATTTCATTTCGCCCCGAACTGGAATCGAGAGGTCCATAAGCCGAGCATCCGACGATTCGTCAGGCTCGAGAGCTCCTGCCGCCTAAAATCGACTCGGCTGCCTCCGGTCACTACTTTTTCCCGAATGCAGTTTGACAGTTTTTCGACCGGCTTCTACTCGGCGCAACGGCTGGGAGCTCCTGCGTCTATCGTGTAATCGGATACGCGCTGCATTCCCCGTAACACTGTCCAACTTTTGACTCTTCCATTACCGATCTGAAGGGATATTCCGATTTCGAGTAGTCGACTCGAATTTTCGATGACATAAAAATCGTCAGGTTAATAGGTACGTGCTTTGAAATTTGCTTGACACTTCTGAATAGATTTCATTGAAAGAAGTATGAAGGGAAAATCATTGAACAAGTGTCACGAAACTATTCTTCATCCACGAGAAGATGGCATCTACTATGTAGTCCATTTAAGTAAGGCCACCTAAATATCTATATTTTAATTTTTTATTTTAGTTTTTTAGTATTTTTCAGTTAGTATTTTTTCGAAGTAATCAAGGTCACCGTTGTTTTTTTGTTAGATAACTACATCTTCTTTTAATCGTATCATGCAGCTGAACGAAAAATACATTCAGATATGTATAATAACATAACCTTCGGATGATCTTGATCTTTGGAAATTAAAATCAACACTTTGGAATAAATAACCTCGAGAAAAAAAATACAAAGAATTCACCTTGCGATACCATTTATATTGCATTAAAAACATTTGTTATGTCATCATAAATAAAAGATATATTTAGATGGACCACTTTGCATTTCGAGTGAAGGGCAATCTCTGAGAGACCAATCTTAATACTAGCGTAGTAGTGGGGAACAATTTGACCAGAATCTCCAGAACAGGGGAACTGACTCGAATTGAGGTGGTAAGGGCTACCCCTTCTCTGCCAGGAGCGGATTAGTCATATGACACTGTGATACACGCACGACAGAGACGAAACGCGTCACGTGACCAGGCCGTGACACGAGCGTGGGGGAACAGCGTCGTAGAAAGGGAACGGTAGAGTGGGGAGACAAGTCTTAATCTGGCAAAGGCGTAGCGTTCGTTCTCGAGCGTGAATCAATTAGTTGTGCTCGTTTCAAGGCATTAGCGAAACTCGCCAGATTGATTAACGCACAGCGCCGGGTAACTCGCGTTCCTATCAATTAACGTTAAACCTGTACCGCGCGGCTTGCGCGTAATCCCGACTGCGCGACCGGGACGCGTGCGGCCGCGCACCTCGCGGACAATGCGAGACCCGGCGAGCGCGATAATTATGTTATAACCAATTAATGCAGCCGCTCGAACATCCGGCTCGCCTAACGAAACTATGCGCCGTGAAATCGCGCGTGCACGGAGCATGCAGCTATGCGTCACCGTGTCCTTGCATTCACTAAACGCATTCACGAGACGCATCCTCGAGACGCGACCATTCGGGAACAGCTCCGACCACGGTCCTGCATTCATCCTTTTGTCCTCGTCCTTAGCATTGTCTACGGGCCGAATCCCCGAGATCCTCGATCCTTCATCGTTCAACGCATCGCAGGCAATATGGCCACCTGTTTGCCGAATCGTTAAATATTTGCGGGCGGATCAGCTCCTTTCGATCCATGAGTCTTCGGTTTATATTGTTAATAAAAGTGTTACGAACAGAACAACAACTTTAAGATTATACCAGTTTTTTGGTTGTTCTGACTGTTGAGAGAATGAATAATTCCTGTGTATTGGTATGAATGAATGGGGATATTTAGTTGGTATGCACGAATGTATGTATAAAGTTGGTATGAGTGACTGTATATGTTAGGTTGGTATGAGAGAACGGATTTGAATGAGTGAGCGCTACTCACATGTTTTTTATATACAGTAGTCGAGAGTTCGGTTTTATCAGAGACAAAAGCAGAGTGTGCACGTGGTTATTCAAACTTGTAATAGTCTTCCTTTTATAATAATAAAGTCTTTTATTCTGTTATCTATATATTCAATTCGGATTATTTTGGGGAGCAAAGTGCTCAGTGTAACAAGCCTGTTCTTAATGTGCAATTAAAGTAGAAACACAGGCAATCCTGATAAAATAAAACAACAACACTGACTTTTAGGAAACCAGGCTCCGAGAAGAACGTGTTTAATCTATTGTGGCCGAGGATTTTTGAAATTGAGGATATTTTGTTCGCGGAACCAGATCGTACATCTTTTGATTTCATGAACATACGACAAATACGTATTGATGAAATTTTAGGAGTGCCCGAGTGGATTTGATTTGACGGAGTTGAGCGTCACGCTATAGTCGTGCGAACGGTCAGTAGACGAAGCTGATTAGTAACATTTTCGACCGATAGGGGCTCTGGTTCTAATTTTCTAGCCGATTTTTACCTTATCGTGGAGTTATTTGTAATATTAGGCTGCATACTGCTTGTCACGAGGCATCGTGATAGCCGCCTGTTGCCAGAGTTTCTGATAAATAAATTTATTGTTTGCACGAACGATGACTTCTTTAATTGCCGATCTCATGTGCAGTTTTTGCTGGGAAAGAGACAGTGAGCTGCTGTTTCAAATCCGGAAACTTTTCGTGTTAAATAAGTAAGTAATCTACTAAAAATACACACCACCGTTTTTGTACATGCCCTAGCTATGTCGGAGTGGTATTATTTTTTCGATACGAACGCTACATCTCTCGATATTTAAAAAAATCTATCGACAGCTGCTATCTTGTGACGTCACGCTTGCTTTGGATGCCTCGTGACAGGCAGTATGCTGCCGAATATTACAAAATAACTCCGCGATAACGTAAAAATCGGCATTTTGCAGACCAAACGAACACAGATTGGACTTTTAGGAAACACAATTGACCACTTCTGAATTTCTCATTGCGATATTGAAGCGTCAGTTTCTCTGGATTTTGACCCTTGCATTTGCGCATACATATATGCGGATCTAGCACTATGTGAGTGTGTCGGCACAGTCTCTCTTAAACTTCGTTATTTTTGCGAATTGGACCGCAAGATTTTTCGAGGTCATTGTTTAAACATTGCACTGCAGATTCAGGGGAAGGAAGATCAATTTTTTCAGGCTGTTACACGAGAATGTCTCCCGAGCCGTGACCGTGCAGAAAAAGGCTATCCACGCGAGATTTACGGAAGTAATCAGCGTAAAAAGACCATTGCGAATGAAGGATGCCGTCGGTGCCGAGCATTAACCCGCCCCGTTACTATTATAATCGCGAGCATAGTCGCCGGCTGCGAAACGATCGCTGAATATAGTTCCACGGTCACAATATAGGGGTTACATTTTAAGGTAATAAGCGAGCGATTCTCATCTCGGCGCCGTTACAGCGCTGCGCCTCGAGATGCCTTTTTCGCAGCGTCGCGGCGCGGCGGGCGGGCGACTGCGACGCTCTTTTGTTGTCACAGCGACCGAGAAATGTGTCACGCAAAGGGCTTCGCAGACGCAATTTAGCTTTCTAAGAGTGCAGACACTGAATTCCCCGTGAACTATGCGCCCGAGCTCGAACATAGCCGTATCGCGTTTCACGACCGAGACAACCCTGCAAGAAGGATTAATGAATGCTGTAACATGAAGAATGCTGTAACTCGGCGAACGGCCGCGAACTTTACTTTGTCACGGACGCCGAGCGAGCGTAACCGATTAATCCGTATTAGCGAGTGTTCTAAATGAACGACCGCATCACCGTTGCGCCGTTTAATTCATCCGATCTGATCGGTGCTACTGAACACCCCTCTGAGAGCTAGGGAAGTCTTACAGATGATGGGAAGGCTGTATTTGAATAATTATAAAAATGCGAGCTTTGCTCACAAATTTGCTCCCAAACGAATTTATTTTATTATTGCACTAATAACTCTTGAACGAAGCCGCGGCGACCATTTTTGCAAAGGAAAATGTTGCTTCAAATCACCTCAGGAACCTTCCATTTCCGGGAGTTGATGGAGTTTTGGGACACCCTGTATAAAATGTCTGGGAAATGAAATACCTGCCCATTATACACATTGCCTTAGACACATTGCCCGTAACATATACATATAATATATGTATGTATGTAATGATATTTGGTGCCCTCAGGGTTTCAAATCCATTCCACCACCTCTCCCTTTATCGATCCTCAACTATCGCCTAATTTCAAGCCTATTTTGCCAACAACACGTGAAACGCACCCAGGAGGCCAGCCACTTCCCGGCTTTTTACCGAGCGGTCACCCATCCTAGTGCGTCCCCCGCCCTACACCGCTTAACTTCGGTGATCGAACGAGAACCGATGTTTTCAGCGAGGCAATGGTCGTTGACTATATACATATAATCTACGGATCTACGTCTCGGATCTACGTCTATCAAAGCGATCATCGAAGCAATTGCACAGTCAGTGTCGTTTCGTTGAGCAATTTGGACCTGTAGCTGCTTAATGGAGTACGAGAATGTTGGCCTACTCCTTCGAATAACGCTATAAACACTTTACAATGGCCGATACTCTGATGAATCAGCGAGCACGAGGCAAGGTAATGAATAGATTACGATATCTACATTGGACTCCGGGGTAACTGAAACAACGACTACAGGCTATAAACGCAATCGAGACTTCAATTTATTCTTTTATTTTTTTTTGTTAAATTTTATGCATCTATAACAAAAATGACGTAATTTAGAACTGTGAACAAATTAGAAGAATTTAAATATACTGTTATATTATTCTCAACCTATTGAACATATTAAGCGATAAAATAAATTTTTATATCACTTCAGATAGTTGCAATTCAGGTAGACAATGTTTATTTTGCACAAAGATCCGCTGTCTAGTAATAACTTCAAAACGCGTTTGATACGCCCCACAACTGACTGTATACATACAAAGAAAACTGTACAAGTTGTATCGAAGCTCAGATAAAATATAGCGTTAGTAGTCTACATAATTACTCACGGAAAAAGTGTCGTCTTCAGAAAACACTGCTGTCCCTCTCCATTAATCACGGCCCGTGGCATTTTTGACTGACAATGCATGCGAGCCCATTGTATCGCATTCTCGTTCACGCTCTGCACATTTATCGCTGCCAGCCGAGCACCGGGCTGCGGAGATACATCTGAGATACACGACTGGTACGGAACAATTTGATTTTCGACAATATACATGTTCATTTTGGAGTTGCGAAGCCCAAACGAGCCTCGCAGGCGGTCAGCCCACGTATGCCAGTATCAAACTGCACGAATTTCGCCCTTTATGCGACTGATTATTGTTCTCCGTTCTCTATTGTTCCTTTATCAACTGGTCATTCTTCACGAACCTTATTAATGATATTTTTGAATCTTGTCGATATTTTATCTATAAAATATTGATAGCATGTTGCTCTCCTATTCCGAATTTTTATCAAAGTTAACTATTTCCTTGTATAATTTTCTATTAATTAATTAAGAATTGATCGAACCCGTGCACCGAAAGCATTAATACTATGGATTTTGACTTGATTTTATATGTTTCTATTCATATAATTTTTTTCTCCAAAAAAAAAACACTATTAAAATATTATTCGATTTTCCTGCGTGGAATTCTGCATTCTTTCGTCGATTGGAAATCCGCAAGTGGATTGGAATAAATCGCGAAATCGTGAATAGCTAATCGGAGGATTACCATAGCCAATATAATGGGTCAAAATAGACAAGATCGATCAAGACTAGGATCGAGGAACAGTAAGAGATGGGGAAGGGAAGTCCCCGGAGCGTTCGCTCTGACAATCGCACCGGGCAAAGGGATTTAGCTACTCTAATTTCAACTTTATCTACAAAGTGGATAACCCAGAGGGATCTCGGTGGTGGAGTCGCGAGCGAGGCGGCCCCAGGAGCGGGGTGAAAGTAGATTACATTATCCACTGTGTAGCTGCCGTTGAAATCCCGGAGTCTGCTAAATCAATTACAATTTCGGGGTCCCGTATCCTGGCAGCGCGGCGGGACGGGACGGGACGGACCGGGCCGGGCGATTTCGCGAATCGTCGGAGTCGCGAAAGAGCGTCGATAACCGTCGCGGCTGTTAGGGTCGGGATATCGAGGCTGGCGGATTAATCGCGGTCGAAAAAGACGTAAAACGTAACGGTCCCGTTGTAAATCGAAGAAACGGCCGGTGGCCGGTAACCGTTCAGCAGGGAAGTTTGCCAGGTTCCTGGCCCCTTCTTCGGGTGGTTTGACTGCTCGTCGCCGCTCGTAAATTCACGGCTGCCAGGGATTTTACGAGCCGACGACAACCGTGTGAACGTCGATCAAAAGTTTCTCGCACCAATCCCCCTCACGCCCCTCCGATTTTTTCGCGTTCAGGCGAATTACCAAGGGCGGGGGGGAACGGACGACCTTGAGATCGTTGGAATGATCCGGAAAAGTTAAGTTGTTGACGTCTGGAAGGTTCGAGCTGCCGATAAAATTCGCGATAAGAGTCTCGGCCGGTAATAACGAAGTTGTTGAATTATTTGGCGATAAAGTCGAATGGAAGTGTCGAGTTTAATCGTGTGCTCCGGGCGACAGGTTAATAGCACCTCGAGGGCTGTACTTTGCTCTTTATGCAGTTCACCGTGCCATTAGGGCTGCTTTCACAGCAGGAACAGTAAATATGATTAATCTTGACCGGTCACATCACCATTATTTTTGTTATCTTGTACACACGTTCGCCTCTAAACGCGGATATCGTTTTGCTTGTTTGCTCGCTGCGATTATCGCGAGATAGAGGGGAATTAGCATTACTACTGTTCACACGCTTTTATTTGTATGTACATTCAACTGTGCATAGTATAATCAAATTATGATAATGGCACGAGAGTAACAGGAGGAAGTAATCAGAATATTACCGAGCACGCGAACATTAAACAGAACAATTTTGAAATTGTCAATTCCTCGTCTAATTTTTATTTCGGTTTACGCTTTTCCCGTTTTTCTGTAAAAAAAATATATTTAAATATTGTCCAAAGTCATCTAGATTGTAAAGAACAGTTGATTTACGCGTATCGCGTGTTACGTAGAGATTAAAAAAAAGAGATTTATTATTTCTGTTCAGGAACAATTCCACTTGTGCGTTCAGGTGTAATTTACAGAAAGAAATTTACGAAGTACAGCGTACAATTTGCTCGCGGGGGAGATTCAACTTTTTTTTGCGCACATGTTACGCAGTATAACAATGTCGATATAATAACAATCATTACCCAGCTCGTTAATTCCCGATAAAAGGCGCGAGCATACGGTGAACGCGGATTGGGCGTGTGCAAAGGTTGCATGCAATCGGGCGCTTTTAACGTTGCAATCAGCCGAATCTTGTACATTTAATCCGTGCCGCAGAACCTTTAGTGCGCCTTCCAACGGCCATTCACTGATCTTAATGCGAATCACGAGTGCTGCTATTGTATTAGCGGATGTTTCGCGGGATAATGTTGTGGAACCGCGATCAGTGGATTAGTTGAGTTGCAGGGAACTTCCTAACAAAACGCGAGGCATGAAAATGAGCTGGTTTCAGAGACTCGAGCGATAGAAGACTGCGTAACTTCAGAAATAATGACGTGAGAATAATCTTCTTTCCCATGGAATATTAAAATATTTTAAAACTTGTTTTTCTTAAAAACGAATTTAACACGCACGTGGTACGGGAAGTCATTTTTATTACGATACATTCGCGTAAACATTAACGAGGATTATTATAAATTTTAACTAGTTTCGGTTCCATTCAATTAAATTACTGATTAATTGTTTATAGATTTACGAACTCCCATAAAATGAGCTCGGAGAAGCTCATTCTGTTTCTCTTGACTTTGCGACAGCATACTCGAGCATTCGAGATTTAACTTGACAATTTCCAGTATTTGACAATTTCCAAGAAAAGACTCGACACAATTCCGAGCAAAGAAAGGCAACTTTCTTCCGTCTATTACCGCCATATTCCAATTATCGTGACTACGCTGCTTCGTCCTACGAAAATTTGCATTTCCACGATGGCAGCCAGGTATTCCGGAGCAACGTTAATAAGAAGAATCCCGCCGCTGGAATTAAACTACCTGCTCCGTCGTTCGGCAGCGAAGCTTTTTTCTGGCTCTTTGTAGATTTCCAAACGGAGAGGGAAGATCTCGGCGATACTTTATTTCCGCCGGGAATCTCGGTGTTTTATTTGAGGGTGGGGCTACCCCACTTTGCGCGAGCTACCCCGTACACACGCTTGAATTATCAATTTTCCCCGGATCTCGGATCTCGATCCCCGCAAAGAACATATAGCCGGGGCATCTTATCGTCGAAGCGCGCTGAAGAATGGAGCCGGAAGACCTCGAAGAGGGGAAGATCAAACGTTCCAGGGTAACGAACCGGTTCCGGTGACATCTGGCGAAATAAAACGCGGTACATCGGGAATCCCTGTTCCGGAGAGGTTCTCGAGGACCCCACGGTTTCGAGGGGCTCATAAGAACACGGAACAAGTCCGAAGGCTTACGTAGAACCCGCGCGATGCTACCCGGCTGATAAACAACGACCGGGCTAAGCTAGATTCCACCATCCCTTCAGGAACCTCCTCTACATCGTCCTTCCACTCTTTCCTCCCTCTCTCGAACATTCACCCTCATTTCGCAACCTCGTCCACTCGGTACCTAACTTACGATTATCTGGAGTTTACGGCCAGGACGGCCCGTATGTTCCTGTTCTTCGTTTCGTCTTAGCTTGCCGGCCACTGGGAAGCGAGATAAATTCGTATCAGCATCGAAAGTATCCCCGCTGATGGAAATAAAATGGCTGCGGGCATTGAACCGACTGACGCAGCTGTCAAACGTTTGCCTCGTCTTCAGTCCACTCATTTTTGTATATTCTATATTCAGTATATTCTATATTCCATATATTCTAGTATATTCAGTATGTTCAACACACACGGTGTCCCAAAACTACTGCGTTAAACTGAAATGGGAGGTTCCTTGGGTCATTTGAAGCGACATTTTCCTTAACAAAAATGGCGTCCGCGGCTTTATTTAAGAGATATTAACGAAAAACACGGACCAATCAGAGCGCGACGTAGAGCGGCGAGCCGGCAGGCGAGCGTTGTCGAACCAACCCGCGGTCGCCATTTTTGTTAAGGAAAATGTCGCTTCAAATGACCCAAGGAACCTCCCATCTATTAGTGCAGAATATACAGGGTAAACCACGAAGCGTGATCAGCTTAGATTATTCTGCTGTTAGTGGTTCAATCAGAATTTTTTTTTCGCTAAAATAACATGCTTCGAGGAGAGCTTTAAAATGATTGCATCAAATTTTTTGTCAACCCTTTTTTTCCTGAGTTATCAAGGTCACCTTCGGCTTTTTATAGGTAAACTTACAATTTCTTTACACCCATCCTTCACGGGGTCCTGAGACGAATTCGTCATGCATGATAACAAATATTTTTTTCTGCATTTAAGACGATCAAAAAAGTCATTTATTAACCGTTTACGCGAGCGTATAACTCTGCACAAAGAAGGGTTGATAAAACATTTGGTACGATCATCTTAAAGCTCTCATTGAACCATGTTATTTTAACTAAAAAAATTTGATTCAACCACTAACAACAGAATAATCTAAGCTGATCACGTTTCATGGTTCATCCTGTATAATATACAGTGACGTGCAAAACGAAAGGAGGACTCCTATTTAACACTGAAGATAGGTACCAAGACAAAAGCAGATAGATTGTAACGGGACAGAATCGGTGATCTCGTGGCAATTATGTCGACGCGTAAACAATCAACATTACAGTCGTCTTCATAATTACCCGTGGGCGATGAGAAAAACGGATATCGAGGCAGGGGAGTAAAAACAATTCGAGAATGAGGTTAATACAAAACTGGGGTGGAAGAAGGGTGTTAAAAAGAAGAAGAAACGTAGAGCGTAGAACGGAAAAATAGGAACAGATATGGATAGTGAGAAAACTGGAGGAAAGGGGTGAGCAGAGAGCCAAAGAGACGGAGAGGGAGAGAGAGAAAGGGGAAGTACACGCGGTAACGTGTAGATGATGGGGGGTGAGAAAGGTAGACACGGAAGGCAGAGGCAGCGAGATCCAGCAGGGACACGGTTATAATGAAGTCATTTGCGTGTTCTTCGGGGTGAATCAGGAAAGGGTGGAGCGAGGTGCGTGCTGCTAGGCTCGGGAGGGAGGGGTTCCTGGAACGAGCTCGTGGGCCGAGGAGAGACAGAAAATCTCGCTCGCGCAAGAGAAGGAAAGAAAGAGTATGAAACGCCGGGGTGGGACGACGGCTAATTTCGCTGACTGCTCCTCGACAAACAACGGAGGCCGCGTTACTCTCGCCAAGCCGGGAACACATTCTCGAGAATGAGCTCGCGAAACGACACCGTGGGATCCTGAACGGATCAGGAAGTCTCGAGAATCCTGCCGGAGACACTCGCAAACACCATAACTTCGCCTATGCACCGCGAACGAAACGCTTCAGTCTTCGCGATCGCGATGTCCTTTCCAGTGTTCTTCAAGTGGGCAGGCTTTCGGTTCAATATAATAGTGTGATTATTACACTTTTCTTCTCAGACGAGCATGAGGTCACTTCGTTTTACAAGTCGCCTGAATAATTCTTCTATAGATTTTTTATGATAGGAAGAAATGGATTAAAGTCTGATTATTATGGCACGTTCAGACCAATCGAACAACTGCGTGCTCGTCTAAGGCCGTGATCACAGTGGACCCGACTTCGGCAAACACGCACGAGCGTTTCCAGACATGTGTTGGTGCCGGTCGTCTTGTCGGCCGACGTCGGACGAAACCAGAAGGGTCTCACAGACAGTCCTACCCACACATTTGAGATGTCGGACGTTGGACGAAGTCGGGTCCACTGTGATCACGGCCTAAGAGAGCCCGAGAGGATTTGACCTTGACGGAGTTGAGCGTCACGCTATAGTCGAGCGAACGGTCAGTAGACGAAGCTGATTAGTTATATTTTCGACCGATAGGGAGTGTGGGTCTAATCTTCTTGCCGATTTTTATCGCCTGTTGCCAGAGTTTCTGATAAATAAATTTAGTGCTTGCATAGACGTTGTACAGACTTCATAAGTACCAACTTTATGTGCATTTTTTGCTGGGAAAGAGACAGTGTTGGTAGTAGTGAAAAATGTCGGAACTGTGAGGTGCTGTTTCAAAGCACAGAGAGTTATCGTGTTAAATAAGTAAGAATATTCCAAATAACTTTACAATAATCTAAAAATCGGCACTTTGAGGACCAAAAGAATACAGATTAGACTTTTAGAAAACACAATTCTCTGGATTTTGATCCTTGCGTTTGCGTATACGTATATGCAGATCTAGCAATGTGTGAATGTGCCACCACACTCTCGCTCGAGCGCGCGGTCTCTCTTAAATGTCGAACGCAAGCGAATGTTTAAAAGATTCATGACTCCATTCCATGTTTTATGACTGAAAATTCTGAAGACAGACCGAAAGTGGATGTCGCCGTGAAGGTGAAACGAAGAGGATCGGAGGGAGGAATAAAAATAATTGTGATTACTTCGAACGAATGGTGTTCGCACGTGTAAACTATTGAGCGGTTTTCATCGTCAACGTCCTCCTGAAGTGGTCCGACGTCGAATTAACGTTGAGGCTCTCTCCGTCGTCGATTGTCAGGTTCGAGAGCCACGGGAAACCTAAGGGTCGCCATTTTCCCGGTTACTTTTACAGTCGGGCAACGACTGTTCGTGATCCTGTTCGCGATTAGACTGCAAGAAAACTGGACTGCTTCGGTCAGTTGCGATCCCGTGGAATTGCCGGGAGTAAAAGAACGGAGTTGATGGATGATTGAGGACTACCCGGACTCTTTCCTCGGTAGATCCCGCGACTCGGCTGGCTGACGCAGCGGACTGGTTACACTGGTAAAACATTCGCGGTTTACATTCGGCTGGTGTATTTTTCAAGAGGGGCTAAAATCCGCTGTTGCATAATTCAACGTGCTTCGGGCACAACGAAAATGAAAAATAATCCCGCGTCCGAATAGCGAAGGAAAAAGTCGACGGCGGAGTGGCTTGCAAATGGAGTCGCATTTAAGTTGGAAGGGACTGGCGGGCTAAGTTAATGCATAAGCAAAGTAATCCGTGTGTCGGTCTTAATTGCTTCGTCGAAAAATTCGAAATATTTCACCTCCACTAGTTAATAAAACTGTGCAGCGCATCTTCTACCTCAACGTTCCGAATTATTTACATTTTTAATATTTCTCTTGTTCTCTCGATCGTAATTAAATAAAAATCACATATTTGTCTTGACCTGGCTTTTTATCGTTAATATAAATGGATTTTGGGTTTCTGGTGTATTAGGGTATTTGGATGTTGACACATTAATATATACTGTATTGGTGTGTCAATGTATGAATATCTGGTATACTGATTCTCAAGTTAGTGTACTATTTCATAAAAATTTTTATGTTGATGCCTATACACGGTTTGAATTAACCGCCAAATATGGATTAGTTTCGTTGATCTTCGATAGATTGTGTTTCTCTCTCCATTGTCTCGATCTTTGTTAGTGATATGACCTTACCCCAGTATCATGTGTGACAACTAATCAACAACACGTTGTCGTGTTCTTCTCCGTCGTCTTTACTATGGTTTAAAGCATGTAAAATTCAATTTACAGAACTTTATAAATTGTTATAACCCAGGTTTAATATTATAATTAAAATTTCCACTAAAATTTTTTACAGACGCGGTCTTTTTCCATCTTTCTGGAAAATGGTCCAAACTAGGACCGAAACGTCGAAAGTGTAATTAGCAAAATCGCAAATTTGCTTTAAATTAATATTGATCGAACCTTGTGCCGAGAATTATTGCTATTTCTATATTATTTACATTTTTATTTAATATCTCGTACTTCTTTGCTTCGTAGTGCCAGACGCTTCGGCGAAAGCGCGCTGCGACCAAGATTTAAGTTTTATAGGAAAATATTTAATTCCATCGAATGTTTTCGACCAACATGTTCGCGAGTTTATTTCAACAACGATCTGTACAATTACCATTGCATGTAATGTATTCTCTCGTAAAAATACGGAGAAGGATATTTTTTTGTTAATTATTCCACAAATCAATTTCTAAATTGGTCTGACGCGTCTCTGTCCGAATATTTCGATGCGCGAATGCGGCGTCAGAATGATATAATTCACATTCGGAAGTGTAGCTTTCAACAACCCATTTTCCTCCCCACAAATCCTTTTATCGGCGATCCGGCGCGATGCTATTTCTGTTTCCTACGAATTCGCGCGCGCAGCATTAACTCCGAACAACAATAATATCAATATTAGTAACAGCGGTATTATTACTCGCACACACTGACGGCGATGATGGTCGTGGGGCGATTATGGCTTTCAGCAGACTTTAATCCAGAAAATACAGTGAAACAACAACTCTGAGGTTTATTCTAGGACCTGGCAACTTAAGCTGTATTCACAATAATCAATAAGCTTTCATCATAGCATAAGAAATCATTAAGCTATATTCACAATATGTAAACGTTTAATTGTTTAGTTTTGACCTAACAATTTCATTTTTTTATCGGTCAAGCAGCTGATTAGGTTTCATAGTTCCGTATACAGGGTGCTCTAAAATGTCATAGTTCCTTGAAAGGGGTGATTTTCGAGATCATTTGAAGTAAGTTTTCCCGTTGCAAAAATGTCCTCTGAGGCGAAAAACGCGGACCAATCAGAGCGCGGCTACTGACGGATCCATTGGCCGAGCCGGAATCTGTCTGCAGAGGCGCGCTCTGATTGGTCCACGGTTTTTTGTTAATAACTCGTTAACAAAGACGCGGGGAACATTTCCGCGAAGGAAAAAGTTGCTTCAAGTGGTTTGGTGATTTTCTCAAAAACCAGGCGTCAAGTGAAAACGACTTATTTCCATATTTCCGACTTGTTTTCTCGCGTAGAAACACCCGCACCACTTGTGTACCGTCGATACTAGGACAGTCTGTATTTACGGAGGAATTAGCGATCGTCGGGTGTCCTGTGTAGGTTTCTGAAAACGATCGATTGAAAAGTGTGGTCGGGGCAGTTTTGACGCTAATTCGACGTCGGACAGCGGTCCAGGAAGCGTCGTCGACGATGCAAAAAGGGGTTGAGGGACAGGGAAGTTGGTCGTCGAGCAGCGTTAAGTTGCCGCGTCTCTTGGAGACCGTTGGCCGAGGAACTGCTCCGTGATTCTAACCTCGGCCGACTGCGCCAGTTACTCAGCCCCCGGAGTTGCTTAAGTCTCTTAAGTCACCGCGGAATATTTGCCACGTTCCTCTTTCCGCTGGTCTGCCTCTTCCTTGTAACGAAACGCATTGTCGACCGTGGGACGTTGACACCGCGCTAGAACATTAACCCTTTCGCCGGTGGTATTCTCCGCTAAGTCCCTCAAAAGCGGAGGACTTTGTGTAATTACAAGTAAAAAATAATAAGGCACTTTGACGACGAAGATTAACGCTCGCGGCACCGTACAAGTGGCTCTCTTTTAATTCATTGCGGAAGCTTCAAGAGTGTTTCTACCCGAAAGACGAAACAATTCCAGCTGGCTATTATTTGTTTTACAATTCTAAAAATATTAATAATAACATCCTTTTTAATTGTAGCATTGGTGTTTGTATATCACAGTATCACTGTGGACAACAGAGGAACTGTCGTAAGGAGACTACGCAACAAACTCAATAATATTCATTTATTTATTTTTGTAAATATGAAGCGAAAAATTAATGAATTTTGTTGTTCCAGTACCAATGAATGAACGAGTCCAATTAATTACTTTCTCCTGTTTTGTAACGGAGCTCCGATAAATTGAATGTTCATCAGTTTCTCACTCGAGACTCAATGTTACAAATTAAAAGTATTACAATATTTTAAGGTCGTTTAAAGGCGACTATAGTTAATCTGTAACGCGACACAATATTGAAGAATGTCACCATTCACAAAGCGGTTTTATCCAGATAAAAGGCTATCGATATCAGTATAGTTTCAAGAATCTGATTAAATCCGCTCCCGACTGTCCAGCACGATTTAACAACAAACTGTCCACTCGGCAAAAGAGCTATTGTCCGTCAAACACATGATCGAATACGCTCGAGGGCGGCATTGTGCGCCGATAAGTATCGAATTGTAATGAAAATATGCAATTATCGGCAGTCTCTTACACGGTTGCGCGTTACGAGCCGATGAGTGATTACCGTTCGGCGGCGTTACACGTCCTCGGCTCGCTCCGAGCGAGAAAATTACAATCGTCGTTACGCAAACAATCGTTTAAACGCCGCGTGTAATTACGTGTACACGGTTGTGCAAAACCATCGTTGCCGCATCACGCCTAAATAATCGGCGCGTTTGCCAGCCCGATTAACATTTACACGGCCTGTGCGCCGCGCCGTGAGTGCGGTGCGTTCTGAATATTTCACGAGCCGCTCCACGAAAACGAAACGACTCGCCTTGCTGGGAACAGGTCCAACGATGTTTCATCGAGCTGCCTCCCCGCTCGGGTACAGAAAACTCTTTGCAGGGCCCGGCGCGCAGAAGTCATCGAGAACTTCCGCCGGATGAATCGATGCTAATCGAATCGAGAACGAAGGGACGAGGTGTCCGACGACGATCCTAAAACACTTCAGCCACTCTTAACTGCATTGAGAGTCGCGCCGGAAGTCTTCCCGATCCTCGCTTCCGCCGGGAGAATCGAGTTCTCGCGAGCGTTCTCTCTGCAGACGATCTTGGAAGAACTTACCGGAGGAACTTACTGCAGGAGATCTCTTTGCGAACGATGTTGATAATAATATCTAGCTCGGAATACAGGACCATCGTCCTTATTAGGTGGTTGCATGAACTCGAGCAGTTTTGTGACTTAGAACAGCTAGCTGCTTCTGCGCACGAACGATCGTGTCTCCCATTGTTCCCGCGGCAATCAACGAAAAACAATAATTGAACACGCTCGACGATTTCGTTCCTCCCGGCGCGCCGCGCCGCTTCTGCTGCGAGGTATTAATTATACTTCCTGATTGAAACAGTCGACTCAAAGGGGTGTTCCAATTCGTCGAATTGGCCACTGGCATGTATATTGTCGAGCATCCCCGAGATAACATCGACGGAATTGTTTAATCGGCGTGAACGACGATAAATACTCGAGGTAAATGAGTAAAAGCAAAATTCTTCTCGACAACAAGGATTCTGGGAGATCGTATCAATTCACGAATACAGTATCGTCTTTAACACCGGATTCCGCACTTATTGTTCCAGTAGAATCGCGATCTACAGGGACTCCCATTAATATTCGGACGATGTTAAACATACGTTAACTTTTTTGATGCTTGGCCATACGATTTGAACTTTTTCGAGATGTTAGACCAATTAGTTTACTACATAATGTGACAAGCAATCATTTCAAAAATTACAATTGGCCGGAATTGTAAAGCGAGTACTAAAAGTTGCATTTTACAACTTTCTTATGTGTTAGGAATCCTTTGATTCATTGCAGTTAGAGGACGAAAATCATGAAAAACTGAAATTTTTACCATCTTCAAACTAATTGATGTAGATCTACGAAACGCATTTTCTAAATTTTCAATGTAAGCCCACGTAAAAAAGTTGCAAAATACAACCTTTAGTATTTTCTCTGCAATTCCGACCAATTATAATTTTTTTCCAAAATTCTTTTCGCGTTACGTAACAAACCAATTGTTCTAATTCCTCAAAAAAAAATTTGAAGTCGTATGGTCCAATATTAAAAAAGTGATCGTCTTTTTAAGAGTATCCGAATATTAATAGGATCCACTGTTGTTTAGTGTGATTTTAATCAGAAAAATGCCACAAATAAGTTGGTGTAAGTTCCATAAAAAAAATGAAAAATAAAGAAGTTTTGTAATTGGATTAGTAGTGGTTCACACTATGGTATCGGATTACGCGGCATGTTTACACTGCTCAGCGACCGAGGCAGCTCGGGCTTCTCAGCCCTTCGCGGGGTGTGCTCCTCAGTGGAAGGGGCAGGCGAAGGGACGCAGATCGCGGAGCTCTGAGTACGCTAGATCGCGATTTTGCTGTGCTTGCTTAGACAATTGATAAGAAATAAATAATTGTAATTGTAATAGCTGAAGCATCCAATTTTCTCTGTTTCACTGTTTATCACGCCATTGTTTTTTTTTTTTGTCAGGAACGACTATGATTAAGTACGCCAAAAATTATAATAGCTACACTTGGGACGAGAGAACTTTGCAAATGTTTGGTCTACGCTGTTGGGAACTACGGACGAATCAGGTGGCAGAAAATTTAGCTACCGATAAAATGGTGTTCGCCAGTTTTCCCTGGTATCTTCTTCTTGTTGCCGCTCTTCTTAAACGTGAAATTTAGCTCGCGGAAGCCGCGTTTTGTGTTAAATCGGGCTAAAATTCCTCCCCTGGGGCGGCGGCGGCGTGATACATCCCCGCACGAAAGCGCCATCTTTCGTGTAATGTATTCTATCCTGAACTGGAAATACCTGAAAAATTAATGTCGGCGAAGGTAAATATTATAGTTGAAAAGTTTTGGTAATTTTTACGAGCTTCTGTTTTATGTGATGCCATCGAATCGAGGAGCATTTATTCTTATTGATACAGTTACTGGCACAGTAGACCCATGCAATCCCTATAAACAGTTGTTTGATCGCATCACGCGTCCAGTGCACTTCTCCGCCGGGGTTGAAATTAGCTCGAAGGTTAAATTACAAAGCAGGAACAGCCTGGACGCGTGTGTGCCACGCCGAAAAAAATCTTTTTTTTTCGCTGCACGAACCGGCGCGGCGCGGCGCGGCGCCGGGAACAAGGCTAGTCTCCACTCGGAATGCGTAACAAGATAATCCAGCGATGTTTCAACGACGACGCGGAAAAAGGAAAAAGGGCAACATAGGGTAGTTGAGCCGTACAAAAAGCGGGAACGGTGTAACGACAGCGCACGAACTTAGTTACCGTCAAAGGCAAGGACGATAGGGTTGTAGCTGGCATTAATTCTCTCGTTCACCGGTGAACGGGGTCGTCGTCGGTGCCTGTTGCGCGAACAGCGAAGGGGTTGCCACCCCCGCGCTTCCGTTTCTCTCGCGACAGGGCGGAGGGAGGCGGGCGGGTTTAAATTAAACATAAAACCTCGGCTAACGGCCAGTTGCCAACGAGGTCGTAAAAAAACGTGTCCGCGGAATGAACGGTTTCGCGTTACGCTATCAAGGAACGGCCGTTCGGCGTTTATCGCTGCGAGGACGAGGACGCGTGGCCGAGAGGGTCCGTCTAGATTAAATTCCGGATTAATCGAAATAATTGCGAAGTAAAGCCGCACGACACCTGAGCCACCGATATTCGGGCTACAGGGTGCTCCAAAACAATTGGATGCCCCGCAACTCGTTCACCAAGCGAACGCGAATGAGAAAGTTGTTGACCGCCATTCTTCCAGTGTGAGCTCCGTCTTTTGAAAGATTAGTAAAAATTAGTAGCCTACGGGGAAATCCCGAAATGAGAACATGACTGAGATAATAATACTTTTGAATCGAATTTAAAAAACCTGGACCTGTTTTCGTGTCAACAGCATTCTGGTTGTCCCCTTGCTTTTAAAACATCCTGTACACGAGCCAGACTGGAAGGATTACATTAACAGACCGCGCCCCAGAAGCATGATATATTTTCTTCTCGCGTGACGAATACCTTCGTGTATTCCCACCGCTTCCCTCGGAGCGAGAAAGGACGGAAGGGTTTCAACCATTTCTCTTTCTCTTTCTCTCCCTCTCTACGAAACAGTGTATTTTTTTCCTGTTTTAGAGCCCCCGCTCATTTTATTTTCTTTTTCTAGAGGCCAGCCGACAGTCTCCGCTCGGCACCGCACCGGGTAGCCCATTACCGCTATAGATCGACGGATATCGTGCTATTTATGATCGAGGAACCGGAGGACGGATCGAGGAAGCTATGTAATATCCAAGCAGCGTCGGTACGACGTCTGGGCGATTTAAAAGCTTCGGGGGATGAACGTGTAGGGGACGATCGGTCGTCGGTTTGCCGTTCTCGCGCATCGTTCCCAGTCACGAAACGCGACCGAGCTATTGTTTCTCGGTTTTCGGTTCCGGGTGAACTGGTACCAGACAGGGGGACGTAATATTTCACGGGACCACCGACTACCAGCGGTGCATTAATGTTTTGATAAACGGTGTTTCCGTGTCGCTCTTTTCTTTGTTGTCTTTCCCCCGTCGTGAGTAATCGCCCGCGGCTGAGCACACGATTCTTCTTTTTTTTTACTAATTTTATCTTGTCCGGGGAAAAGTTATTTTCTAACGAACCGTTCGAAATTACAGAATCGAGCGTTTATGCACCAGTTTCTGAAAATTGTCGATTTAAAATACAAGTGGCGAATTACACTACAATTAAACTGAATACAGGGTGAGTCACCAAACGTTTGCACCTAAAATATTTTTGTTGTTTTTAAAGATACGTCAATTATTTCTTTTAAAAGATCTCAAGGTCACCTCTATTTATGAACGGGATCACCCTCTTTTAAACACTTCGTCTGTGACTTTTAATGACCTTGAGTAATTACAGTCACCGAATTCCTCACGAAAGGGACTGTCATCGTAGGTGTTTAAAAACAGTTGATCCCGTTTAAAAAAATTAAGATGACCTTCATACGTATAAGAAAACAAAAGAAATAACAAAAATAAATATTTTTACGGCATTTGACGGATCTCTGATAACAACAAAGATATTTCAGCTGCAAACGTTAGATGAATCACCCTCTATATACTCAGCATTCACATTTTTCCATGCAATATTGTCAGAATTGTGTTCTCGAATGTAAGAACTTAACAATGGCCCAACCCTCTAAATAGCACTCAGGGAACGAAATAACGACTCGCGAAGACTAATTTCAGCACAAGTGCAGCCGTTCGTTCATTGGACAGCCCGCGCCGTTGTCATGGCAAACAAGCTGATGGATTGAAGAAATGGATGAGAGTAGAGAGATCGAGAACGACGGATACGAGTGCATGGCGCAGCTGATTGTTTCGCGTCGTTACAACGGAAGTTCCCGAAATTCCGAGAGCCGTTCCGTTTCTTGTAGCAGTCGTTCTACGGACGATGCACCGCAAATTCGCAAAACAGAAGGTGGCTCGACGCAACACAGTAAAGAAAATACCTAATTAAGGGGTAGACCGTTTAAAATCCGCTCTCGGCCGATTCCAGTTTTACGAGTTCGGTCCGAGGCACACGCTCTGACAATTACCCTGCGGTGTCCCATTACCGATTCTCCGTCTTTGCCTGGCAATTCGTTTTACAGCTCTGTTGCAACGAGTTATTTTTCGCCGATCGCTCAACCACGATACTTCCGGTCTCCAGTCGTTCCCGATCACGATTTCCGTTCCACGACGGAGATATCGCGTCGAGGAATTCAACGGGCTTCGTGATCATACGAAACGTCGATAACGAACGACGTCTTGTCTTCCGAGGTTTCCTGATGCCGAATATACCGGGTGATCGTCGATGAAACGTATATTTTTTGGTAGCGTTCGATTCGAAGCAAGACGTGGGTGCAGCCGGTTCAAATCACGGATGCGGTTGTTATTTTTTTTATCATTATATGTATAAAATCATGAATACTCTAGTATTTTATTCTATCACCATTTGAAGTCACGACTGCCCCAGTATTTTATTTTATCATTATATGTATAAAATCATGAATACTCTAGTATTTTATTCTATCACCATTTGAAGTCACGACTGCCCCAGTATTTTATTTTATCACTATACAAAATCATGAATACTCTAGTATTTGATTTTACCACCATAATAAACTCACGAATACTTTAATATTTTATTTTATCACCATTTAAAATCACGAATACTCTAGTATTTTATTTTATTGCGTCTTAAAATTACTATATGGACCACGCTAAGTGGATCAGGTTTTCTTGACCCGTGACACAACTCTAGCGACCCCAATTACCCGCAAACATCTTAGATTTATGTCCCCGGACAGCATCGGCAGGGGGCGCGTAGCAGCAGAAACCGTAGTAAGTCAATTAACGCGGCGGATAATTATAACCTGACAGTTACAATCATCGTTACCGTGAAATTGCTGGGCTAATGCGGCCGGTCTATACGTGGTCTCGCGGCACCCTTCGGTCCTGCCGGCACTAATTAGCGGCAAGATGGTCAGTCCTTAAGGAGTGACCCACCGGCTAATGCGCCGACCTGCAAATGAAACCGTTCGTTTCCCTCGTCGGTTCTTGCCACTTTGTTGCTTCACGGGCCGCCGAGTCCAAAGACGTAATACCAGCACGGTTCGCTTCGGCCGTACCCGGACCGCCATTTTGTTGGCTCTAATTCGTCGCTGCACGTAACAGGTTGGCCCAATTGCGGATGATTTAGGCGAGCCGTTGAATGCCCGACTAATTGCCATCGGTGTTTTCTTCTGTGCTTCCTATTGTACTGAATATTTGGTCGTGACGTACGGCCGAGTCTGGAATAACACGGTACTTGAATAACAATTCTTGAATGAAAATTCGCGGGACACGGTCTAAAATTTTGCTGATCCTCAATTAACACTTTTTAAAGTCCCTCCAACAATTGGATAAAGATGTTTTTAGCATTTTATTACAATTTTGTACAGTTCAGTGTTGTCGCTGCTTCCTTTACCAAGAGATACGGTTTTTGTCGAACAATTTATGCAATTCTCTTGACTCCTTACGTAAGATACAGTGCTCCAGAAACATCATTAAACTTCAAAATAAAGTCAGCTGTCAAACAACAGTTCAATTATCACGAAAATCGTGGACTAGTTTCATTGAATTCAACTGATGTCAAGCTATTTAAGCTGCAGGAAAACTGTCCATCGGCAGCCGAATCAAACGATCAGACAGATACACGAAAAATGTCTAAAAACGTCGGCTGTTGAAAATACATCAACCGAGAAATGAAACTCCTCTTTCCATAGATAAAAAAACATGAATATCCACTTCGATGGCTTGTACACTTTTGAAAAAAAAACGTATAACGACATCCGCGAAGCAAGGTAGAATAATCGAGACACACCATCACAAAACATTCAAAACATCCTACAATATCAGCGTCTGTGAAGCAGCCTCACGTTACAAAACATAAAATCAAAAATGGGCCATTTTGTACCGGTCATCCCATTATAAAAAAAAAATCAAAATGTTATCACGTACCATTTGGACGTGCGTAGTCACGTTCGAGAGAAGCATCAACCTTTTTGTATTCGAACGTTGCCTGTGAAGTGCAACACATTTTTTGCGTTTCGAAATTTCGCTGGAAATTGAAATCAGAGTCTGAACTAGACAAACTGCTAACAAAAACCAATCCTATAATGAACAATTTAATTAACACTTTTCTATCTGTAAAAATCTCACAGAAGTAAAATAATTTAGTTAATATGAATTATACCGCAAAAAATAAATTAAAAATAATTATTTCAGATCCTGAAAGTTCTAATAAAATTCGTTTAAATTAATTTTCAAAATTGTACAAGGACCTGTGACATCTTATAACGTGCTGCATAAAAAGGCAACGCGAAGACTTTAACAAAAGTAACACATCAGTCCACTTTAACGTCTTCACAATTTTGTGATAAATATTGCAACAGCTAAAAGCACATCTACGACCGCCGGTATGAAGAGGTAATTTGTTATTTCCGTGGAAGGATCCCGAACTCCAAAAGAAAAAGTACTCCAGTCACCGAATAAGAACATCAGAAGGTCTCTCCGCGTCTCCCCCGCAGTATCATCCATTTGTTTTCACTTTGCAGGTCCGTTTACGCTTGCCCTCGAAGGGTGATTGCATTCGGCTATCGATCGGCGTCGTTCCACCCAGAAATCGGCCACTAAATCCGCGTTCTTTATCGACCCATTGCCCGCGTGCCGCCTGATCGACGCCTCTGCGAGATTCCCGGGGAAACTGCTCCGTAATCGCATCCCCTTTCCCTCCCTAGCGTCTCGCTCCTCGAAGGAAAAAGGTGACGCGACAGATCGCCTCGTCATCCGGTCCCGCGCGCACCCGATAAAGAATCACCGTCCCGTTGTCTTTCGGTCTTTCGGGGTTTTTCTTTCCAACCAGCCCCGATGATAGATCGCCGCGACGAGTAATTAGACCGGGACTGTTTGTTAATCGCGTTCACGGCTCGACGGCTTCGCGCCTTAGCTCCCCGATCTGATCAGTTTTCATCCGATCGAACACGTTCGATTTTAATTAGTGCGACGCCCGATGGCCCCTTGGACGATAAATCGTTGCCATTCCACCAGATAGGGCGACCCTTTTTCCATTTCTCTTTAGAAACCGATTGTGGGGCAATTTCACCCCCTGAACCCGTTTGGTGAGACTTTCGAATTGCCCTCCCCCCCCTGAGCATTTGGCACCTGATATACGTCTTCTACTCGTTTCGCTGAGCTGAATATGAATATGAGTCGCGTCTTTGGCGGCAATTACTAGTTACTTTAAATGGCCTCACTCTTTTAAGAGAACTCGAGTGAATTTGACCTTGACGGAGTTGATCGTGACGCTATAATCGTACGAACGGTTAGTAGACGAAGCTGAGTAGTAAGACTTTCGACCGATAGGGGGTGTGGGAATAATTTTCTTGCCGATTTTTACGTTATCGTGGAGTTATTTGTAATATTTGCAAGCATACTGCTAGTCACGAAGCATCTGAAGCAAGCCTGACGTCACGAGATAGCCACCTGCTGCCAGAATTTCTGATAAATAAATGTATAATTTGCATGGACGATAACTTCTTTAATTACCGACCTCATGTGCAGTTATTGCTGTGAAAGAGACAGTGGCGGTAGTAGTGAAAAATGTCGGAACTGTGAGGTGCTGTTCCAAATCTTTTCGTGTTAAATAAGTAAGTAATCAACTAAAAATACAGACCACCGCCTTTGTACATGTTCTGCCTATGTCGGAGGGGTAGTATTTTTTCGATACCAACGCTAAATCTGTCGATATTTAAAAAAATCTGTCGGCAGCTGTCATGTGACGTCGTCTTGTGACGTCACGCTTGCTTTGGGTGCCTCGTGACAGACAGTATGCTGCCGAATATTACAAAATAACTCCACGATAACGTAAAAATCGACACTTTGGAAACCAAACGAATACAGATTGGATTTTTAGGAAACATAATTGACCGCTTCTGAACTCCTCATTACGATATTGAAGCGTCAGTTTCCTTGGATTTTGACCGTTACATTTGTGTATACGTATATGCGGATGTAGCAATGTGGGAGTGTGTCATCACACTCGCGCTAGAGCGCGCGGTCTTTATTTTTTGGACAACCTGTATATGGCTCGAGTTCTGAGAATGTCGCGTGAATTGTTTTTACATGTTCTCTGTATTCAATTTTTCCAATGGTTCAATTCAACTGATACTTTTGCTGCTCTCATTCGGCGCTTCGACGCTTCGTGATGAAGCTTCAGGATGAATCGGACCTCGTGGGACGCGTCAAATGAGACCGTGATTGCGGATTAGCTGCGAAATGGCTTCTGAAGGCGTCCTGTTTATCGAGCACCGCGTTTACCTCTTTCCCTCCGACCCTCTCTCTCTCTCTCTCTCTCTCTCTCTCTCTCTCTCTCTCTCTCTCACTCTCTCTCTCTCTCCTCTCTTCCTTTCTCCACGACGCGCTTTACGATGCGCGGATCGGATTCCATGCTTTCCTAGGGATAAATGGATCCAGGATGCTCTTAACGCGCACTGGTTTATTAAGAACAGTTGTCGACCAGCAACAATTCCCTGGGGAGGGTCTTTGCTGGATTTTTCTCTGCATTCTTCGCGCTTTGCATATCCGATGCTTATTAATCATTCGCACTTGGAACAGCTTGAATTACTTTCGTACCCATAGAACATCCGCAATCACGTTTTATTCATGATCGTGCACAAATCATTATTTCTAATTATTAGACTGCGGATTTTGTGCATTTTAGATTTCGAATGGCGGATAGAATGCACAAAATGCTTACTAAAGGCTATAGCCGAGTTTGCTGGTCAAATTCGCCCCCGACGAGTTTTTAATCGAGCTTTGGCAATTCGATAGCCTACCCAAAAAGACCCCGATCTGCCAAGTTACAGCCCCAGATCTCATCTCGAAGGGTAGTTATTGAGGAAAATCGAAAAACCAGTTTTTGGCCCATTTTCCCCATTTATTGACAGTTAAAAATTCTGAAAAAATTCTGACGCATTTTGGATACTAAGCTATATATTATGTATCATTTTCAGATTTTTTCGTTGCAAGCTCTGGTTGTAAAACGCGAAAAAACGCAAAAAAAATTCAGATTTCATATAGAAATCGACAGAGCACTACTACAGATTTAATTTAGGAATGAGATATTATCATAAGTATTATGCTCAATTTTTTTCAAATCCCTGAGAGTGGTGCGTCATAGTTGAAAAAAATAAAAACCACTTTTTTCGGCGTTTACTCTGATTATGTCAACCAGCAAAATTAACACTAAACCCATCACTACCGGTCAAAATGACCGGTACCAGATTTTTTATTTTGCAATCATTGAAATCATAAAACTGATTCTGTAAGAAATGATTGTATAAATATCTTTAGTAGAGCACGTGTTACAATAGGAACCACACAAAGTCTAAATAAAATCAATCTTATAATTTTTAAGGGAACATTTACCTTTAAGACTCGGTAGGTTAAGTGTTCAGTAAAAATCATCACTGGTATATCTGAAAAAGATTGATCGCTAAGCAAGAATAATGAATAAATATTAAATAATCGTGAAGGGAAACGCAATAAATCGAATAAGTATCGCACGCGTGGATTCAGTTCTTGAAACGAGCACGGATACAACCATAATTCAGATTCCGATCGATGTATCCCATTTCCCTCTCCCA
The DNA here is from genome assembly GCA_028454225.1 of Lasioglossum leucozonium. NCBI lineage: Eukaryota > Metazoa > Arthropoda > Insecta > Hymenoptera > Halictidae > Lasioglossum > Lasioglossum leucozonium. The sequence continues at coordinate 7,759,167 of CM052219.1, read as the reverse complement.
CGTCATGTCTCCTACCCATATCGAATGCGCGACGACAGTCAAGATTAATCTTTGTCGAGATTTTCCTGTTTCTCTAGACCCTTTCTTCCCGGGAGACAAAGCTTCTTCCTCCACTCTTAATAATAACCGAATCTCTCGACGTCGCCGATAATACAGTCCGCCCTTGCCAGAGAAGTTCGAACAGAATTCGCAACACTCAATTCCGAAAGCGCAACTCCAAACAAGCTCGTTGACTCGACTCCATTAGCAGGTCCTCTGCTCTTCATCATCCTCGTCTCGCTGCCCTAAACTTAACCTTGAGGCTGCTACGCTCGCAATTGAGACCTTGCATCGAGGGTAATGCAATTGCAAATGCAACAAAGGTTTATCTTCAAAAACGTATTCATTTTTGGAAAACACAAAAATCTTATTGATATATTTTAACATAATAATTTCCATGGCACGGAACCATTAAAATTTTTGAACATTAACGTAAATGCGAACGGATTTCCGTCGGCTTCCGGCACAAATCATTTGCTCACCGGGGGTTACAATTTAGGTGGTTGAGATTAGAAACAAAAACAAATTTTACCCCTATTGCTCAATTAATAGTCTTATGCGTCTAAAAAAGAATTTTATCTATAAGAGCCACCTTAGTGTTCTTTGAGTACACGACCAAAATCGTATACTCTATTAAACGGGGACACAATAGGTAAAATATAGTAAAACGGACATTTAAATGAATACTCCTGCTTCCTATACGCTATCATTCGTCACTGTGAGTCTGGGCGCAAACGTCGGTGGTCCAATAATTAACGATTCCCATCTCACAGACGGTGGCCGCAAAAGAATTTGCCGCTCGACCGGCTCGAGAGGAAGTATCTCTCGGCCGATTGAACGACACGGAGAAATTCTTGCTTAAGAGGAGTAGGGGGGAAGGGGTAACACTGTATTCCCGTCCGCGGGCGGGGGGTGCTATTAACGGGGGCCAAAGAGACGGGGGAAGACAGGAGGAACGGGGGACCGTCGATATTTCAACCGGGCAAAGGTTCCCATTGACAAAAGTTCGCCCGATACGTTTCGAACTTCCGAGCGACGACTTAATTACTTCCGTTCCGATCGGAGCACCGTGGGCGCCGGAAACAGAGCAACACTGACTCCCCTCCCCCTTCCCCGAGGGGAGTGGAAACCCCCGAGGCGGGGGCCAATTTGAAACGTAGTTTTCCGCGCGATTTCATTCCGCCGGACGATAGGAAGCGGCGGGTATCGACGGGAAACGCGAAGCCTTCCCAGAAGTTTCCTTCTCTCCTTTGAATATCCCGATCCTGCCCCTTCTCTCTCGGCCCATCCCCCTTCCTCCTGGGATCTTCTACAGGATTCTCTACGGGATCCCCTTTTCCGGTAGCGGTTACCATAGAGAAGAAACTGCTCCTCCACCAGAACGGAAGAAAGACACCGGTGAACTTTTCGCCAGGCTGCCGAGCAACTTCCGGCCCGAGGTTTTTTCAGCACCGCGATCTTTGTCGAACGTGTCGCCTCGTTCCGATCGCTTTCCCGTTCGATACCTCGCGCGATCACTCGATTTCCCGGACGATTCGCAGCGCGCGAGACCGGATCCAGGGAAAAGGGCCGCGCGAACTTTCCGCGATCGAATTTCCCTCTTATCGAGCGGCGTTCAACCGGAACGTCTGCACCTCGATCTCTTCTCTTCTTGGTCGAAGGTACCCGGACCATTCCGGACCGCTTCGATTTGTTCATGGGCTGATTCTCTGGGATGAGTCTTGTCATGAAAGAGATGAGCCAGATGAACTCCTGCTCTCTTGATGTTAACGAAGATCTGAGTAGCGAGAGGGATTAAATTGACGTGTTTAACCCTCATCAGCTACTCATTTCAAGAACTGAACGTTTTTTCGCATTAACGCTTATGTCAATAATCAAAATTTTGTACGATATTCAATGATGTTCTACTTTATAGTTTCAATGCATATTTTTTATTCGTCAAATGTAGGTTAAACTATAGTGATTCGAGAACAAATCTATAATAATTTCGATATTCATAAAAAAAATGTAATGAAGTTTTAAAGAGAAATTGAAAGTGGATACCCCGATACCCGGTTATTGACATAAGGGTGAAAAAAATGAAAGTCACGAAGTTACGGGCAAATTTACCTACAAACAACAAGTGTAACTTACTTCGGCAAAACTGTGTCAAATTGACGGGAGGGACGGATGAGGGTTGAGGGCTTTCGAAGCCATAAAAACATATTTTTATCAATTTTAACAGCTACCGTCTGACATTGTTATTGATGTAGAATACAGATACCAAAAGAAAGTTCCGCTCAGACTACCGGAATGTTTTGTGCAGCGAACTTGAAACGCAAAACCAGTATTTGTAGAGCACCTAATCAAGTGTAATGGCTACTGATCGGGTAATTCGTCAACGATCAACGCAGCTGCCAAAAGAAAATTCCACCGCCGCTACCAGAACGTTTTGCCGATGTCTCCCCGGCCGGTGCGGCGCGGCATTCCGGGAATCAGAGACGATTATTGTTCACCGTTCGCAAATCGAAGAAAAACGTTCGGTAGATCGTTGTTTTACGAGAGAGGAACGGCTCGGAATCGGTCGCCGCGTGTTCCCGAAGCTTTCCCCGGCGCGGCGAGAGAACGAGGGATTTCGCCGGGGTTTTATGGAACGGAAGTAAACGGGGCTCGAATAAATGTTCGTGCAGCCTTCGGGCGTTACGACGATCGCCCTGTAAATCACCGTAATGAATTAATTAAGCGATAAAGCTCGGTAGATTACCGGCGCGGCGCGGTGGTCTGCGTTCGACTTTCGAAATTGCCGGAAGGCTGGCTCCGCCGGATCGTTGCATCGGCGCTAAAAGTTGTTTCCATTTCTCCGGATAAATGGATCGCCACTTGTTCATGGAGGGAGAGGAGGGGGAGGGGGGGCGAGAAACGACGCGTATCTTCCCTCGCAGAAGCGCAGAGCGAAACGATGTATATACAGAGAACGGGCGCGGACGGTGCGGCTCGTATTTTACAAAGTTAGGTCGACGATAAAATATTTATCGGCCGACAGGAAGGAGCTGCGTCGGCCTGAAGGATGACCGAGGATTTGGGAAATGGGCATATACACTCCCGTTGATTTCTTTGATCCCTCCCGGGGCGACTGTTCCCGTAAATCTCCTACCACCTCGAACAGGATATTGTCCTTGCTGCTTCTACTCCTGCCACTCGTCCTTATCGGATACATTTGAGAAATTGAACGCTTCGCCGGATCCAGTCTGTTGACTTTTCGTTTCGCCGCACGGATCACGGAACGTAGAACAACCACCGGACTGCGGATCTTTCTGCGAAATAAACATCTTCTAACAAGGGATGATTCCGGATCCGGACAATCGAAAAATTGTCAAACTTTGCGGATGTGTGTTTGCTGTCAAAATTCACTTTAAGCGGGTGAAAAAGAAATTTCAAATACATTTAAAAAATGAGAATCATCATTTTTTTAAATAATCCGTAACTCGACTGAATGATAGTAACATTTCCCAAACGTTCCAAATACATCTAAAATTTAATTTTCTTTATTAAATATCCGTATTAAATGTTTCTCGCGAATGGAACGAATTCAAAACGATATTTTAATTGATCGAACCCGAGCGCCGAAACATTAATACAGATTTTGATATTTTAATTTGTCCGGAAAATTGACAAAGGGGAAAATCGGAGAATTACGGGATAAACTGGGGAATATGTTCGCCGTTCGATAATCTATGTAGCACCGGGGCCGTTAAAACAGAGAGCACATGGGGAAGGAGGAGTTATGCGCGAAAAATTGGCTCGCACAAGACTGAGGGCAGAGTCGCAGTTAAGGGAAGATTTTCCTCGCGTTCGAGGACACTTCTGCCGCTCAAAGTTACTCAGACATTCGGAATATGAGGTTTATCCGGGATGGAATCCCAGCCTTGTCGACTACGTGGTCGATTCCTCTTCACCCAATCCCGGCAGATTTTCACGGCGACGACGGAAGGCCGTCGGTAGCGAGCGCTGGAGATTCCGCGATGGATTCAACGAAGTCGAGGCTCGTAAAACTTCATGGACTCCGCGAACGAGGTCGTCTTTCTCGAAGAAATAAAGCGGTGCTGGGAAAGCCAACCGGCCAGAGACTGTCTCTACGTCTCTTTCTCTCTCTCTGTCTCTCTCTCTATCTCTATCTCTATCTCTCGTTCTCTCTCTTTCTCGTTCTCTATTCCCTTTAATTCTCTGCGGTACGAGGTTCTCTTCTATTTTTCCCGGACGACCGAAAACGAAAGTGGTCCCCGAGAAAATTCTTCTCTGAAAATCTATCGTTTCGAGTGGCGCTTGTTACGGTCTGAAAACGAATTTGTAATTAGTTGCTGCGGAGTATCTGCATTAATTACACGCACACGATTCTGCTTTACTACGGAAGAATTTATGTGTACGCATTGTCAGTCGGTGGCACTTTATGCAGTTGGATGTTCTTAACTGCTCACCTTACAATTTAACTACGCATCGATGGAAAATATAATAATTTGTATTGTTTCAAAATCAATGTAAAATTGTCAGATTGTTACTCTAGATACGTTAGTTTACGGAGGAGAGTTAAAAATAATCGAAACCCATTACGTCCATGAGGCGGCGTTTCAAGGGTTGATTAATAAAGACAATTATTTAGCTATACTCCGTTCAACGACGTCGATAAATGCGCGATGATATCCACGTTTTACGTTTAAAAATTTAGTATCGTACAGTAAGAGGAAATATTAATTTGATACAACCAATGATAGTGTACAGTGAACTTAAATAGATTTTTGAAAAGCATTTTCATTCGCAAGAATTAATATAGGGGTGAAAAATTGTCTCTGCAGACAATTGATGCTACACTTCCCAAATGGATTTCTTAGTTCGAACGCTGATCTTGGCTCGATCACTAGGTCATCGAGAGGCGTGAGATAAAGCAGTGTACTGCTGTCGCGTGAAAGGAGATTTTCAAGATCTGAGAGGAGTGATTGAAATCGATCGCTGCGTGAGCCACGGGTATAGAGGGTCGAGTGGTTCGATCGAGGCTCGTACTTGAAAAATCCCGCGCTTCCGTGCGTCGAGCATCGCGGTCAACGAGGATAATTAGGTCTCGCTTAGATCCTCGATCGGCGCGGGAAACAGCCGAGCGTTCTAATTGAACGTCAACAGTTTTTCAACAGCCCCGACACGACCTTCCGCGATTTTCGAATCGCATGAATTTTAGAGAGAACGTTCCAGTCGAGGGTCCCCGCTTTTATTTGCGCGCAAATTTTCGCTTGAATTAAGCCGCTGCCTCATTTTTTTAAATACCGTGGGGTAGTTTCTGACCCACAATAGTGTAGCGAGAATTTTCCAACTGTGGAAAATTGCTGAATACTTGCTGTTCGCGTTAAATGCTCCTCATGTGAATTTTTGAAACTCTACTTGATCTTTATAGTCAATTTTTAAATGGTACAGGATGGCTTATTATTATTGTTTTAAAATCATTGGAAGCCAGTTATGATTTATTTTTATATCGAAATGTTTCTCAGGAATATTTGAAGTATCTTCTTAGTATTTGTAGTATCATTCCTAAAGTAGTGTAGGTGACTTATTACCGGCGATGGCAGTGTGGAAAATATTTTTGGACCATTGGAGGCTGGATAATATTAAATATTTCTATTTGGACGTTTCCAGGAGTAACGGTGTTTCGCGGGGAAGAAGCGTCTCCAAAGGGATTATCGCTCACCCTGGTTGGCGCAAATCTTCCTGACGACGTTGCACGAAACTGACACTTAGCGTAACTTCTACTCCTCGGTCCTGAACGTGTAAACACTACCGTCCGTGAATCCGTCAGTGTAAACTGGGTGAAACAAGGGAGTTACGGGCGAATTCAGTCACGTAAGAACGTTAAGCTCCCTCGCCTCTTATTTTCTGCAGAACAACTCGGATTCCTGGATAATTATGCACTGTGTTAATTTTGCTCCTGCAAACTAACCCTGCCCACTACGATCTAGTACGACTACGCCAACGCAAGTTGATAATTATCCGCACAAGCCGGATAATTATCCAACGAAGCGAATGTATGTATTGTTGACAAAAATTGTTATACGCTGACCCTTTTCCGTATTAAGGTAACTGGACAGACCCAAGAACCCAAGATCGTCAGTTTTCCCCGAGTTTCGAACAGTTGTTTCCCTTCGATTCAATTCGGAAGATTGTTTTGCAGCCCCGGCCCGAGCAGCAGGAATCGTCAGAGACAACACGAGCCAGCGTAACGATCTCGGAACGGTCTTGAAATCGTGCCAGCAAGCTACAAAGTGATCAAACTTCTGCGCCGCGGACTCAATCAAACTTTCCTCGCTCGAAGAATCCGTGAAAGAAGGAAGCCGGGGAGAGCGTGGCCGCCGCACCCTCTTTTTAGAGAATTGTTAAGTCTTGATTCCCAATTCCCAATTCGAGCTGTCTTTCACTTCGACCAGACTGTGCCGAACAAAAAATATCTGCATTACGATTTACAATTAAAATCCTCATCGTGGGACCAACAAAACTCTCCCTCGAGCACTTGCAATTTAACAATAAAATTAGCAACAACTACATCTCAATCAGTTCTATGTTCGGCATTGTTTGCAATGACTTGTTGCCATTTGTCAGATGGGTACATCTGTTGACCTAGAATTGCCTTTTTCAAGCTGGCTTTCGGGAGCTGCCTTCTTAAGGCTATCTTCGAAAGCTGTCTTCTAAGGCTACCTCTGAGAGCTGTCTTCCTGGGGCTACCTCCAAGAACTGTCGTCATAGGGCTGTCTCATAGGGCTACATCTAAGAGCTGTCTTCTTAGGGCTTTCTCCAAGAACTGTCTTTCTAGGGCTGTCTCATAGGTCCACTCCTGAGAGCTGTCTTCCTAGGGCTACCTCTGAGATCTATCTTTCTAGGGCTAGCTCTGAGAACTGTCTTTTCAGGGCTGTTTCATAGGGCTATCTTCGAGAGCTCTGTTCCTAGAGCTGTATTTTAAAGCTGCTGCACATACCATTCCAATTTTAACACATAAATTTCATTTATCGATGAAATAACTGTATAACTAAATATGCGTCGTTAATAAGAATATTTAAAACTCTAACGAACTCACGAAGAATAGTCGTTATTTCGGTGTGGCCGATGTTATATCCTAGCCGTCTTATTTCATCGCAAGCAAATCTGAAATGTTTCAACACATTGTTTCCCAGACATTTTACGCAACGGTGAAATTCATTCCTAGGATTTCAGAAAGTCTCGAATCGCTCCGGGAACGACACCAATCCGGAGGAACAATTCCGGGGAAGAAGTTCGTTCGTTTCGCGGCTACATTCTATCCCCGAAGACCACCCACGCCCGTCTCTCTATCATCCGACCCCTTTAGCCTGAACGGCGCGTGCACTTACGCGAACATGAAATTCCTCGAGCCACTTCCTCCCCGATTGTTTGCGCTAAGAGCGGAATCACGACGCGACTATCCGACGTCTTACTCCTCCCCCCCGCCTCCGAATAATCCGTGCTCTCGTTATTGCTGATTATCCCCTGTCTTCCTTACGGTACCCCGCGCTCGTTACCTTACTTCAACCCGGCTGTTTACGTATCCCACGGATCTGTAACAGGATCCCTCTGGCTATGCGCGATCTCGGTGACGCGTGACTCGAAGACGATCCCGCGTTCCGAAAACTCGGAAAATGCGCTGTAACTTTCTTTACCTAAAAACCACCGAATTCGGATATGTTTGATGAGGTTTAACCCAAATAACACGACATTTAAAAGACGTCTGCTTTACGTCTATTTTAGTTCTGAACGTCTTACGTTCTGTATAGTCGCCTTTAACCCTTTCACGACTAAGGCTAAGATCACAGTGGACCCGACTTCCTGCGACGTCCGACTTCGGCGCACACGCACGAGCGTTTCGAATGCTTCGGGAGACATGTGTTGGTTGCCGGTACGGCCGACATCGTCGGCCGATGTCGGATCCTACTGTACAGGGTGTATAAAAATTATATGTCACGAATACCATGGAGGGATTCTATACCTCTGGATCGGTGGAGATCTGTTAAAAAATTGGACTGCAAAATTGACCATGACCCTTTCTTTTAAGGTTAAAAAATTTTTTATCGTATTCATCGCAAGGAACAAAAGTCTCAAGGGATCGATGGATCTCAAGTGAACCGTTCTCTTTACAAACGACTTTGAAGTTTCGTGAATTAATTTCTTCCATACGTCTACAGGGTTTCCCAAAATGGTATAAACGTGTAAACGAAAAATTGACTTTACAAGTCCGTCAAGTTCGCGTGCCTAACGTTTGGAACAAGTAGAATTGGTAGGTCATGAGCAGACGCGTCAAACGATTGCCATTCAAGAGCACGCGTGTTCGCTAAATTTTCAAACATTAACTTCTCGAAACCGAGGCGTCAAATGAAAAACATTTATTCTCATATTTTCAACGAACTTTTCACTAACATATTATCAATTTATTTTCTCATGTAGAATCATTCCCTCCACGTTTATACCATTTTGGGACAGCCTATAGACATATGGAAGAAATTAGTTTATGAAATGTCAAAGTTGTTTTTTAAGAGAACGGTTAAATCGAGACGCAATGTTCCTGTGAGACTTTTACGATACGATAAAAAATTTTTTGTGTTCAACTGTGGACCCGCTTATACTAGGTTCGGGCCCGGCATACATCTACTTCTTTTATCTGATAAAAAACGTCTTTAAAACGTCTTTCTAACACCGTTTCCGAACGGTAAAAATGTTCAGGAGACGTTCGGGAGCCGTTGGTGACGTCTGTGTTCTATCTGGGCAGTAATGTGTTGTTCAAGATCGCTCTTCTGCCGTCGCGGAGACCACCAATCGGACCAAAACTACAAGTTCGGAACAAATCCAGATCAGACTGGTCTCCTTAATCCCAATTTCTCTGATTCACGGACAGAAGAAACGCGGACAACTGTTCTCGCTGTTCCGCGACGAAAAACATCGTCGAGGAGCGAAGAACGCGTAGAAGTTCTTAACGAGTCCCGGGGCAAGGTTCTCGCGACAAGCGTTAGAAGAAATTGTCCGTGCAGAAAACGAGCTGGCTGGGAACTACTTGCCGGAAGTCCGGGCGGCGATAGGACCGCCCGGGAAGATTCAAAAGCCGGTTCCAATTTGCTCGATGCCCGCGACGGAAATCGACTTCCGTCGGACTCGAGAGAGTGGGAGCAACAGGGGGGGGGGGGAGTGCTTCCATGACTTTGTTTACCCCGGATCCGTTCCGATCTGCATGCGGAATATTTCTCCGCGAGAACGCTGCCCCGGCGGGTAAAGCGCGCAGAATGAATGTGATGTATCAAGAACCCGGGAAAGAAGCGTTCGCTCCGGATTCTGGAATATTAAGCGCGAGGTACGGCTGATAAATCGCGGGGGCGGGTGGGTGCAGCGTGCTGTATCGTTCGGAGTTATTAGTGCCATTTATTATAGCAATATACACCCGCCGGGGAAAGTATGAAGCAAAAGATTCGGAGCAGCAACCCTTATAACGCGGCCGATCTATCTGCCCTCGAAAATATTGTACCATCACCGACGTGTTAGCTACTCCGGGAAATTGCTCGCTCTTACTTACAGGACATTATCTCTGTCAAATCTCGGGGTTTATGAATTGTCTTTGGGTCTCCTTACTTTCGCCGTCTGTCGTCGTGGCTTCTCAGCTTTCAACAACGGAGAACTGGGTTTCCAACATTGCACACACATACCGACTGTCAGAAACGAAATTTGTTCAAGAAATATGAAAGTCACGTTCATTTTTTTTTTACTTATGGTACATAGTTTTTAGTATATGATATTATTGTATATCAACGCCGAAAACGAACAATTGATTTTGCAGTATTGAATTTAAGGTCACATCAAGGTCATAGTAATTCAGTATGCTAACGTAGCGAGTCGAAACTGCCACCTGGTTGTATTAAATATCTAAAAAAAATACAGGTACAGTTTTGAACGTCGAAAACGTGTCATTGATGTTGCATTTTTAATACAACCAGGTGGCAGTTTCGGCTCGGTAAGTTGACATACTGAATTCATGGAAAATCATCAAGGTCTTTAAGAGAAGAGCATCATGGAGGACTTGAAAGCCCCCTAGACTAGCCAGAACGTTAATGAACCCTCGGGGAGGGAAGACGCCGTAGAATTCCCGAAGTTAACGGGGGGGAATGTTTTAATAACGATCCGCGATGCGCGTCCCGTCGGATCCTCCGGGAAAAACATTTCCCGCACCGGCACGGCGCGGCGTCAGGTCTCGTCGTTAGTTCGCCGATGGTCCGAGGCCCGGCTCTTAGACAGCTGGCTGGCGCTAACGCTCGGGGAAACACTTGAAGGCTCTCGTATAAATCACGGGGCATAGGAGTCGCGTCGAAGCGTCGGGACTATCTGGAGCAGACGCGGGACAACAAGTGTCGAGAGCTTCCGATGGAACTACCCGAGATTCACGGAACGAGCCGCGGCGCCGTAATTCTCGCCCGTTTAGCGGCTGAATGTGTCGCGCGAAGATAGCGGGCGCAAAACGGCTCGGCAGAGCGGTATCAGCGGGAGACCGGGCTGGCGAAAGATTCGCCAGATGGGTGCAAAAATTGTCCGACGCTTTTACGAGAACGCGGAAGAGGAATTATAATCATCTAGGAAAGACTGCGACGACCGGGGAAGGGGAAGCTCGTCCTGAAAAGAAGAACTCGGTTTTTGCGAGAGGGAACGTCTGTTACGGTTTGGCTGGCAGGGATTCCTGGTCGGATGGCTGCAACGTGCTGTCAGATGTGGTACCACTCTGCGTACCAGCCTGCAGGAATACCGAAACATGTGATTGCCATAAATTCTAGTCTTACAGCGGTCCTTCTCGTATCCTGTTTTTCGTCCATCCACCCCGTCGTTTTCGTAAGCGTGGTACAGCGTGCATTTCCGACACGCATAACAACCTCCCTAGACTTTTCAGAAAAATCTTGCGTAAAATCAGTGCCGTTCGAGCCGTGGTAGAGAGAACATCTCCTAAGAGTTATCGCTACAAAACTCACGGTTGCTAATATGTGTGTTTTTAATAGTGATAATCAGTAGACTGCGAGTTTTTATACAGAATAAAAGTTGGCTGCTGCTGTTGCAAGGAACAGGATCCAAACAGGTATTTGATTTTTACTTTAATCATGTGAACAAGTTCAAAATAATACATCGGAGTTTCTAATTATTTTAATCTCTCTACTGTTTTAAACTGCACCTACTCATTTTTGCTACAAATGTATGAAAACCGCCGTCTACTGATTTCATTACCTCATTATTGTGATTCGTGCTGTGATACAAGTGACATTGGAATTTTTATTAGTGCATAGCTATGTGGTGACAAGTGTGAACAGTGATCGCGAGTGTGGAAAAATTTCATGGCATCTGCATGAAAGAATCATACGAATTATTTGTCGTTTGAACAGTGAAAGTGATGGTTCGGATCTTTGACTTCACCGCACAACCCTTGGGCCTTAGATTGTCGTATACCTAATATTCACCACCAGCTGTGCGGTTCGTTGACCTGACCGTACGTCCCTTACCGTTCGGCACTGTCGTACACCTTATGCCAGCTGTGTAGTTCGTCACCGAGTGGGCCAGTGAACCACATTTCCAAGCAGCAAGTGGATTTACGGCTAAGTGAGTTTTTACAATAAATAATTCAAAATCTCTATTCCTGCACTTGTTTACTTCTTCTTCGCCGCGGACCGCTAACGCTCCAGCGAGGGGATCCGCCTGGCGCGCCGTACCATCTTTGCCAACACGCGTCTAGGTCGCGCTTCGATTGGTCAGTGTTTTTCGTTAATAACTCCTAAACGAAGCCCCGGCGGACATTTTTGCAAAGGAAAATGTTTCTTCAAATCACCCCAGGAACCCCCCACTTCCCGGTGCTACAGTAGTTTTGGGACATCCTGTATAGTGAGCGAATCTGCTAGGTCTGGGTTAGGTCTGGATTCCGCGCACTAGAAATTAAAGTTTTATTATTTTTCCGTCGTACTATACAATATTGCATTCAGATAAGTTGAAAATTTTTGGTCCCCTCAGTGAAAGTTTAACTCCCGTTGTTATTACGTTATTCCCTGTTATTCTCATCGTACTCCACAGTCCAGGTGGGCCGCGATAGTCGAAAACTCTTGAAGATCGTTCCCTTGAACAAGCTTTATCGACTACGATCTCGACACCAACTCGCACGACCCAATTACTAGCGCGGCGAGATAGCACCGAACAAATGGTTGCTCGAAGTCCGACACGCTCTGCATCGCCTGGAATAAATTAGGTGCCCGCGCGCGCACAGACGAAGAATCCATTGAGCTGTCCGGGCAGGGAATCGGTCAACAGATCATCCGGGAATTTAGTGGAGGAACACGTACTTCAGAGTTCTTACTTTCGGTGATAGAGAGCGACTCCTGATTCCGCGCTGCTGAAATAGTAGCGCGAGTAGAATCGGAGGATTCCGGTGTTGTTGCAATTAGCGGAAGTGTTCGGTTATGTGGACGATATTTATTAAATTTAATTATACTGGATTGTTTTTGTAGTGGTACTTGTTCAATATTGTGATTGCAGTTAATTGGAAACTTTATTGTACGGCACATTCGTCACTATTGACAATTTGATTTGTTTCGAGACTCGAGATTGATGCATTGGAGGTCCCCCCACCATAGAGAGCTACGATTTGTTGGTATACAATAAATCCACGCAGTCTAGATGGAAGAGGACAAATGGGTCACCGGTAGAAGCCGTTTTCTAGGGCTATCTTCCTATGGCTGTTTGCCTAGTGCTACTTACGTAGGGCTACCTCCGAGACCTGCCTTCCTAGTACTATCTCTGGAAGCTAAGGCTGTTTTCCTAGAGCTACATCCGAGACTTGTTTTTCCTAAGTATGATTTATAAGACTATTTCCAAGAACCGTCTTCCGAGGGTGCCTTTCTAGAGCTGCCTTTCTAGTACAGTGTTCCTAGAACTATTTTTTTAGAGCTGACTCTCTAGTGCTGTTGTCGAAGGCCAGCGAGTGCCACCTTAGAGAGCAAAGTTTCAGAACGGAAGCTAAACGTCTGTGTACAGAAACGAATCTCATCCGTGGTTTCAGATGTCCAATAAAAAAGACTAAGAACGGAACATTTATTAGCAGGTGCCGCGGTCCCCGAAGGATACAATTCACGATCCAGCCCTGAGGGTGCAGTTTCCACGATTCTCCGCCGTTCATCTCGGCGAACCAATTAAAAGGAGCCCGACCGGTTCCTCGAAGGGTAGTATCAACAATGGGAACCGTTCTATCGGGCACTCCTGGCGGGTAGGTAGCCGCAATTACCGAATAATTTATGATTCTCCGGTGTTGTTTAAAATCTCGTCCGGCATACGATTAACGCGTTCATCATGCAAGTCGCCGGGCGACGCGTGATCCGATTAAAATGTTTTCGCCGTTCCGGGTCGAATCTATTTAATAACCCCGGCGAATAATTAACGTCGAGCCGCGTTCTATTATATCCTAATTATCATCGTCATTAACGTATCGACTCGGTCCGCAGGTAAATTGCTCGTCAGTCGCGGGAGGAGCGTCGCCAGTAATTAACGACGCCCGGAGAGTTTTACACGGCCGGTCCCGTGATTAATTAGGCGAGCGCGTACCCGAATCGCCTCCTCGGATATCTTCGGATACGGGGCGGGTCTTCGAACCATCGAAGCGATCAGAAATTTCGATAGAACCAGCATGGATCGCTCGGAGAAGCGATTTTCAACTTTTATTGTAGCATGGCACTCTGGAACTAATAATTGGACTGCGGATTTTTATGCAAAACGAAAATATCCGAACGTTTGAAAAGTTAAAGTAAAGCTGGAAGGGCATGCTTCGGAACAGGGTCGCTGTGATTTAACCGTAATGTGCCAATGATCGAAATTTTCGACAGTAAAAGTTTGTTTCTATTGTCGAAATAATCGACTGACTCACAAATGTTCATAAAACCTGTTCCCTTGGAATATAAAATACTTGGCACTTATAGGGTTAAGAGAGCCCGAGTGGATTTGACCGTAACGGAGGTGATCGTCACGCTACAGTCATACGAACGGTCAGTAAACGAAGCTGATTAGTATAATTTTCGACCGCTGGGTGGTGTGAGTCTAATTTTCTTGCCGATTGTTACGTTATCGTGGAGTTATTTGTAATATTCGGCAGCATACTGCTTGTCACGAGGCATCCCGAGCAACTCTCGCTCGAGCGCGCGGTCTCTCTTAAGAAGAAATAGTAAATTAAGAAATTAGTAAAGGGTATCCCGTTGTTTAGACACGCCCATGTGGCCTAATCACATCAAGCATGCACAACACGAAAAGAATAGCTTTATTAGGAGTAAATATTTTTTCTGTTATCGATCGTATGATTGTTAAACGAATAAAGTAATAGTGTTCTCGGCGCAACTGTTCGATCATTTTTGCAGACACAGTTTTTTTCTTTCTTGAGAATCATCCACATAGGGATCGAAACGTTGAAAGTTTAATTTAACTTGCAAATTTGCTTTTTGTAATTACATGATCGAACCATCGCGCCGAGGACACTATTACTTTATTCGTTTTATTACGAGTCTAGTTTCGCGATGCAAATCCTGAATTTTAACTACGTCTGGACAACTAGGATTTTAATGCTGCCAAATCTGCTGCCAAATCTGCTGCCAGTGGAAAACTGTGCTCCACAAAACTCTGTCGACGCGAGGAGGGGGGCGAAAACGAAATTGTTGGTCCAACGACACCAGGACGAATTCTATCAAAGACCCTTTCCCCTTTACTCCTTGCTCGGAACAACAAGAAACCCGTCTGTTTATTGTTTGTCGGCCGTGGTCCGTGTTCCATGTTCGCACGTCCTTCCGAAAGCTGACCGCCAGGAACATTTGTCGCGGTAAATTGTCCGTTCGTAGCCTTCCCACGAGCGGCTCGTTTATAGTGGCCTGCGAAAAAGGAAGGGAACAGAGACGGACAGGACGTGGAGATTCTTTTTCCCCCTTTTTTCGCTCCGCGCGTTCCCGATAGTGAATTAACACCCCCAGTTTCGTTTCATTGTGCCGTCCGGAATAGAGTTAACGAGTTTGACTTTTCATTCCACCGTGGCTTGTCGGCGGTTTATGAAGTATTAACTGTCGTTAATTAACTCTCGCAATTAACTTTCTGATCGGCCAATCAGCCGAGTGCGCCGTCGGTGTTATGATTGATTTTTACGATCCACTTTGCCAGATTGTTTGCCATTTGATTTTCTTTTACGCTGCTAATTGATTTCGAGAGAGCCGAGTGCTGGCTGCTCGAACGAGATGACAATGATTCGTCGATGCGGCGTGCTATACACCTCTTGTTGTTATCCGGATAGTTAGAGTCCTGATTGAAACGTACTATTTTGTCCGATACTCTATACACGGTGTCCCAAAAATGGACTTTCGTGAGAGGGGTGATTCCCGAGGTCGTTTCAAGTAACTTTTTCATTTGCGAAAATGTTCTCCGCGGCTTTCTTGAGGACTTATTAACGGAAAACACGGACCAATAAAAGCGCGGTCACTGTGGACGGATTTCGACTCGGCCAATGCCAATGCCAAGCCCAATGGAGCCAATCGCCGGAAGTCGGAAGCCGTCCACTATAGCCACGCTCTGATTTGTCCGTGCTTTTCATTATTAGCTCCTTAACAATGCCGCGGAGAACATTTTCCCAAAGGAAAAAATTATATTAAATGTCCTCAGGAATCACCCCTTTCACGGAAATACAATGTTTACGGGTCGTCCCGTATACCTACGCATCGATGGACAATAAAATAGAGTATGTTTAATGGTCATTTTTAGCAATTCAGAAAAATAGAATTTGTAATATAAAAACGGAGTTCGTAATTGAATAAGGTTCGAACTTTACTGAAATAATGATACACTATTTTCCGGTTAAACAAATCCTTTTGCTTCGGCATAAAAACCTCGACGGAAAAGCCGAAGCAAGACGTAATAGATTTATTCAATGCAACGTAAATGATACATTTCATCCTACGAAAGCTCAACACAACGCATTTAAAATAACTAACGCAATTTGACTATTACCTCCTGAATGGCCATTCTAATATAAAACTAAGAGAGCTCTCTACTTATATACCATCAGGTCTCCACGCGCAGTGATCCACAGCAGAGTTCCACTGGAACTCTGCACGATTGCCAGCTTGCCCTTAAGACAATCCTTCGTTGGCGGCACTACGGTTAGCCTTGCGATCCGTCCCAGCTTCGGTATGCATTGCAAAGGAGCTTCAAAGCTTCCAATGCACCAGACTCTCAAATGTGCAACCGGCCTGGTAGAATCCAAGTCTTGCCGAACCGAGAGAACAAGGACCCAACGTCCAAAACCATCATTACCCGAGATCACTCGCGGAACACTCAAGGCCCAAACAACACTCAAATGTGCAACATTATCGCGGAACAAACTCTCGCGTCGTCTCTCACATTCCGTCAATCGCTCATATCATTTTCAGCCAACTCTATGACAACGCCAACTTGTCAATCGCGACCACCGTGAATCGCTCGCCAGACTCACGTATATACATATACACGGCGAGACAATCGTCTTCCGTCACGGTGCATACGATTGACATTATACAATTATAAAACGCAGAGAAATCGCGAACAAAATAAATTAGGATATTTTAACATGTCAACTGACGCTAATTGTTCTACCATTGGTCAACTTATTTTAGTTCTTATTTTTAGAGAAGCAGTCAAAATGTTGAAATCGTATCATCGTAAGATTTCTATATTACCTAAAATTACCTCCGATATCCTAAACGCGTCGAGAAAGAAGGAGATAATTTCACTAGCGTCGCGATCAGTTTCAGTGAAACGAATCTGCAGCACCGCAACAGCGAACAGATTAAAATTCCTCGGGGGACCATAAACTCGAGTGGCCGAAGCGGAACGGAGCCCTAATCCCAAGCTCGCCTGAGTTCCAGCCGGAAGCCAACAACGGGTAGACGGTGCACGAAAGGGAAAAGACGGTCGAATCGTCGTGGAACGTCGGAGCCGGGGGTTCTCAAAATTCCGGGAGTTTCTGGCAACGAGCGAAACCACTTTCGTCGAAGCATTCGCAGCTGGAATGGCGTCGCGGCGCGAGGAGACGCGGTGCCGCTTGTCCACCGGAAGCCGCAGGGCTGCTTTCGCGGTCGCGCACACGGGCGGCGACGGCGACGGTGGCGGCGGCTATGTAATTGCAGCTGTAAGGGTTGCACTTTCCTCCACGGTCCCGTGGAATCCGACTCACCAAACGTACACACTCGTGCAGAAGATGATAGCACATGTGTATCTGTTTTTCTCCCGCTTGCTCGGACAGTCGGCGAGGTGAACTTTGTTTACTAACAGTTTCCTTCTTTCCGCATCGTAACAATTACGGTTGCGTCAAACCAGCCCCAGTTTTACAAAAAGGCCAATAACTCTTATGTGTTTTTGTAATTCTGAAATTTCATTGATTTTTAATTGTTTCAATATTTAAAATCTGAAAAAATTCTGAGACACTTGGATTGAACGAGTGACAGAGTTTCAGTGTATTATACTCAGTTTCGCGAAGTTTTTAAAGAAAGAAATTTCTACTTGGTTCCAATTTCTTGAAACTGGCAAATTTTTATTTCGCATAAAGATCCGCAGTTTACTTGTTATTCGACAGCGCATTTTATGCATTTATAACAAAAAAATGAGTAAACGTAATTAAAAGAAATTAAAACATGCAAAGAATTTAAAAATACCGTCATATTATTTTCAACCTGTTAAACGTATTAACAAAGAAAATAAATATGTCACTTCGGTTTATTGTGATTCGGGAAGAAAATTTTTATTTTTCACGAAGATCCACAGGTCACTTATTATAGTCTGTAACGAACGAGTTTACGTCAGGGGCGCCAGGGCGCCTCGGCACTATCCTGGTCAATAGAAGAATCGCGCCGTGGCCGAAACTTCGAGAAGGTCGCGTGGTCGAGAACCTTCTTGAACGTTAGTAACGCGTTGTTGAGAGGGTTAGCAACGATGTAGTATAAATATCGGTAGAATATCGCGGAGCGGTCACTTTTTCTGCCCCTTTTGGGACAGGACGAGGTAAGACCGCCCATAAGGTTAAGGGAGAGTACGAAGCTATGCTATCGGACGCCCAGCAGCTCAGGAGAGGACAGGGGTTGCACCTGGACGCCTCTCTGGATTCATGGGAGAGGACGGCCATGAAGGCCGGCCGCCGAGCGGGCAGGAGACCTGGTAAATCCGAGTCGTCGTTAAAGTAGGATCGCCTGGTTCCCTTGTACGTTTCGGAGAGGACGGCCATGAAGGCCGGCCGCCGAACGGACAGAGGAGTCCTGGTGACTCGAGTCGTCGCCGATTCCCAAACGGAGAGTACGGTTGAAATAAACCGAACGCTCGATGGTGAAATCATGTAGACTTAGAAGTCATTTTATATATCCCGTTACCAACCTTCTTGTAGTAAAGTTTCGCTCTATCCTTTAAAATGATTATTCCTCGAAAAACTATCCTTTATGTTTTCCTCGAAAGCTATCCTTTGTACAAAACATGTAAAACCCATCCCTTAAAAAGAATATACAACCTATGTTCCCAGATTTGTCAAATCCAAACTCATCTTTGCGAACCCCATCCTGCTACAAGTCTCTATTTTAACTTGCAGCTGTTGCTTCAGTTAGATATTTCACCCTGTAGCAATAAAAATAAAAATTCCCAAGAGAAGCGATGATGTGAAAATTAGTCTACAACTCGGCGACCCAGTTCTTACCGTAAATTTTTATTTTGCATAAAAATCCGCAGTCCAGCGATCAGTTGAAAGGTAAACGCAGGGGGTCTGCGAGGTTTCGCAAAAATCGAATTAATTTTTCAGCTTTCGATAAAACCAGCCAAGTGGACTCGTCCACGAAGATTTTTCCAGCTCTTTCCATTACTAATTTGCAGGTAGCTTCTCTCGGAGACGTCTGCCTGCAGCTTTAACGAAGACCTCCTGGCGTATTCCGCGTCCGGGCCATAAGCCACGAAATCCTGGGCCGCGGTAGGCAGCGCACGTACACGCGCGATTAAAAATTCATAGAAAATCTTCGGGGTCAGCACGATTTTGCGAACACACGTGAATTCGACCAGCATGGCGGCGCGGCGCGGCACCACGAAACGGTCCGACAAGATTACGTCGATCCGATCGATCCTCCGGCCAACTTTTCGCCCGCCGATTCCTCAATCCGTTTGATCCCGCACGGTTCTCCGAATCACTATTGGGAATAATGCAACCTCCATACATAGATTTACGCCGAGCGCGCCGAACGTAATATATGCTCTCTATATACACTCATACCGGTAGTGGGATGGATAACGCTGCGGAATTAGAATTAATATTGATGCACGAGGATGTCCTATCTTCGAAGCGTCCGGCTTCAATGAATATTTTGCAAACACGTCGATGCTCGTTGGCGTGTTTACCTGTTTTTCTGAGATTAACATTATGGAGAGCAGATATGATCTTCAGAGGCAAAATATTTCAATTATAATACAGCTAAATTGTTACGAAACCATAAAATGTAAATATACGATGGTTAGTAAATAAGCGATGCAATTAATTGATGGCACACACGTTAAATCAGAATAACTTGTTCATAAATGGACCAACGGACTTCAGTTTTTCTGCGAAGCTGGAAGGATTAATTTGCTACGTTATAGGTAGCACAAATTTCGGAAATGTATTCGCTGAAATTGTGAAAAAAATATCATTGGTTGCTTTTCACAATTTTTTTTTATTTTGGCCTGTTAACGAGAATGCAGATCAAATGTTTTGCGATTCCTGCAAAAAAAATTAAAAATCTTTGTGGAGGCTTGGGAACGTCGATCGTTAAGTACAGAAAACGAACCACAGTCTGATATCAATGTATTAATTTTTCCTTTCTCGACGGTCGAATCCGGTTTAATTCCGTTGATTATTGGAGTTGCAATTGAGCGGATCGTTCGAGGAAAAATTGTCGATAGCCCCGAAGTGAAAATAATAATTGCGGAAACGGAGGATGCGAGCGAAGAATGGTGCTTTTAAGAAAGATCAAGAGAGGAGCAGCGCTTCCGAAGAAACGAGCAGAAGATCGTGGCCCAGGGGGATTGCGCCGACAGGAAGAAAATCACGTCTGCGGCGTTATTCTAGTCGTACACGAATCCTGCGGATAGTAATGGCCCGAGGTATCGAAACGTAGTGATCGGTGGCAAATATTTCACCACGGAATCAGATACGTCGCGCGCAACTGGTCCATTGATCTCGCCGATCCCCACGTGTACTTTTTATCTTCCCGCACCGCGCGAAAGCAACAATTACTTCACCGAACGTCTGTAGAAGAGCTAAGACTATTACTGTTTTAAATTGGACTTATCCAATTCCGTCATAAATCCATCAAATCCGCAAATTTAATTAGGAATCATCCAAAATGCATTTTCTAATTAGACTGGATTATGTCCAACTGTGTATCCGAAGACTTTGCCAAGCTCGGTTAGGGAAGAAAAATTCGCAGGGTCAGACGCTAGGTCCCAGTACTCGGAGAAGCTGATCGCCAAAGCTGCGATTGGTCGGACAGGTCGTTAGGTTCGAGAGAGGTTTTGCCAGTGACACTTGGCTATTTATGGTCGGGGTATTCGCGGCCAATCCCCTTGGAACTCGATCTTCTTCCGGTCGCGGCCGATATCCGGCGTGTTTGTCCGCGACGTAGCGGCCGGTCCGCAAAATCTGGTAAACTTTAAGAGGCTACTACAGAAACTCGATTGTTTCTACTGTTGATTTCGAAAGCTTCTCGGCGAAGAATGTTTGGGCCAGTTTAAATAAGAATGTTCTGCTGTTTGTACAGTTAATCTTCCAATTGAAATAAAATGAACTTCTAAGCAATGACCACTTCACAGTAAGAACTGTTTGATGCCTGGCACTGTGAAAGCCTCAACTCTCTGATTCATTAATGTTTCTTCGTCTCCCAATGGGCTCAAAAGTTGTTAAAACTGTAGCAATTAGGTCTGGCTCTATGAAAGCTTCAAGAATCTCTGATTCTTTAATATTTGTTCATCTCCGAATGCACTCAAAAGTTGTTAAAATTGTAGCAGTTTGTGTTCTGTAAATCAGTGACGTGCTGGGGACTGAATTAATTTCTCATAAGAAAAATGACCTTCAATTAACCTTCATGCGCTCCTCGGAAACAGTTGCATAAAAGATCCTAGGAAAACGTAAATTAAAGAAACGTAGGAAGGTTAAATAAACTGTAAGAAATCTGTAAGTGTTTCGCTAAGAAAAGTTGAATATTGAAGTTTGTTTGTTAGGAGACCGAGTGACCTCGGCGCGACCTCCGAGCGACCTCGCCTGGAATTATTATGTGGATGATACAACAGCGAAGGTGTTAACGTGGTCCAATTTCTCAGGGAAGGTGACGGCCGGTGTGTTCTTTTCGAGATTGCTGCACGTGGCCGGGAACCGGAAAGCTGTTAGCCGGCCTAAGTTTCTCCGGGGGTCTGGCCGTAGGAGTTTTCTAGGCCGGAGGAAGCCATTTCCGCGGCGCTGTCATAATTTACGTAAATGCATAATTCTTCTTCCCTCCACTTATGCAATAGGAACAACGGGTGCGGCCGGCTCGTAAAGATAAAAAATTGTCACCAGCCAGGCCGAGATTGCTCGCCGGTAGCGCCACTATTTCACTTTTACGGAGTCTCGCCGGCCGGCTAACAGCCACACTTCCGCTACTTTCCTGTCTCAACCCCGGTTCCCCACCTCCCCCCTTCCCTATTTCCCCTTTTGCTTCCCCTCGTCTTGACCCCGGCCATTTCCTGTTAACTGCCGATTAAGATCCGAGAATATTTTTTCCGCCGTTTCCGGTTCGCGTTCTTCGGTGTGTAATGTTTACGTTTATCCAGCTGGTATTCAAACGAGCAGATTAGTTTTTGTTCAAACTCCCCCACGTTGCCACATCATAGAAATTTATGGGATCCTTTCGAAACAATTTTAATCCCTTCGAGGACGACATCAATACACTGCGTTGACTATGGCGAATGTTTAAAAGTTGATTACACATGGTTAAAATAGTAATAGAAATATCAAACAGTCGACATCGCTTTAGTGTGATTTCTCATTTGTAGGTAGTATTTTTTTTTTTATTTTACTAGGGAAATTAAACCGCAATCAAAATTTATGTACACCTGTTAATAAATCCGAGAATTGTGAACCAATCCGAAACGCGAATCAATATAAGTTTATTTAAAGAGTATTCTGGGCTGTTCGCATAAAAAAACAACGACGTTAATTCAATGAATCGCGAAACGATTTTGCTGAAAGTGTTTATCAACGTGATAAATACTTGGTGTTCGACGAAACGACTAAATATTTTTGAACGATTGTTTCGATGCGATGGGAAAAATTCATCGAGAACACGTATTATTGAATAGTACAAATCGGTGTAATAAAGACTCTGTATGAAATAATTGCGCCATGAAATTTTTAAATCGTCCGCGATTTTATAAATGGTATTACAAAATCTGTTTCGTAAAAGCCGATAACAAAACCACTTTAATATGAACATAGCGGACACTGCGTACGCCTAAGAGGAAGGGGATTATAATGCGCACGAAATGAATGTATTTATGTAATTTTCTGAGTGCCCGGCTATACAAAGATTCTAAAGGTAACTGCTCGCGTGGATCGATAAACCTGCGAAGAAAATCTTCCGCGGAAGTTCGCGGAAAGTTTAATTTGCCATCGGTCTTCCGCGAACCTGTTTCAGCCGCGGTTGTTTTCTAAAAAGATCTTGATAGATGCGCAATCATCCCGTCGCCAGGTGTCGTTCTCTCCTCGTTCGCGGGATTTCCCGACAGCAACTGAAAGAGCCGACCGTCAGAAGGAAAACGTAATCAGGTTTGCTTATTGCTTTGAAAATCGAAACGGGAGACATTTCCATTTTCCATTCGGAAACGGTCCTGAAACCTATTAAACGAACAAACTCCGCGGAGAAATTCGTAACGGTTCGCGGATAGCAGATATTCTTTCCCCGGTACGTCGTTATGCTTCATGAATCTTCCAATAAAAGACAACTCTGCCTTTTTATTTCGATATTCATTGGAAGAAACGGTCCGGGCTCTGGTAACCCCCCGGTGCTTCGTAATATCGAGCCTGACTTCCCCGGGAAATAATTCAATCGAGTTACACAAATATGAATATTATTCACTCGTTTTACCAGGAATTACAATCCACGCATTATTTCACCAGTGTTCGAGATGCGGAATCACTGTTTCCTCAGAAAGAATTATTTCTTAAAATTTATTTTATCAAGTTACAATCGATTTGGCTGGATTTGTCCTGTGTTTGAATTAGGTTTGAACTGTATTGAACCTGAATTTGTGCTGTATTGGGTTTGAATCGTTTTTCATTTTTACTACGATGGATTAGGATTGCATTAACTTTGGATTTGTCCTGTGTTTGAATAACATTAGGTTGGAGTTGCATTAGGTTTGAACTACATTGAACCTGGATTTGTGCTCTATTGGGTTTGAATAATGTTAGATTTGGACCACGATGAATTTGGATTGCATTAACTTTGGATTTGTCCTGTGTTTGAATAACATTAGGTTGGAGTTGCATTAGGTTTGAACTACATTGAACCTGGATTTGGGCTGTATTGGGTTTGAATAATGTTACATTTGGACCACGATGAATTTGGATTGCATTAACTTTGGATTTGTGCTGTGTTTCAATAACATTAGGTTTGAACTACATTGAACCTGGATTTGTGCTATGTTTTTGCTGCATTAGGTTTGAATACAATTTGGGCCATATGTTAGATTCAACTTGTATCAGGCTTGGATTTATTTGAGTTGAACCCGCATCGAATTTAAAAATCGTGTTATATTTGAATTACGCTGTGCTTGAATTGCATTCTGCCTGAATTGCATAAATCTTGAACCGCGCTAAGTTCGTAGAACGTTGCACTTGGTGTCAGGCGTGTGCTGCATCAGACTGGGCCAGCAATAGATTGATCTATGTTCCGCTCGGATAATTAAGCGCCGGTTGGTCGTACGTGTGCGGGGTAGGCCGGCTAGATTAAATGCACTAATAAACAGAAATGAAATAGAAGTATCGACGATCGAAACCCAATCGAGGGACCTCGATTTCGAGATTAAGCGCCGCTGGAGTGGATCTAATCGGCGCGGGTAGCAGAAGACATTGTTCCCGGCGACTCGAATTGATTGCTTCGAGTGTGAGTTCGACTGTTTCGCTATCGGGTCTCGGCCGATACCGGAGTTCTCGGTTAACGGGCGTGCCTTGTTTCCACTGCGCGAAACTTTCCTCTCGAACGGTAAATAACGTCGATTTGATAAAGCTTTGTAAACCAGCATCCATCTCGTCGCACCAGGTGAGGCAAACATTAATTCTCGTTCCGCAAGAACGGCTAAGGAACGCGTTGACCTTATTCCGCGACTGTGCACTTATTTACTTAAACGTTCTCGCCTCGCGCACGCTCTACGACGCAATTAGGAAACACTAATCAGAAAGGAACGACCGTCGTTGAAACAACACCGACCGGATCCACTATTTTTATAATACCACACGAAACCATTTCTTCGGATTAAAAACGTTTCATCTTGGCAGGACTGTACGACGACAGCACACTCCGTAAAATCCAAGCAGGTAGCAAAGCGAGATTCGCGTCTGGAAAATGAATCATGCAACTGGAAATTCGGATGGAAGTTCACTATTAATTTAGTAACGTGAACGAGCGCACGAAGTACGAAATTGTGCAACGATCTAGTAGAACGAGCACAAAATTTAACGCTTGAAAATACACGAAGGTCTCAGAAATCGTAAACTTCGAGAATCACCGATCAACATGCAGTCTCAACTTTTTGATATCGGTTATATTTATAAAATATTTTTATAAGAACTGGACAGCAAAACTTAGTTGAAAACAGTAGGAGGATGTAGCTTAAAACAGTAAAAGAGGATCAAAAGAGTTAAGAATGGCCGGTTTCACATTTATTTATTTTAAAATTATTCAAGTTACAAGTATGATTTCATTATAAATTATTAAATAAATTTCTCCGTTCAAGCACGTGTTGTTATAAAAATTGCGAGAAATTTACATCAATTTAGTCTTGTAATTTTTATAAAGCAAGGTACAATACCTTTTTGTGCTCGGATTTCGACATATGCATCGTGCATCATATGTATAAATAACAGAAGACTGAAGTATTCGCAATCGCTTAACACGTTGATCACAGTAAAATTTCTATTGCCTAGATTTGATTCCTACATGAGAAGCCACCCAGTTGAAAATTAAAGGGGTGTGGACGTTTTTGGCCGAACGTAGACCGTAAGACTGACATTACCGAGCAAATAGCATAGCATCGGGGATCGCGATTACTCGGTAGTCGCTTCCTCAATAATCCCACGTATTCGCGGGTGATTTACCGGATCGTAGCAAGTAATAACACCGGTTGTAGTCGCGGATCCCCAGCCTAGAATTATTCCGAGCGAAAAACATCGGCAATTCGTGGGACGATCGAGGTGGAAGTTTGATCGTCCTCGTGCACGGACCTACTTACCCCAGTTACTTTAACATCACCACCCCCACCCCACCCGTAACTCGACGACCGATCCTGATCGGTTCCACCCTGGAACCAGTCCTCCGGCGGAATTGCGACTTCAAAAATAGCGGAACTGTTCGGTTATCGTCGTTATCGGATCGCAGTTTACCGGCACGTAAATCGGGTTACTTTATTCCCGGCTTCTTGCTACCCCAACCCCGACCACCATCCTGCAGCAACCCCTGGGGTGTTTCAGCGTGCCGCGTCGATGCAATTAAACTTGATACCGGCATTTCCTAGACGGCTCCCCGTAGACACGGTCCGCGGGCACGGTTAGTTAACAGTTTCGGCCGGCGCGGCGACTGATTATTTGCACGCCGACAGGAATTCTGATCAAAACGACTGTCTCCAACGAGGGAATCGAGTGGATCGACGTGACAAAAACGACTAGGAAATTTGCTGATAGCGGATCAACTAAATTAACCCCTCGCAGTTTCCGTGTAATCATCTTGAATATGTGTTGCCGGTGATTTTGCACCGCCGCCAGTGCGTCTTCGACACGAAGCAACGATAACTATTCGATGATTGCACAAATTCACATCCAACTGTAGACACTTTAAGCCGTCTTTAATTCACCTCGCATCGCCTCCAAAATCGATTCTCACCATCCACCGGAGCCGGCACAGTTTAAAACAGATTTCCCTGGCAGCCACGCGTCAGAACTCCGGCATTTCACCTCTCGCGGAAATTTCGTGTGCGTCACGCACCGTTCCCCGGTCGAGCAACTTTTGCTCGTCGTGGTCCCGACGCTCGTGGTTTTCGATCTTCTTCGTGCTCTCGCGGTTATTTGTATGACAAAGGGAGCTTGATCGAGACGAATATCGAATAAACGAGTATTTGAATCGCGCGAAATTCTTCGGGCTTCGGGATGCGACGTCGAGAAGCCTGGTACGTGGTTAAGATACTGATTATTTGGAAAATAGAGTGCAAGGACCGCGGTAAACAATGTGTGCAAATTTATGCCGATGAGAAACCTGCGAATCTATATTTTTTTATTTTATATTTAACTAGCTACGTTAAACCATCGCCGCTAAGTTCAAGTCGCGTATAACTATTTCAGTGGCAGGACCATAATACCGCAAGACCTCGCAACGCGGGGGCGGGCATAATCGGAGGGGGTAAAAAATTTGTACATTCATTATCTCGTAATTTATTAAAATTATCCCCAATTTAAACTAAATTAAAAGTACACTGAAAAAAGCAACATACTTTTTGTGATTGCTGAAAACCATTAAAAAATCTCAATCCTATAAAAATATCGAAAGAAAAATGGAAGCCCAAAGTTATATTTTGCGGGGTGGGAGCGAAAATTTGTAGTTCCGGCACTGAGCTATTTCAAAGATGCAACAATTAGTTGGCGTCTCGGCAGAGTGGTACAGGGCGTGTTTCGAGCGCAGCAGCCGCCGGAAGTCCCTCTTTTGTCGTCTCCTCTCCAATCTCTCTTCGTAGCGAACCGACTCTGCCGATTTAGCCGGTGTCCCGCGATAACTGCAATTTCGAGAAATAGGAAAAGCTGCAATGTTTACGGAGCGGGGGGATCTTTTATGCCGTCGATTTTGCGAGCACTCCCCGCAGCCGTTGATTTCCGGTTATTGTGCGGCGCCGGGAAGGGAGGCACTCGAGCCCGACGAGGCCCGCAGTTTTCTTTATTACAAGCGGTACGTGCCGGGCACCGTGATCACCGTATTACCGGAGTGCTGGTTTCCTGAGCATACAGCCTTCGGCCGGGTCCAGGTTGGCCCTGCAACGACGAAACATTAATAAGGCCACCTGACGCCAAATATATCGATCTGACGGATAATTGCCCGACGAATCCGGCAACGTAAGTCACCGTTCCCGGTCTCCTTAAACGCGCGGACCCTCCTCGAGGGCTGTTCAGCTCGCTAACGAAGGACAACTGTCGGAAGAGACGAAAGAGTCCGAGAGGACTCTCCTCCCGGTGATCGCTAGCACGACAAAGGACGCCGCAGAGAGGGATAGATGTCAGCCACTTGCTTTGGATTCCCTTTGGTTATCGCTCAACCCAGACACCGGTTGCGGAAGAGAGAATTGCTAGCTTCCTGGGACCTTCCCGTTGGACATGTTTGTTTTACTGTGCCATTCCGGTGGCCCACTTAGGCGGCCAACGCATTTGCTTGGCTAATTGCGGGGGAAATCCAGGCCATCGATCACTGAACCTATTGGACGATCCTCGGAGATATATGTATTATTGTTGTCTTTGAGGTATTTAAGTCAGACGGATTATTGCCCGTGTTTAGTCACCGTAGATTGCACGAAGTGGGAGTTTTAACACATCACACAAAAAGTCCCGAGACTAGCCAATAGGTGGCGCTTCTAATGACATACTCATGTCACTTATGTTTGGACTTTTGAAAATAATAAACACAACCGAGTTTCGCGTGTTAATGAAGCATTGTTTCTTAGTGGATAAAAATACTGTTCAAACGCAGAACGGCTTGAAAAATGTTATCCGGCCTCTGCTCCGTCGAAAGCAACCATTCGCAGGTGGTATGCTGATTTTAAACGAGTTCGAACAGACACAGATGATGCTGTACGCTCTGGTCGTTCAAATGAGGCTGTTAATCTCGAATCATGATGGACAATCGAAAAGTGAAGTTGCGCGAAATAGCTGATATCGTGAAGTATATCATTTGGTACTGTTTATGAAAAAGCTTGTTTCCAGATGGGTGCCGCGTTTGCCCCCAATGGAACAAAAACAAACGTTGGCTACGATGGCCAAATTGCACCCACCGTATTCGTCAGATTTGCCCCCAACCCCCCACAGCGACTATTGGCTGCTCGCAGATCTCAAAAAGATGCTCCAGGGAAAGTGATTAATGAACCTAACGCCTATTTTGAGGCCAAAGATAAATCGTTCTACATGGCCGGAATACAAAAATTAGAAAAACGATGGAATAAATGTATCGCAGTTGAAATAGACTAATTTAAAGAAGAATTTTGCCAAAAAAATGTCGTTTTCATTGTTAATCTCGGGACTTTTTGAGTGATGTGTTATGTAATAGCCACCTACGACCAAAGCAAAACTAAATGAAATATCGTTCCACCCATATTGACTGTAATTGATTGAATTTTAGCAAACAAAGAGAAAAATAATAAAGCGCGAAATTAACGCTTTTACGCTGCTGCCAGTGTCTCTGACAACAAAATATATTTGCAGAAAATAGAATCGAACGAAATGGAATTCGCGAGTGAAGTTCAACCATGTCGCCGAACGTCAGCGTCAGAAGAAAGAGAGACGGACAGCTCAAAGATCGGCAATGTTTTGCGCGGATGACGAGCGACGGTTCATTACGCTTGACCTCCCGGTTCCTTGACAATGGACAGAGAAACCCACGCGAAAATCCAATCAACCCGAGAGTAAAGCTTTATCGATATAAACGATAGAACGGCCATGTTTACTTTGCGCGAATCAGAAGGAGAGGGGCAGGCCGGGCCAGCTTTGCGATCAAAGCAATTTCCTGATAAGAGATGAGTCTTTGTGGCTCGATGGCTGATCCAGTTTCCCATCAGCCTATTTCCTTCTCTCGCGCAATCGAACCCTTCAACGCTTTTCATCCCTCGAATCGAGAATATTCTTGCCGATACAATATGGCGTTCCCCCTGAATTAACAACGGAGAGTTTCGAGGTGGTTTCCTCGCACCTTGAAGTAGATTCGCGATTTTGATGGTGTAACCAGTTTTAGGGCGCAGGGTTTCTGTAATGTATGAGGGTCGACGGCATATTCTCGGAAAAGAAGTGAACGACGGTCCGCAAACTCGATAGTCATTTGCAAGAATTGCTCGGGATTCCAGGGATTACTGGAGCGAGCAATCTCTATACTCGTTCGACGGAATTGCTCTGATTTCCTGGATACAGCTACGCTATAAGATCAATACAATCTTTCTGATTTAGTTAT
This sequence comes from Lasioglossum leucozonium, assembly GCA_028454225.1. NCBI lineage: Eukaryota > Metazoa > Arthropoda > Insecta > Hymenoptera > Halictidae > Lasioglossum > Lasioglossum leucozonium. Next base: position 7,729,594 of record CM052219.1, on the reverse strand, counting down.
GGCACGGCAGACGTTTTAAGAGAACTAGACGAGGGGGCGCTTTTAGAGGCTGGACAGAGGACCCTTATGTATAGCTAGTACAAGATGTTTCGAAATTGCGATTAAAATCCAAGATTTTTTCTCAGACTGAGGAACTTTTTCTGTGTACTGTGGGAAATACACGTTAACGATAAACCTATCGAACAGTAAAAGCGATTAAAATGCTTTAGCTTATAAAAATGACAAGGCTCTATTTATATAGATTTTGTGCAATTTTTATTTCAATATGTGCTTGGATAAAAATATTTGTCGTATCAATTTCCATGGAAGTAACTTTATAATTTCAATAATTGTAAAATGAAAAATATCAAATCGGTCATTTAACCGGCAGTGGTAGGTTTAGTGTTAACACGATTGATCTGTCTGACGAGTGTAAAAATTTCGTATTAAGCATCGACAGTCTATGAATGATGAAAAATTGTTGCAAAATTGGAAAACACAATTTATGGACACTTCATTCAGTTTTCATCTGTTTAAACTGCCTCTAAATTTAGTGAACTTTCTGACGTATCTGTGGTTTATAAATGATAAGAAAAATTGAAATGTACGTAAATAGAAATGTTACGAAACATCTGAAACGTTTGTCAAATTCTCGAGTTGAATTGGAATCAACGATTGACCCAACATTTTCAACTTTCAGCGTCAGAGAGTTTCTTCGTCCCTTTTCCGTTTCTTGCTCGCGATCTATGGATCGTTATCCCGGCGGTAAACTCGCGTGGTTATGGGACGTTTTTTGTCCCCGCATTGTTCGAAAGTTCCGATATCTTTCGAAGGCAAAATCGAACCCGAACTTTGCCAATTATCACACAAATCCTGGATGGAGTTCGGCTTGTTAGCGATCTACGGTAGAAGAGTGGTCCCTGGGTAGGGAGGACTGACCGAAAAGGAATGAACACGCGGATGGTCTCGCTCGTGACGCGTGATAACTTCTCACAATGGATGATTCTAGCCAATTCTGGCACGGTGTCTGATACTGTCGACGATGCTGCGCCCAGCTATTCGTTTATGCGTCGATAAACAAAATTGGCAAAAATCGATTGCTGCATCAAGATGATAGTAGTATTCATATCTTCAAATAGTAAATATTTAACACTATTCGACATTTAAAAAACAAACCAAAACGCATTGATTTATTTGCAATTGTAATATACTTCAAATTCTTTATGGAAAATAAGATGAGATTCAAGAGAAAAATCAATCTTTTGAATTATTTTAATCTTAATACTTTATCTGTCGGAAGCCTATTAATAGGATTTTCAATAAAAAAAATTTATATAATAATTGTATTAGACGGAACTATTAGGTTGCGCTACTGGAGGTTACTTGTTTGTTTATAATTGAAGTTGCAATTGCTGTTGAAGGTTTTATGAAAATTTAATAAAAAATACACAACTCGTGTAATTTCGATTATTCTTACTGTAAAAGATTCGCACGTGTACTACAAATACAAATAAATTTCTGTGCAAAATCCCATTGAAAAAGGTTCGATAGTTTTTCTGAAAGGAATTCCAAAATATTCGTGGTAAAACCACCTTGAATAACCAGAATAACCACTTAAGAAGCTCAAATCGAAAGGATCCGTTCGGGGCGTGTTTGCCGCGTATTAAACGGCAGCGGAACGTAATGAATATTTCAAATCGATCGTCGAACGCGAACACAATATTAGTACAAAATGGTTCGGCATCCGGGATACACGGGAACGCCATTTAACGGCGCGGAAAATGGACGCGCTATTGCGGGATTAACTTGTCACCGGCGGAACAGTTCATTTCGACGTAATGAAAATCGAAAAGGCGGCGAAATGCATTCAATTACCAGGACCACGTCCGCCGACCGGCCGGAAGGTTACAAAATCGCTGGAGATAATCGCGTTCCCATCGAGGATCGTCCGCTCGACCATCGCCGCAAAAATAAACTCGCCGACCCGAGAATTAATCGCGCTTCAAGAGGATCTCGATTCGGGCTACTTCCGCCGGGATAATAACAGTTTGATGGCCTGGTTCGGGTCCGTTTCGACCCCGCATCTCGGAGTCATCAAGATCCCCACGACTCGTGAAGAGAGAAGGATATTTTTGTAAAAAATTCTTCAATTTCATTACAATCCGAGTTCGTTCGTTGTGAACATAGTTTCGCTAAATAATGGAATAACCGAAATTTTTAGATGTTTGAGAATGTACCTTTAATTATGCGATTTTAAAGTGTTCGCGTTCATTCTCTTCACGTACCAAAGAAAAGTACTTTGATGGCGAAAATGTGAACTCCGGGAAATAATCGAGAAAATCATTGTTATTAATGATTTCGACGAACCTCCCGTCCACAGATCACACACAATTCAATATCCCCCGGATAACATTGCGCGCAGAAATCGTCACCAAAAACCCGGCGAATCAGCGTTTCCCAGCGGCTCGTGCTTCTTACCAGTCAACGATAATTGAAAACTGGGTGGAACACGACTTTGGATGCTCCGTCTTTGTTCGGGGGACCGTCGAACGGTCCGACGTTGTATTACCCGACTGGAACTTTAGACACGCGATCGTTGTCGCCGATGAAACTGAACGAACTTCGAACTCGATTCCTTTCCGACAGAACGTGGGTGGAAAGATAGAAATTCCTATTTTTGAGAGCTAGAGAAAAAGAGATGAGTCTATGGACGCTGGAAATATTTTCAGACCGAGCAGAAATTCCATCTGACGCTGCGAGATAATCGCCTCAAGTGTAGTTGCCCATCGTGCACTGTTTAATCTGATCAATTTGATCTGTAAAATTAAAGAACAATAAAACAACTAAAAAAATGAAAACCTACATGAAGTTTCAAGAGGACTTTGTGAAGAGGAGACGTTTGGCTTGAATGCTAAAATAGATTCAAAACGCGAAAAAATGTTTTCAATGTTTTCATAAACGTGTGAGTTTCTCGGATTTTTAAGTAAGAACGCGTCTTCGGATTTTCACTGGATCGTGCTAAAACGTCTAGGAAGAAGAATGAACAACGATAATAAAGTCCGAAAATCTTTCTGGTTTCACTCACTCGCAAGGAGAAAAATGGCACAGTGACCAAGGGACGCCAGGGATCGGTTTCTCCAAGCACGAGAACCGTACGCCACGCCAAGAATCCATTTTCCGAAGGGTATACCCTTTTCGCGGAATCAAGTTAATTCGAAGAAACTCGGTCGCTTTTCCATCGGTGCAACGTGTGCGCGCGCGCGCGCGCGCGTGCTCCGGCTCGAAAATTGAATAAACATTCGAACTGGCTGCTGCGACAAATTTCAGTCCCGTTCCCCGTCGAGAATTTCGGACCGACGTGACCAGGATACAGCTGCTGGTTCTCGCCGGGAGGCGGTGGAAAAGACGGCCGCGTGTGCGCCGAGTGCACGCGTTGTCTCACCGCCCCGTGGATGAACAACGGCTAGGGGAACGAGCCGCGTATCGATGCAACAATACGATAGACAGTGCTGTATTTAGCTCTAACGCGTTGTAAAGTCTCCGTCTTTATCCGCCAAAAAAATCTACTAAACCTAATGTCATTATTCTAGTCTCATTCTTAATTATAGACTGCCGATGTTCATGCAATTTGGAATTTTTGTAGACGAATTTCAAGTAAGTGGAATAATATAACATCTTATTTTCAGTAGTAATACCATTTGTATATCTGAAATAAATAAAAATTGTATCAAACTCTGTCAAATGTTTTTATTCTACCATATTCTGAAAATTTTTCGAAGCCTTAAATGCATAAAGATCCGCAGTCTATTAATTATTAACCTGTCAGCACCGTTGGGAAGCAGTCAGTCCTGAAATAACTGAAAAGGGTCGCAAGGGTCTCCACCGTAACTGTCAAAATGTTATCCCCGCCTGGGTGATCCCCCTTGGAACCCAATGCAAGCGAAGCAAAAGATTGCAACTTTTTTGATTTTTTATACGAAATTCTTACCATCATATTTATCTCGTTTTTCTGATGAAAGTGACACCACAGTGAAAGAGGACGGCGAGTAGGAAAGAAAGGGAGGCAGGGAGTCGAAGCGTTCGGGAAAGATGAAAGACTGGCGCGAATCGTAGAAGAAGAAAGTAGAGTGACAGCTCTACTGGAACTGTCACTCGATAGACCCGACGATACGACAGTTACGGAAACACTACTGGAATTGCAATTTTGCTGTTGTCCCAATGTGACTAATTCTTAATGAAGGGAAAGGTACATTGTCGAATCGTCGAGTGAAGGAACAACGTGATCGACGACGACGACATGGGTGCGAAGGGTTCGTTTGCGGGTCAAGGGCTGCGTCGATCAGGCGAGAACTCGGCTCGTGCTGGTTCCTGGCGTATGGTCCATTTGCCGCGGACGATAGTAATTTAGTAACTGGCCTGGGCACAGGGTTGAGCCGCCTTAAGCTGCATGATAACCAGCCCGGGGATCAGAACGGATTTCTGTAGGTATCCCGTTCGTCACCGGCCGTGTATTTTCACGCGGGCGCCGCGGCGCTCGGCGTCCCCGTCGTAAACTCCTCGCCATCCATCCCTCGGAGAATTTATTTGCCGCAATAGCGCGCGCGGCCCCGGAAAACCGGGGAAAGGGAGCGAGAACAGGGAAAGAGGGCTCTCGGACGTCTAATGGTTCGCCACTCGTTCGTTACCCGGCCATCTCCAGCGGCCGGCGTAATTAAATTGCATTTATGAAACGGAAACGCAATTTCTTCTTTCCGTTTCTTCCGGCGTCGGCGTCGGCGTCTCTAGCGCCCGGAAACTGAAAGTTTAGATTCTCCACCGCGCCGTTGTTGCGTAATTGCGACCGTTCCGCGCGGTACGGCGGGAACGGATCAAGAAAACCGGGGAATATCACTTTTGCGGAGGCTCCGATCCAGACTTTGCGGAATTCCATTCGCTAATGGAGGTGATCCCCGAGGAGGAAGACGAAGGGATTATTCTTTCACGAGCCGCGCGCGAACGACGTTAACTTATCGAAACTCGTTCGAGAGCCGAGATCTCTAAAGGTGGGATTTCTTAAGCGCCGTCGCGCGCCGCTGCGTTTTCACAGTTTTTGTAATTTTGCTTACCGATGCCGCTCTGTGTACAATCACTGTTTCACACTCCATTCGTCGAACTTGATCGACAGTGATCGCATGCGTCTGCGTTTAATTTCACGACCCTTTTTCTTATTGCACTCAGACCGGAACAAAAGGAAAGACGTGCACAAAGGAATCCCATTGCGCGTGTCTCTCCGCTTAGATCAAGCGCGCCGGACAACGAGTGTAGTCACGGTATCGCTGTTCATCGTTTGGTTGTGTTACCATCAGCCCGTGGCCCTTCGGGGGCGAAGAAAATCCCGATTCCCCTCGTCGCGGGATGATCCCGAGAAACCGCACAGAGAAAACCGAACTGCGAAACCAAAGGGAAGGGATTATTAAATTGTCAATTGCGCGCCGTGCGCCTGCCTCAGACGACTACATTGATTCTAATTTGATCAGATTGGCGTTATCCCGACATGGTCTCGGGTAATCCTGCGGTCTAACTCGATCGTAGGGCATATATACACCGAGGCACACGCTGACTTAATAATATCGAGTATAGTTGGTAAATTAGAATACGGCCGGCTGTGCCGAAACCACGTAGCAATCAAAATTTAACGTGCTCGAACGTGATTAAATTAATTGGTCGGAGATTGCTCGTGTACGCGGACGTAAACTCAGTTGATTGACATTCGGCTACTCTCTGGGAACAGTGTCTAATCAATCACGTATTCATTCACACCGATGTTTCTTCGGGAGAGTGTGAATTTTATGCTTCATCCGATTTAATAAGGATAAGGTGAAGTGTAATGATGCCTAATCAGATTTTGAGTGTAAATGGTTGGTCTCGATCTAAGTAAATTAATCCACCAACAAGTGAATTGATCTAAGAAAATCTATAGTTACGCAAGTATAGTAAAGTCGTGATCTAGCTCTCTCAGAGCTCCACTAAATCCCTTCGCCTGCCCCTTCCACCGAGAGAGGCAAAGAAGCTCGAGCTGCCTCGGTTGTTGAGCAGTGTAAACATGCTCAAAAACTGCTAATCCAAGTACAAAACTTCTTTATTTTTCATTATCTTTTGATGGGCCTTTCAGCATCTTATTTGTGGCATTTTTCTGATTAAAATCACACTAAACACGATGTAATTTCAGCCGCATTTAGTGGTTCAATTCTGGCAAGGGCAACTGGTGCTCGGAGAGTCGATGACGTAGAATCGGCTACCCCCACCCTGCGCGAGTCCTGTCCGGACGGGCGACCTGAGCACAATAGTGGGAGTAGCCAATTCATCGACTCTCGGGGCACGAGTGGCCGACTTCACTGTATTAGTTTTCTAGCTACAGAGTATTAGTGGGAGTCTTCTACTCGGCATCTGACTGGTAAATTAGACATTGAAAGTTAATGTTCCCGCGAAACGAGCGATTTCCAGCTGCCAATAATTACTGCCGATGTTGTAAACTCCTCGTTCCTCGCGAGGAAAAAGTTTACCGGTTCATTTTACTTTCCCCGCGAGAGTACACTCGCCCAGATTTCCCGGAAGACCGTACATACGCCCTTGTCCACAAGTTAGAAAAATAATTGATTCGACTGAACTTCTCGACTAATTCTTCTTCGAACTTTTTCCGATCCTTCGCTAAACTACTTTCTTAATTTTTAATTATGCACGTGCTGTACAGTTGCGGACATACTGTAATAGTCTATTTCATCGTCTACCTTATTTTTTACTTCCATTTGTAGGAACAAATTGAAAGACAATAAAATTGTCAAGCTGCTCAACATTTGTTATAAATCGAACTTAACTTATTTTTAAAATTGTATAAACGGCTGCAGATCTTGTGAATGAAACAGTCTGACAGATGACACCTGATCAGTTCAAAGTGATTGTAATATTTACGGTCTAGTTGTCGTCGTCACTGGAGACCCCGAAAGTAGCAAACGGGCCTCACCATTTCGGTGAGGAAAATAATCCCGGATTCGCGGTCCCGCCGCAGGACATTCGTCCGCAGGTATATTAAAACGCTCGTAAAACCTCCCATTACCCCGTGCGCATTTTTAACAGAGCCATGTTAAACAGTTCAGATCGAGTTGACTCCGTCGGATTTCATTAAGTGCCCCGCCCGACCCATACTGCCGTTTCCCCATCCGCGAAACCACTTTCCCCGCGAGCTCATCTCGTTCAAGCTTACCACAGCTCCATAGGATTTGCATAATCCAGCTTTTTCGCCGGCCGACTGAACACTACCTGTTCCTGATCCCCTTTCTCCCTTTTTATCCGGCCGCGATCTAAACACGAGCGGTCCGACTCGCTTCTGACAGACGTTTCTGTCCCCGCTTTTGTCGTTCGTCGTCCAACGAAGTGATCCGAACACGAGGAGTTTTTTCGCCTCTCTTTAGATCCCTCGAATTTCAGACCATTTTGGCGACTTCGAAAACTGTTTTCGGGTTTCTTTAATCTTTAACCAGTTAAGTGCGGAATTTAGTTTTAAAAATTCCCCACAGAGTGCGGAATTAAAATCAAGCAATGATGAGTATCCACGTCGAACGCAGAACAAATGGTCCTATTATAAATTTTACGAAAAAAGGTTTACATTTTTATTTGATAAAATATTAACAATTCACTCTTGAAAAAGTAACCGAAAAGAACCGCAATAGAGATTTGATCCGACGTGTATACACGTCAAACGCGCTTAACTGGTTAATAACTAGACAGCGGATTTTTATGCAGAATAGAATTTTTTAATGTAAATTACCACAAATTGGAGTGAAATAAAAATTGATTTTCTTTCTTAATATGTTTAATAGGTTGAAAATAACATAACAGTATCTTTAAATTGTTCTAATATTATTACTGTTTCAAATAGCATCTACTAATTTTTGCCATAAACAAATGCGTAAAATCCACTGTCTATTAATAACGAATTTATAATGAACTCTAATGTCCTGAAGCCACGAACCAACACACATAGAATCGTTAAATCAAATATTTCCAGCTAAAATAAGGTAAGTCCTTGAAGGCAAGGCTACAAATTAATTTGTACACATAATATTTATATTCTCCATACAAAAATATTTTTGTTCATCGTGTTACTAAAATTTTTCTGCTAGCTACTTTCCCGCAGATTCTTTTATAATTAAATTACGAGGCCAAATGGTTCTCTCGTGAAGACTTGGCGGAGGATCCGCAAAGAATGCTAATGTCCCAAAGCCACGAAGCGACATCAAGGTACAAAGTTCATCGGACGAGCCGAAAGTGCGGCCCACTATCGATCTCGCTAGCAAGCCGAAGATGTTGACGGAAATTGAAGGCGATCAATAGCGATCGAGTTACCAAACGCTTTATTATCGCCCGACAAGAAGCGCTTCCGTGGAACGCGGTAAATAATTTTCTCGCCGTGTCTACTTCCTCGTCGCGTCTCCGCGCCGGTTGACGAAGTTAATAAAGCTCGGTTCTTTAACGAGAGTGAGAGAGAGAGAGAGAGAGAGAAGGAGGGACTGTGAAATAAATTACTGTTCCGCGACCTGCTAGATTCTCCGCCTGGTCGCCTGACGATTTTATCAAGGCCGAGTAAGGCTGATTGTATTCGAGCTTGCAGGAATTCCCGTTGATTATAACGCGATAAATCTCCGTGCATGTTAAACCACAATTTTTAATAAGTCTAGTATAAGTGGACCGAGGATACCCGCGGAAATTTACATTTCCACCGCGGACTGCTTTAAAAGCCGGATGAAATTAAATTTTATTTCCTACGTGAATACCTCCAACATTTTAGAAATAATATTTATTCTGGCTCGCGTGTTCCAGTATAAACGTTTCGATCTGAAAATGTTTTTTATAAAATTGAATCGACCAGTGTCGCATCGCATTCTCTTGTTCTCGGTAGTAATGTACTTTTTGTGTTCTGTTATATTGCGTATTATTTTACATTTTGTGGTATTCGATTGCCTCATATTATACGTATTAAACGTATGTGTTGCCTTGCGTCGTAATGTGTTGCATAATATTGCAGCATGTTGTATTACGTTACATAACAATGTATTCTGCCATGTTGCATTGTATTACAGTAAAACCGCAATCTATGTAGCTCTCATCGCCTGGTCCAAGCAGAGACAGAGATCGTGAAGGGAAACTAATTTCTTATCCACGTAGAAAATGACAGCGCGTGCAAACACGGACCACTGTCGAAACCATGCCAGGGCCACTCGTGCTCCGAGAGTCGATAACGTAGAATCGGCTACACGTCTGGACAGGATTCGCGCTGGCCGGCCAGGTGGGGGTAGACGATTCTACGTCATCGACCCTCGAAAATTTGAAAATTTGAAATTTGAAATTTGAAAATTGAAAATTTGAAAATTTGAAATTTGAAAATTTGAAATTTGAAATTTGAAATTTTCTTTTGTACACGTCTGGACAGGACTCGCGCTGGCCGGCCCGGTGGGGGTAGCCGATTCTACGTCATCGACCCTCGACCCACCCGCATGGAAATCCGAGGATCAACTCATTTCAAATGTGAAAATTTGATATTTGAAATTTTTAATTTGAAAATTTTTAATTTGAAATTTTAAATTTGAAAATTTTTAATTTCAAATTTTCTTTTGTAAACACGGACCACGAGGTCAAAAACTTACTCCATACAATGGATTAAACCAGGCCTGGGCCACTCGTACAGTGAAGTCGGCCACTCGTGCTCCGAGACATAGAATTGGCTACACGTCCGGATAGGACTCGTGCCCAGAAAAGTGTCCCACTAAATACAACTGAAATTATATTGTATTTAGTGTAATTTTAATCAGAAAAATGCCGCAAATAAGTTGGTGGAAGTCCCATAAAAAATAATGAAAAATAAAGAATGTAATTGGATTAATATTGATTCACACTGGTATCGAATTACGTGGCATTACACTGCTCGACGACCGAGGTAGCTTTAGTTTCTGGGCCCCTCTCGGGGTATGCTCCTCGGTGGAAGGGGCAGGCGAAGGGACTTACATCGTGGTGTTCTCAGGGAGCTAGACTGCGATATTACTACTTGCGACACTATATTCTGTTATAATATATTCTGCTACGTTTTGTTGTATTGAATTATATTATCTTGTATTTTATTATACGTTCCGTTGCGTTACGTTGCAGCGTGTTTTCTCTTGTAATATATTCTGTTGTGTTACATTATGTTACGCTATGCTGTCTTGTAATATTCTAGTCCGCATTGTCTAGCTTTGCGCTGCCTTGTACGAATACCGCGTCATTTTGCATAACATAATTTCGACTTTATACTGCTTGCTCTTCCGATACCATAAAAAATTTAATTTCCAAAAATCCAGCTAGAAACAAAAATCATTCGCCGAGGTAAAAACAACTGTCTCGTTTAGATTGAAAGCAGATCGAAAATTCCAGCTTGGCGTGCGTATACGTAAATGACAGCCTTTTTAAATACTTGTAACCTACGTGTTTAAGGGTCTTTTTTTTCTTCTTCACAATGTTACTAACGTTCTCGTTATCCACTGTACTCTTTAATGCTCTGCAATGTGCATTATGTTGTAATAAATCTCATAAGGGATTTTCTAATAACAAAAAATTTCAGCTTGTCAATGCAAAACTGTGCAAGCCCGTATAAATCCTGGTGAATCAATGAAGTCGAAAAAGATGAACGAGGAATGCGTAGCAGAGGCAATATCCCGCGCGGAATCACGAAACTAATAAACGCGACCCTAATTCCTTTTCGGTCGACGCCGAGCGTGAAATCGAGTCGCGAACACGTCGCCGTCGTCGTCGAGGCGAACGACGAGTCCTCTTGTTCACGGGGTTTTCATAGCTTAATACCGAACGGACAAGCCAGCGACACGATGCCCGACAAAGGTTCGCGACGGGAAAGCGAACGAACGGGAGAATGGAACGAACCGACGCGACGCGATGGTCTATGGAAAGGCGTGGGCGACGTCGGGATAGAATACGTAATCGTTTTCTCTTGAACGTCGCTGCCGACGATTTTCTTCGTTCGCAAATCCGTGACCGGCGAGATCAACGACGTGAGCGGGGTATCGAGGGCATCTTATTGTTAGTCTCGCTGACTTCGTAAACAACACCGTCGACTAACATCCAACTCTTACCGAAACGTCTTCATCAAGATGTCAGTCGAAAGACAGTTTTGCCGATTTTTTTTCTCCAGAACTATAACCTGTCATCTAAAAAAATGTTTTTGTACTTAAGGTAGTCCTTCTTAGAAACTGCTTAATCATTTTTTTACTTGAAAATATTTATCGATTACCAAGTTTGTAGATCGTGTTTGCTGGTCCCGTCGAGCTTTTGTTTGTTTCTCTGTGCAGGAAGATTTTAATTTTATGTTTGAACGGTAATTTTGGTCTGGAATTATAGGTGTATCAAATTTGAGTACTTCACTATCCAGATTTAGGGCAACACTTTATGTGAGTACGTTGGAAAATTTATGAAGCTTGCTAGCCAAAAAGGGTTACCGTTTATAAATATTTATACATACGTCAGACTTCGAGATTTCTATTTCGGTGAACGGGAATCGGTGCCAGAAAAATTATTGGTTTTGTTTTCGAAGACCCCTTCGTGGGGATTGCTGTGTTTTCTGGTTTATTAACAGCACTATACCCAATTTCTCAAAATTCATGTACGAAATACGGTGGATCCAGGAAATATATCGTCTCATCTCATTTAGAATATTTCATAAATCAGAAAGATTTTATAAGAATTTATCAAAGGCAATGTGAAAATTGTTTATTTAATACGATTAATTGCCAAGATGGCGTCAGGTGTACAGATTTTCGAAGAATGTTTTCACCCCGTAAATACGTACATCCACCAAAAAAGAGATTTGTTTCTGACTTTCGATCCTTTCGCCTTCAAACATCTTCTTTCCGGTATTTTTCAGATTTTCTGAAAGCCGGCGACGATTTCCAGCGACTTCGTAGAACAAGTGCCGAGACCTTAATATTCTCGAAATTGTAAAAGGATCAGGAAAGATAACGGAAAGAAGGAAAGATTCCTGGAGTAGTGGAAGTCGAAGTTCGTAGGAGTCGAAGTGTGAGTGCAAAGCTCCGCTGCAGGTGAGCAGGGCGAAGCAGTTTCAATCAGACGACGCGACGACGGCCGGGGACGCGATCGTGCGCAGCGAAATATTAAATCTCGCAATATTCAAAGCGACGTGGTTTATTTGTCGAGTATGCTCCGCAAATCCTTCGAGCTAGCGGCTCAGATCTTCCAAAGTTACACGCGGGGGCCGTCTGATTGCGAAATTTGGCCGGCACCCACGCCCGGAAACGAGTGAAACCAACGAAACGAGGGAAACCAGCGAAACGAGTGAACCAAGCGTCGACCCCCGAAATTGAATGTTACGAGTCTACGACTCTGTTTTCGCTTAACCATAATCTTGCATGATATTGCCACGTTGCGCCGGCGAAAGACAAACAACGCGCGTGTACCCAGCAGCGTTATTTCGAGTGAGAACTGCTATTGCGAACTTTCAGTCCTTCCGAAGAGGCAGCTGCGGAAGAACGTCGCATCGGAAACCTGAAAAATTGGAGTCGCGACACAACGACTTTCATTAGCGTTTTACATACCGGCAAACGTTCTAATTGTCTTTTTAAGACCAGAGAGTTCGCGATAAATTGTTCAAAAATATCGGAACGAACCGGCACGATTGCTGCTATGAAATGTTAAATTACGCGACCCAAGTCTCTGCAGGGACGGTTCTGTAGAACGATCCGCAACAAATGCCTAAATTGCCCTCAATAATTAACTGTGCCTGGAAGGGTTAGCGGAGCTTATCGACCAGCTGAAAAATTAACGGAATTGATAACGACGCCCGTACCAAAGCCCGTCATACAGTTCGCGCGAGGCGTCAAAAGCGGATCGGTCCGGCGAAACACTCGTGCGGGTCAGGCTCCGGCCGAACATTAATTTAGATTAATCCGAGGCGGGCGCCGCTAGGGTAAAACTAGCGGGGAAACTAGTTTAGTTTCGTCGTATCCCCCAGGAGAGCCTTAAAAACGAAGCACCACTTGGCCGCCGGCGCTCCACGAATCATTCATTCGCGTTCGAGGGACGTCGCGTCGTGTCGCGTCGCGTAGTCCGCGTTAGATTGGCCAGCGACACGTGAAAGCCTAATGCGAAACCAGGCTGAGTTTCTGCCACGTTAGGTCCACCTCTCCATCTTTCACCGAAATACACGTTCGGTCGCGTCGCGGAATCGCTTATCGGGACGACCGAACCGTGCATGATTAATGGAAAACGGTTCGCCCTAAAAGATTCCGAATCTCGTCCCTCGGCAGTGACGCGCAAGACGTCACCACGGGACGTTCATTTTTCCCCGGAACGTCGAACCGATGTAATTTCTAGCCTGGATAGAGCACTGCATGATCGAAAAAACCTTTTTCGATTTTCAAGAAGAAATTGCATTTTACTGGTTCCAAGTAACTGGTACGACGCGTCGTATAAAACGTTCACGATTCTCCTTAGACGATTGAATATTTAATTTTTAAATAAATTATAAGAAATGTTTCTTCTAGACAACGGCATCCTTAAGTACGAAAAATATACTATTGATAAAAAAAAATAGACCAATATTATTAAATAGGTTCTCCAGGGTATCAATAAGAAGTCGAATCATTTTCCCAGTGAATAATGGTGCTTTTGAGATGTTCATATTTAAACGCTTTGCCTGACTACAATTTTGAAAAAATTCAATTGATTTCATCGTTGTCAATAATGCTGAACATTTATACAGTCATATGTATTTGATAAAAGTTTATACGAAAAAGTTTATTTTTTAGCAAATGAGCAGCCAATTCGATTGTATGTGTGGGACCGCTGTGTGACTCCATCTCGCGAATCATCGAGGCCCAGGCAATTCCCCGGGAAATTCCGGGGACATCGGATGGGCCTTGGGATATCGGATCCAATTAATTGTTTAGAGATATGGAGATGAATGCGGGGAGAGTCGCGGGGGTGTCGGGGGTGAAAGTCCGAAACCCCGTGGTTCGATTAAGATTGTTGGCCGGTATTATCGCGGCGCTAAACTGCTTCGGTTCGCCTCGGCTAATCTATCCGGGATTAAGCAAATTAATCGGTGTCCACGGCCGGTGATTGGTTCAATATCGGACACGTGTAATCTGTAGCCGCCACCCTGTACCCCTCCCCCTCCCCCGCGGCGCGATTCTAATTTTCCCCGGGCCGGAGCACACCGTGGATCGCGGCCACGGTAATTAGAGTCCCGGCCCGCCTCTACCGCAAACGCTTTGACGGGAATCCATATTTGTCCGGGACAAATAAATGTTGGGGTTATTCATGGTCGCAACAGGCTCGCAAAGCGGGCACCTATTCGACCGCCGTTCACAGGGCTAAGTAATTAGCGGCCTGAACGAATGCAAACGAGTCGCGAGAAGACGCACACTCCGTCGCACGGTTTTCGATTTTACGGCGACGTTCGACGGGAAAATTCGGATTTTTCGATGAAAATGACCGGTTATCGAATAGCGAATTATCCGAGTGAATTTTTAATACGCGCGTCCGCGTGTCCTGTCAACTCTCGTCTCGGATATATAAATTTTATCGCGATCGAATTCTACGGTATCGTCGGGATTCATATTTGCTGCCTATGGAATAATCTTCCGATAATGGCACGCGCTGATGGCATTCCACATGTATAAATTGATAACCGGTGTGTTTGTACGGACGCTGAAATGGTACATACGGGGATTATTATGGCTTACAGCCAAGAGTTTTGTGCACAAGTTTAGCCTAGCTTTTGGAACGTAGATTTTACAAATTTTTGACTTTTTGTTCTAGATAAAAAATGTTCATCCTTCCGGCAGCGAAGGGGTTACCGTTGCAGAGCTGCAGCGCTGATGAAATCCTTCATCAACTCCGGTTAGGACACGGTAGACCAGTATCTTCGAGCGAATAATACCGTTCGATACATCCAATTCCCTTACCGATTTTCAGCCCTGTTTGGCTCGGCTAGCTCCCACGCCACGGGATAAAAGCGTTTCGGCTCCCTTTTGCGACTTAACGAGAAAGAACCGAGCGGGGCATTGTTGCCCGGGCACAATAGTCTTATTCCTCCCTCTCCGGTTCATTAGCACCTTTACGAAGGGCCGTCGTGCAAAAAAAAAAAATGAGAGAGTTAACGGTGGAAGGGGGAAAGAGAAAGAGAGAAGAGAGCGCGGGATGGGCGAGAAGATCCAGGGTTCATTAATATTCAATGTTATTAGCCTTCAGTTTGAAAGTTCCTTTGCATCGTTCGCGAGGTCCCTTAAATAAAAACAGAGCTTTCATGGTGACCCGGGGAAAGGGGATGGGGATGGAGGTTGCATGAGAAATATCTCGACAGTACAAATGTTGTGATCAAACATTCCAGAATGAATGTTCTTTGTTTGAATGACTTTTATAATTCGTAATAATATCTGACAAAAATGTCTTGTATTTTCTAAATTTTTTAATTTAAGCATGGTGATAGTTTTCCCATTCGGCTGCTAGAGCTGTCCATAAGTGCTGTTTTGATTTTGGTTGCACTTCTCTTATTCTATCTATTCATTTCACAATTTCTCAATAGATTTAATTTTACCTACAAATTTATCGTAGAATAATTGCATTTACCAGTCAACGACCATTGCCTCGCTGAAAATACCGGTTTTCGTTCGATCATCGAAGTTAAACGGCGTAGGGCGGGGGACGCACTAGGATGGGTGACCGCTCGGTAAAAAGCCGGGAAGTGGCCCTCTGGGTGCGTTTCACGTGTTGTTGGCAAAATAGGTGGTTCGGAACCCACCTTAATAAAAAGTAGGTCCCGCTTGAAATGTGGCGATAGTTGAGTATTGGTAAAGGGAGAGGTGGTGGAATGGATTTGAAACCCTGAGGGATATTAGTGAAATTACAAGATAACAAATGCAAAAATTTTGGACCCCCACCGATTACGATCCTCAACCCGCGTTGCTGTGTCGAACGGTATTGTAGTTCCGTCTCTGTTTGGCGATCCTTTTTTTGCAGATCCCAGCTGCTTGCAGAACCGAGTGAAGAATCGTCCGAATATTGATGGCGCGGTATAAAACGGATTGGCGAGATCTAATGGATCGTAACGCGGCCGGATAAGGGCACCGCGCGCCGGCGCGCGCTCGTGAGAATGTAATTACCGCTTTAATTAATCGGGCCGGGAGTCGGGGGGTCGGGTTTACCGTCGCGTCGCCGCGTTAAGTCGTCGAACGGTGGACAGGGCTCGGCCGGATGATAACAATGGGACCGCAATTACGTGTCTTCGAGGCAGAGGCGTCGTCGTCGGTCCATTGTCTGTTACAACCGGCCGGCCTCGGCCAGGGCCAAACTCTACCGGAAACAGTCACAGACACCTCTCTCTTTATCGAGACTAGAAAGCGTGTGCCACGAGAGAGAGTAAACCCCTATCGATTACCGGTATCAATAAACTGTCCGCGACAGAACGCAGCTGATGCGGTCGAACGCGTGTGACACCGGCTAATACGTGGCCATGGAAAATATGTAAAGCAGCCGGGATTAGAGTAACTCGATGGGAACGATTACACTGGATCCGCTGATTAATTATTCGATGTTAATGTGCCGCTGCTCGCTGCGTAAACTACCAGCCAAACCCCGTCGTGTACAGAACGGTCGTTTCGGAACACCGGACGACGGAACACCGTGGAACAGAGCTTTCAACTTTGCCCGATGAGATTGACCATATCGTGGTTTCAAATTACCAATGATTAGGACATGTAGGAATTTTGTAATCATCGTGAACAGAAATTTTTAGCGAATCTGTAATTTCTGGTTTCCATTTTCAACTGCGATTTCTACTGATCATTTAATTTTTTTCGATGTATCCTCTTACCTTCAACAACAGCGTCACACCGTCACAACGACACACAAATACACGCGTTTCCTTGGCTGGCACGTTGAGCTATCGGGTCGGATAGACTACGCTCGGAATAATAGCTGTCATTTTCGGAGCCATTAAATTGATGCCGATCTCATAGCCGCTGAGGGAATAATACTGTCGGAACCGATTATTGCGAATGATCTACAATTTTATTAGCCCCCTTATTCGACTTAAGCCGCCTGACAGCGGTTCTAATCATTCTCGCGTGCCGCTTTAATCATAAATGGCAAACACAATTGGAAACAAACCGTTCCATTTACGGAACAACATAAAGTGTAAATTTATTGTTAACGAAATATTTATTTTTTTGTATGCATTTACGATAAAAATGAGTGCATCAATTGCGAACGAGTAAAAACATTTAAAGAATTTAGAAATACATTGTTTCCATAAAATGATTAAGAAAAGAAATAAATGTCCGCATCTTGTAATTAATGCAGATGCAGGGGCCAGGTATAAAGTCCTTTTAGAATTAGTTAAGCCTCGAACAGCTGGAAACACGGTTTATGGTGTGCGTGGCGAGAAAGCTATTTTTGAGAGGTCTGTTTAGTTTTTTGGCACTGCATGTATTTTTGCCGATAGTAGTTGATGGCCGCAATGGGAAACGGTCGTCCTTGATCGTAAGAGCTTTGTGCGTGAAGGTTAAGCAAAGATGGCGTAGGGGTTTTACCTTTCCTTACCGTTAATGTAGGGGCGGAAGGAAGAGAGAAGTAAGAGGCAAAGTCATGCGGTCAGTCTGGCTACGTCCATCAAGCGGAGACCTTAAAATAAAAAGAGATTCACTCTAGAACACTCTCTTGTGATTTGAACATCCCATAAATACGTAAACAGACAATTTTTATTTTGCATAAAGATCCGAATTAATTTTTCGATTGAACTTTATACAATTTTTTAGCTAAATACCCGACAAAAGTGCTGGGAATGTTGGTATTTAAAAATATTTATAACAACAACATAGTGCATTGTAACGTCCCCAGCGCGCATGATATGTTACCGGAGAGTTCGAAGTATTATCCATTAGCAGATAATTTTACTTAGCCGTGATAACATTTCACCATTTTATGGGTCATTTTTATGAAAATATTACACTTCCAATTTTTCTTTATTTGATAAACTCTGGGTATATTCCGAGTACTACCGAAAATTCAATATTATTTCGTTTATATTTGATAGTCCTCTTCTCATTTTCATAAAGACATTTAATTAGCACTACTGTCACCTATAATTCCACTTCATTTGAAAACATATTATTCCAATCACGAGATTGTGCCAATATTGTAAGAAATTGTACAACTCGAATACTCCTAACTCCTAGAACCTCCTAACTTCTACGTTTACAAACTAATAACAAAAAAAAATTCTCGAGTACCGAAAGTATTAGGTCAGAAGCAATATTTATTCAATATTTTCAGATGCGACGGTGCATCGAGTGCAATCCCAAAGCGCCCGGCATGGAGCCTGGCGGCAAAGCGCGAAGAATAACATAACAGTCGCGGTCGAATATAAATATTACACAGTGTCAACGACAGTTCCGTCGAATTTATATTTACAATTTCGTCGGTCGTCGGTGGACACGTTTCTTGATTGATGCGTCGCTCGATTCGCGTTGCGTGGCCGATCGCCGTCGGTCGAATTTTCGGCGTTGACCGCAACTCTTTCAGCCTCGGCCACGGTGGCGGCATCAATATTAATTCATATCGTTGACAGGCCGGCGATGCGGCGCGATGCACGCCGCGCCTGTCCCGCCATGCAAATGCAACGGCTCTGCAAGGTATGAACGGGAGCGCGTGCGGCAACGTAATTGCCACGGGCAAGTTCATAATATGTTGCGTCAGGTGGGGCACCGATGAAACAAAGACAGTCTGCGTTACGTAATGTACATCCACAACAAACGGAACGGCGCTTGAAAATGTTTGATCGCTCGCAACCTGAAGGTCGCCGTAGGTCACCGGAGAAAAGAACGTCAAAGAATTCGTGCTCGATGTTGTTGTGATTTCAGTGTTTCTGTTTCTCTTCGGTTGTGCTGCTGCGGCTACCACCTGTTCATGCTATCCTTAAAAATACACCTTGGTGAGTGTGCTCGTATAAAGTAAATGTTAGAGCGATTTTAAAATGCTTTTGCGTGGTTTTTTTTTATATTTTATAATTATTTATTTTATAATTTTTTTTTTTATAATTATTTTGCTTTAAAAAACAATCGGGTTAACACGTGCAGTTATTATTTTTATCTAGTTTTTGCAACTTTAAATATGGAAATTGAAATTTTACAAATAGTTCTTAGGCCCACTTTTCAAGTAGTGAAATTTGTGCATTTAAAAAATAGCGACATAGAAGGCTATATTTTCTGTAACTTCTATAATATGTACACAGCGGATGTTTTTGCATTTTTGACAAAAATGAGTAAGTGTAACAGTACAAAACATTAGAAGAATTTAATTATATTTTTATATTATTTGCAATCTCTTAAACATGTTAAGAAAAAACATGATTTTCTATTTCACTCGAGTTTTTTGCAATTCTCGTAGAGAATTTTTATTTTGCATAAAGATCCGCTGACGAATAATAAGCTCTTCCTGATTACGCTATATTTAATAATTCACAAAAATCTCGCGGATTTAATAACCAGCGAGAATCTTTCGGATTTAATAGAAATATTAAATTCAGCAGAATTATCCTCAGCATAAACCCGACTCGTATCCACTGAAACGATTAATGTTGTTTGCATTTATTTTTAAACTCGGCTCGATCCGTCGCACCCGAACGAATCCGGATAAAACAGCGGTATAAATTGACGCGTGACCAAGAAATCATATTTCGCGGACGAGAAACGCAAATAGAGGAAAGTTACCTAACACGGGGAGGTTTTTTAAAATTCATGATAGATTCCACACAAATAGAAGAAAATATTGAAATTTCCATTTATTGCTTCTAGATTGTTGCGATGTATTTCCGCGAATGTTTAGGCTATTTTTCTCTATGTATAAGGAGGCAGAGGGCGAGTCTCGGGGATCCGTTCGTTATTCTTTATCTCGGAATCGGATTCGCAGTCCCGTGAAGGTCTCCGCGCGGCCAGGGTTATTTTCTCGGCGTGTTTCCCAGGAGCATCGCATCCCGAGACACTTTCAGAGCAATATTGACACTGCGCGAAAGGCCGGGCTGAAGAGTGGCGAGCATATAATTCACGAGAGGGGCCGGTGTTTACGGCGTTTGCCGGTCGTCGGCGCTAACGACGTTCACACCAGCTTCAGCAAGTCGACGAATAATTCAGTGCTTTAATTACGACGTGGACCCGGAGGGTAGCTCAATATTGCAACCGGTGCGGCATACCTGTCGGTAATGCCTCGTCGCAGTCGGTTAGAAGTGGCCCCGGTGTATTTGTTACAGGCCCGAGCCAAGAAAATGGAGCGAAACTTTCCGCAGGAGTTGACCCCGTTAAGGGGTCTCATGCGAATACTGCGAAATTTAACAATTTTCAGAAATTTTCTCCGCAGCGATGGCACCTCTTATGTCAGTGGCGGAACTACAAATTTTCGCCCCCAACCCCTCTCCTCGCAGAATATAATTTGGAACCTCCTTTTTTCTGTCGATATTTTTATAGGAGATTATTTAATGCTTTTTAGGAAGTAGAATTATAAAAATTCAATAAACGCAGAAAGTATATTTGAATTGAATTTGAATTAGGGATAATTTTGGTAAAATTACAAGACAATAGATTCAACAATTTTGGACCCCCCCGCGTTGCTGGCTATTCCGGTATTATTGTTCCGCCACTGTCTCATGTTGCCATTTTTTTTCTTGTAATGGATTTACCTACTCCTGCATCCCACAGAACAATTTCTTTTTTTTTACAGTTTTAATTGTACACGTTTCTTGGTTCCATCTCGGCCGCAATAAATGTAATGCATTTTTTTTGAAATCGCAATCTTTCCCCTGCGCAACACGTTATCTTATTCGCTAGATTTCTCGCTTCGAGACAGCTGGCTGTGAACAAATGCTTTCCATCTCCGGGTCTGTTAACTCGCATTTCTCCCGAGACTAATAATCCTTGCATTCGAGCATTAATTAATCTTGAACTTGAGCTACAGCTTATTCAACCTGGGTCTGTGCTGAGGGATCGATTTTTTAATTATTGAAAGCTGCAGCACAAGAGAAAGTTCTTGTAGAGTGTACCGGGCTCATTTGAGAATTTATTAAGCATGATTTCTGAGTAGAATTTAATTAGCACCTTGGATTCATATTGATGAGGAAAATATTTTAATTATTCAGGCTGGCGTAGGGTAGAACATTCCTGTATAATGTACCGAGTTTGTTTGAGAATTTATTCACCATAAATACTTTAGTATAGTTTTATTTACAACGAAGAGTGTTGACATATGAAGGTGAATAGGTCATTCCATTCGAAGAAATGAAGGTGACCTTGAAATCTTCGAAACGCTTCGTCCATATAAAACATGTTTGCTTCGCAATACTTCCCCCTCCCGGTACCATGCAAGTTTAGTGCATATAATTTTTTCATATTATTACAAATAACCCGCCTTGTATAACTTTCCTAGCCGATAGAAAAGAATAGCCTCATAATAAAATGGTGTCCCACCATAAAATACAGCAACTAGAAATCACTGGGATTAAAACGAATGTGCGCACGAAGAGCAGCCTAAACGCCGTCACCGAAGAAGCTTCCGAACCAGTTAAAGGAGATAAACGAGGGCGCGGCGGCTGGGTTGAAACGAGAACGATAAATTAAGGGCGGGGAGGGGGTCGCGTGTGGACCAAAAATGAATTTAAGAGTCACGGAAGATTGTGTTTCTTATTGCGACGTTCGTGGAGGGGGAGGATTCGCGCGGGCCGGCCCGCCAGGACGCCATAATTCCGCCGGCCGATAAACCAAAATTTCCACGACGCGCCATAATTCTCCCGAACGCCCCCGGAAACCCCTTCTGAATTCGGCGTTTCGCCGAGGCCGAACCCGCCTCGACGTAGCCGTTATTTACAAACCCGGCCTTAATAAGCGCGCTGCGCTGGCAACCGGTGCGGTGCAATCACGGGCCACCGTTATTCAAAGTCCACGCTACTTCCGGTTACAGATTCTCCCTTAAAATGGAAGGACGCCGATTCTCTGACTTCGATATTGTTGCGCCTTGCGAAATTCAAACACGCATGTCCCTTTCAATAAAAGGTCATTCCAGTGCTGGATTAACCAATAAGCAAAGTAACCACGTGCTCGGTGCACCATAGAAGTTTCCTGAATTTTACATCTTTTACATGGTAATAATCGGACTGCGGATTTTTATGCATTTATGAAAAAATTGGCCAGGTGAAATATAAAATAGTGAAAGATCTAAAAAATCTGAGAATACTGTTCGTTTAATTAATTTTTATTTAACTCCTGCTTCTCCCAATCGATGCAAAATATTCTTATTTTGCATAAAGATCCGGCAGTCTAGTAATAACATTTCCGTGGATGTGCACGAGAAGAAGAAAAACTTGTTAAGAACACAAATTATCGAAAATGACTAACAAATAGCGCAGGTCCGCCTAACATTGGCAAACCGGAAAACCACTCCCTCTACAGTATCTAGGAAAAGAAGCTGGTTAAATTGTCAGCTTGGGGAACATGCCAGGTTCGAAGAACTGTAACCAAGTGACCTGCATAGGCCGAAATCCCCCAGCGAAACGTTCTGTGGGTCACCAGATTCCCTATAAAAGCCAGATGAATAATCCAGGAGCTTCCGGTGGCGTAACGAAAGAAATGCTCCGGCCTATGTTACGATACCATCAGTGACCCCATAAAGTGCGGCGAATCCCAAGGGCATGGGGACAAAAAGAGACACGTAACCGTGAGCTCTTCGCGCACCGGCTCCTCTCTGGGTCGCGTCGTCTTAACTCACACGGACCCGTGGCGAGGCTATCGTTATCCTCCGTGGCGCAACTCCTCGGCTGGTCGTTGATTTACGTGGCTGCCAAAGTTTTATCGGCCCGTCCATCAAACCAGTCGCCGAAATCCCCCAGGAAACCGGCAGCATCCACTCGGTTTCCTACGATCGTGAGCGCACACCAGGAGTGGATTCCGTGTCACGCTTAATCCCTCGACGAACTTCCTCGAATGACGCTTTTCGTTTAAATAATTGTTGTTCCGAGTACTGCGTCTTGCTAAATATTCCAGCAAACAACAGTACTGTTCCGGGAAAATTCTGGCGAAGTTTGACGGGACGCCAAAGTCGCGAGATTACGGTTCTTCTTTCAACCCTCGAGCAGAATTTCTGTTCGGAGTCGATAATTTTCGGTGATTTATCAAGTAAACAATTTCTCCCCAGTGAAAATTGAACTGCGAATACGCGACAAACATTTCACACAGCCGAAGGGTAAAGCCTGTAATTGGGAAGAAATGGTATGTAAAGCGCGTGGAAACAATGGACCACACGTTTCTTTGCTTTTCATTTGTTTCATAAATCTTGAATAACGTCTGTGATAAAGTATCGAACTTACAATGTAGAAACGGTGTTTCCTGTTTCGTTGAACCTACACAAAACGTCCCATATTGCATTTAACGCGCCGTATATCATGGGCCGTAGGTTAACGAGCCCCTTTCTTCCGTAAAACAGCGAGACTTTAGCGTAAGACTTTGTCTTCGAATCGCCTATAAATCGCTGCGAAAGCGTAGAACCCATGGTAGGTGGTTCGCGCAACAGTGTTTCTCAGCCGAATCGCATAAATTCTACGATATTTATAGGCCTGTCCCCTATTCCCTGTAAAATTGGGAACGAAAACGGGACGCGAGTTCAATTGTTTAGAACTGATACGTTTTTGGGAGGAAGGATGCCGCCGCCGGCCGGCTGAATCGGATCGTGCCTAAATCATGCTCCCCCGTTCCTCGTTTCCGTCTGTATTCTACGACGGGGTATCAAAAGGACGACCATAAATCCGATGGTAGATTTGGGCGGAGCCACATTCATCATTAGGCTGGCCGTTACGCGAGTAAATTCTAATCTCATGCGCACGCCATCAGCCGGGAAATCTCGATTCTTTGAATCGGCCATAATCGAATTTCGTTATTCGGCCGATATTTACTCTTTCTATAGCTATTGTGCTATTTTCGTTCGCTCCGCGTTCTACACCTGCCGTCAGGAGAGAACCGTACCGCGAGAGAACCAGTTTTCGTTAATCGCTGCGCATCTTCGACCTAATTGGTAGTATTCCTACTCCACACGCTCCCTTCCCAATATTTGCATCCTAATCTGTCTCATATCTGTACACCGCGAATGTAAATCTCTCGCAGTCGAGCCAAGCGAGAGTGGGTAGTAGAGTGGGGGTAGACAGGCTCGCTGCGCCGTCTCACGATCAGTCGAGCTGCGCGAAACCGCAGAATCGCAGATAGAATCGAAGCAGTCACCTCTTGACAAGCTTGCGTAGAATTGAACTTTTTGATTTCATACATTTACGATCAAAGTTGATTATCTTTGAACTAAGAACTTCTAAACGTCTGCTACCGATCACTACACCAGGGTCACGCATCCAGCCCAGACCTTTACTCACTTCGCGAGCGCTCTCTTCTTTGTTTCTGCTAATTAGCAGGCTCGCCGAGGGTAAGAAGATGGTGGCAGCATTCGGTAGCAGTCCCGCGATCTGCATTGCGGGATTGCGGGCTGCGACAGTAAAAAAGCCGAAACGTTTACGGAGGTTTGTGACGCAGCGGGCAGGTAAGTACCGAGCAAAAGAGGAAGGATGCAGAAGGCGCAGGCTTCGGATCTGTGGAGCAGCGGTTCGGCCAATTAAATCCGGCATTTGTCTTCGGGGCTCGTCTTCTTCGGTGGTCCGTGAACTTTTCCAGCGTCTCCAAATGCTTAGGACTCTCGTGGTCTCTCCTGTCTCACTCCCTCTCTCTCTCTCTCTCTCTCTCTCTCTCTCTCTCGCGCGGCTCTCCCGTGGGAATAAAGAACCAAAGTCGTTTTCCTCCGGATTCAAATTGACCTGGGACCAGCCTCTCCAACCCGGTCTCATAAATATTTAAATCTAATGAACTTTACAGGCCGTGTAGATTCAAATCAGGGCTTCGTTGTAGCTGCTCCTTATATATTATTCGGCGGTCGCATAACGTTGATCGAGCATCCCCTCTCTTCAACCCTCGTCCACGCGACGAAAACCGACGCAAACCGCTCTACGCAACCAGAGTCGCCAGATTAAGACTTGTCTCCCACTCTGGCTTCCCCTTCTACGACGCTATTGCCCCCACGCTTCCGCCACGGGCCGGTCACGTGACAAGTTTCGTCTCTGTCCTGCACGTATCACAATATCGCGTCACGATTCCTGTACTGGCAAAGAGAGGGTAACTTTTCCCCTCGATCCGAGTCAATTCCCCTGATCTGGCGGCTCTGTACACAACCCGGCAGAGACCATAGTGCTGCAATTTCGATGCTCTCGGGCCACGGCTCTGTAATTCGACGACCGAGGATATCGCTTGCGACGGATCACGCGCCGGATAATCTTTTTTCCAATTTCCGTGACCCCGTCTCGGGTTCTCAACATCGGGTTTGGCAACATCGACGAGGAAAAACCATCCTCGCGATGTATCGAACATCGATGCGTTCTTTGTGCAGTTGCAACACCCGTGTCGCTTGTTAGAGGCAAACAAGACGCGGGTAGTCTTGTTGTTAGGGTATTAGTTGAAGCAAAAACCTTTGTTTTGGCGAACGAGGTTCGTCACTCGAATAATTCGGTGTTTTCGTACGCCCTCTAGGATATATTCTGGCCGGAGGAAGATACAGAAAGCCACCGACGACATCTCGTGGGTGCAGAAGGCCATTGAGGAGAGTTTCGGTCTGTGAGAGACGGCGAATCATCGACCATATTTTAAGGTTTAAAATATTAAAAACAAAACTAATATCAAGGTCAAAAAATTCGTAGAAATATTGTGCGTAAGAAAGTATTAGAGCATAATATTAGGAAAATGAAGAATTACTACTTCAAATTTCATACGAGATACCTTAATTTGCAATTTAAAAATCTTTCATAAACGAGCATTATATCCTTACACTTGTGAAAACAGAAATATGTTGAAAAACAGAGTAAGATCAAGAGTTAGATTAACATTTTACTGTAAACAATTAGATGGCAAGGTGGTCAAGGGAGTGCTTGTCGGTATCGTTGGCAAAAGGAATTGTTATAAACATGAAACAGTCAGAAATAATAAATTTATCAATAATTACTATCACGTCGATCGAAATCATCCAAAATTAGATGAAGTGGGGAGAGTTTCACATTACTGCGCAAGTGCGCCAGAATTCGACGAGCACTCTCAGTCAGTCAGGCAGACGGGCCGCGGACTCCGGCGGAAGCGGTCGGACTCCGGGACCAGGAGAACCAAGGGGACCTAGGGATGACCAGGGACTAACCAGAGGATGACCAGACGCTGACCACTGACTGACCACTGACTGATATATTGCGTAACTGCGTTAATGTAAGTTCGTCGTTGTTAGGAAAGGGAACCAGAAGGAATATTGAATTCGTTCTGACACCCTTTCCGGGTCTCTTGTGCAGCAACCTCCTCGTAGTGAGACTTGGGTAATCGGTATTATCCTCTATTTGCAAGAACTTCTAGAATCTTACAAATAGGATAATATCGAGCTAATAACTGCACACTTAGAATTTGTGTAAATACTGTATGCTAGAATGTAAGACATGATAGATGTAAGACCAAATGTATTGAAAGATTTTCAGCAAAAATCTTGTAAATTAATATCCATGATTATTTCAAACTTATTCCCTTCCATAACATTTTGCAATGAGGAACAAGTATCTCATCGAGCTTGCTACGGCTACCTCGTGACAGGTAGTATGCTGCCGAATATTACAAATAACTCCACGATAACGTAAAAATCGGCATTTCGGAGATCAAACGAACACATATTTTACTTTTAGGAAACACTCATTGCGATATTGAAGCGTCAGTTTCTCTGGATTTTGACCCTTGCATTTGCGTACACGTATTATGCGGATCTAGCAATGTGCGAGCGTGTCACCACGCTCTCGCTCGAACGCGCGGTCGCACCGTATCGAAATAAAATATTGACTACGTTAAATGTTTTATATTTACGTCTGATGCATCATGAATGCATAAAATCCACAATCTGCTTATCAAACTGTTGCCTCTTTTAGTGTGCATCGTTAATATTGTACGATTAAAATTCTGAAAAAATAAACGATTGGTTCGTCTGCAACAAACATTACCCAATGGTAAACCTGTTAAGCATCCAATAAAAAAACAAACACAGCACGAAGAGTAAACTTTTCACTCTTCGAACCGCGATAAGACGAGCTACAGTCAAAGCAAGGCAGCCGATTCCCAAATTACAGATCCCGGGCTTTCAATCGCCTCCGAAGAAGGTAATTACCTAACTCCGGACTACTTAGGGCCCTCATTTTTTTTTCTAATCAAAGGTCGCCTTTCGCGTCTCATTTCCCAGGAGGACAAAGCGCGCGCGGCAAACGAAGGAGACCGCGGGGAACAAAGAATGTCGAAGAGGGGGGCGTTGGCAGAATTACCAGTAATTTCCGGTTGGCAGTCCGCTATTGGATGGCGAGAACTGTGAACGCTGCGCGGCTTGGAACGAGATAGAATAGAACCGGGGTTAACGATCACGTGCCCCTGCGGACGTGTGCCGACTGTCGCCCCTTGTCGATAAGCTTGCAGAATTCGAGTCCTGAGCCGTGATACTGTATTCCGTCGGAGACATCCTCAGCCATCCTCCATCGGTTCCTCCGGTTCTTCTAGTTCCTCTTGGTTCCTTGAGTTCTCCAGTTTCTCTTACTCTGAACCCCCGTCCCAGCGCGGGGGCGGGTTTTCAAAGAGGGAGAGGGACGAGGCCTCCTTTGGTTCGGCGAGTGGCTAATGGTTTTAAGAGGAGCACGCTTCGTACAATAGTACTAAACGTCGGTTACTGCTCCTTCTCCTTTATAGCTGGATCCGGCGGACGATTTACTCGACTCCGTCAACGTAGGGGTGGAATGGAGGCAGGAAGAAAAAGGGGAGACCACGTTAAACGTTTTAAAATAAAGTTCGAAGAATGGAAATGGAACGCGCGGCGAAATCGCCTGGGGAGAATAGATGGAACGGGCACCGCGAGAAGCGTAGCGTTATCGTGAAATGCAGCTAGGTGACGCGAATTTTCGGGACGGGACTAAATGTGACCGGGGTAGAGTTGTTCCGATCGTTATATCTAAGCAAGCAGAAGAATTCTGCCACGAAGATGATGACAACACATGTTCTGGTCTGTCTCGATTATTCAATATCGATGTGATCGATTTGGTTATCCTTATGGGCCAAATGGCACTTAGCAAATATTTTTAGTAGAATGTCCTGTGGCGGCGACAAGCTGGCGCCTCGTCTCCGCCAAATGTTTAGTTTTTAAGAATAGGTATGAATGGGCCTGATTGTGTGCTGTGCGACAGCGTCGAGAGTTTGTCTGGAAGATATGGTTGCGTGCTGTGCGATAGCGTCGGGTGATTGTTTAGATGATTGGGTCCAGCGTTAGGACTAGAGTGTTTGGTGTCGAGTATCACGAGGGTGAGTGTTAGCTGAATCTGTAAGCGAATGCTTAGTTTAGAGTGAAAGCGAACTGTGCGAATGAGAAAGAAAGATTTTCGTGGGAATGGATCAGTGAGCGAACGTTTAGTTTAGTTTAGTTCTAGTTAAGAATTCGAGGAGAGCAGTCGCGCGGGCTCCGCGGTTGTACCGGCTGACTCTCGCCAATAAAGTCTAGCTCTGATTTCAAGAACGGTAGCGTTTATGAAAGTACCTTCGCACCTTCCCGATCAAAACACTCACCTCAGTCCTCTTTCGAAAAAACTAGGGATGTCAAGGGACGTAAATAAAGATACAAATCTCGGTTGAAGAGGAATGAACGTACGATCCTTTGGGATTATATAAAATGGCATTTTTCAGGAAGTCGCTGCCGCGAAAGCGTTCGAAAATAACCTAAATGCCTGCGCCGCGGCTTAGACATCCGGATGGCCGACGTGCAGGACGCAGCCCGCGCCACGCCACGGCCCGAAATACTTGGCAACTTCGTAAGAACTCCGAGTATCGCGGCATTCGGAACGCTGGAAACGTACGAACGCACCGGCGGATTCCACCGAGCCAGGGTAATTTCCGAAACTCCCAGCAAATTTCCAACCGGTTCCCGCTTTACATAACTGCGGCCACGACTCCGCACCCGGGAACCGCGATACTCGTCAAAGACCGGCGAACGAATTGTTCGCGGTCGAACAGCCAGTCTTCCGCCTTTGGAATGCAAATGCCTCGTCTCGCAAAGGACCCCCTCGGCTTCTTATTTCACGCCAGGACCTTGCAACGGGATCCTCATGCCTCGTCAGGACACTCTTCCTCTCGTTGCTCTTCTTACCTTGCTCGCTGAATTCCGATCCACTTCTCCCTTTACTTGCTTAACACATTCGCTACCGCCGCACCGTGTGCCGTTTCTACTAGATTGTTCCATATGAAATGCCCGACTTTTTTGACGTTAAACAAATGCAACTTTTATGGAAATAGATTTATGGGTAAAAATAGGCATCAGTGTAAAAATTGCATTTTTGGGGCATTTTTAGCTTTCATCGACGAACAGTACGCTGATTAATCACGAAAAGTCACATTCAAAATCAACTACCACAGTTCCAATTTCTTACATCGAAGCACTCCCATAAGGGTAGTTTTGTAAAGAAAGTTTTCTCATTCCAGTAAACAGCAGAACCGTTTAACAAAATGTTTTGGACACATCAGACCACTGCACACATGTTGAGACAGATTATATCCAAAGTGCAGCCATTTTGTTCATTTTCAACACACTCTTTTATTTTTTATACAGAGGAATACGTTTAAAGGTCAACAAAAGGTGTTTTTTGTTACATTTTGAGAGGTAGTAAAGATCAATAATCAAGTTTTGATGCGTATTCATTTCTCGGTCGAGTACAGTAGTTAATCGACAAACTATTAAGCAGGATTATAGCACCCTCGCATAACTCCGAATCGGGAACGTTCCGCCATTCGGCAGAACAGTTTCGAAGGCTTCATAGAAACTAGCACTTTTCGTTACAAGTGTAATACCAGTTCCGATTTTCCTTTAAGCAAATTTACACGGCAACTTCTCATTGCCATAGTAAATCCTCGGACTTACAAGTTGTTCGTGCAGTAAGAGTTTAAACAACTTGAGACCCGGGTCTCACGTGCGGAGTAAGTAGTTCACAATAATTTCCTAATTCTCCAACAACCGAGATTTAATTTCATGCTCATTAAACACGGCGCGCTAAAGACGATATATATCAGCAGTCGCTGTCGCTTTGTTCCCCGTTAGTTCTCCGCTCTGCGGAATCGAAGCAATTGTAGCTGTGCGTTCCAAGAAAGCTCTATTTCCGACAATAATGTTTCTGTGTTCGTTTCCCCTTTGTTCGAACCTCCAGCGGTTTTGCAAATTCACCGAGACACAAACGTACCGAGTCCACATTCATTTTTCTGCTTCATTTCGCGAAGCGTGAGCTTTTCCGATTTTTTCATAGTTTTCTAATTTCATACATAGGTATATTCGAACTGGACGAGGGTAAATTGCAATTCATGAGTAGACAGTAGACTTCTACCTGCATTGCAACAAATTGTAGTGAAATAAAAATTAATTTTCTTTCTTAATATGCTTAATAGGTATAAATTAATATCACAGTATTTTTAAATTCTTCCAATATTTTTACTGTTTTAAATCACACCTACTCATTTTTTGTCATAAATGCATAAAATCCGCTGTCAAAATAATTCCGAGCGTCACAAAAAATTTTCCAAAAACAGAAAACGATTAAAAACATTTCCCCAGAAGCGTCTCTACGAAAGGCACGAAGTTCCCTCCTCGGCGTTTATCGGCGTAATCAGCGAGAAGCTTGGTGGATAGAGAATATCCACGGCCCTGGTTAGCTTGGCAACACCTCGGAAGCTCTGGGAAAAAAGAGATCGGCTGAAATCAGGCGGAGAGAACGTCCTAATATCTTTATTTCGCGCCGGAAGAAACTCTCGGCCGGACGACGCTCGATAAATACTGAACTCTCTTTACGATCAGGGTCGTTCCTCCCCTTAACGCGACGGAAACTAACAATGGAACCAGCCGTAGGTCGAACGAACGTCGCGTCGCTTCCGTCCCGGTTGGTTTACGAGGCCGTATCTGGAAGCCATCTATTTATCTCTCTCCCCGCGGCTTGACTTCTTCGAGCCACTCTCGGCCCTTCAGTCTACCTATGGCTGTTCTTTCTACTCGATGAAGAACAAATGATGTTGCACAGGACACCATCGAAGGCAACCACCACCTTTTTCCACGGATACGCTCGCCGAATGTTCTCGGCGCACTCGTTGTCACGACTGCGAGCTTCTTCTGGTAATCGACCCCTCGACGACGTGGCTGCTGGCGATTTTATGGTAGCCGTGAAGAGAGATACATTCTTATTCCATTTTTTAACATTATCTTTCGAATGTGTTTCTCCGAGGTGCGTATAGATCCTGTTATAATTCAGGTCTGGGAGAAGAAAAAACTCGAGTTGTCTTAAGCTCACTTAACTTTATCGACAATAATTATTTTGTTTCTTTCGTTCGTAAAAGTTGTGATTCCTACACGCTTTTTGACAACAGTACCAGTTTCACGAAAATGACTGATCAACTTTTTATAAGTAGAAAGTGATGGACAATTACGGTCTGGAAATTTGTCTTTATACATTCTAACTGCTTGCTTTAAACAATGATCAGCTTTTCCGTAAATGAAGACTATATCAATTTTTTCTTGCATTGAGTAATTCATTTCAAACAGCACGTCGATACACGGACAGTTAAATTGAAACTGATCGGAAGTTCAAATCGTTAGGTATCATGAGTATTGTGACAGTAAACATGTTTATTTACATTCACGGTCTTGATGTAGAGTCTTGGTAAAAGCCTACGATCTCAATAGACATCGGTTCTAGGTAAAACTTTAATTTTCGGGGATCACGGTCATTTCAAGGTCATGTTATTATACATATCTGAATGTATTTTTCCATCAGTTACACAATGCAATAAAAAAAAAAAAATGTAGTTATGTACCAAAAAACATCGATGACCTTGACAACTCCGAAAAAAATGACCCTCGGAAAAAAAATATTTGTGCCAAATATTTGGACCATTGACACCATGCACATTACGCAACAAATAATTTTTGCATCACAATAACATGAAGAAATATTTAGGTGTTCTTATTTAAACGGACCACCCTGTATACCGACAAAGTTCGAACATTAAAACCTGAGACACCTTGTAGAAAAAGTTTCCTCTTGAGCGGTGGGATAATGATTTTCAATGAAAAGTCGCCTGACCAACACACCGCGGAACTCCGTCGGTGCAACACATCGACCTACACACGTTAATAAGTCCGTACGCACGCTTCCTGATGGTTTGTCATCGCAATAGATGCTATTGAAGCGTATAGTGAATCGAATAAAATTTTAAGATTATTGTAGTAGTCTACGGAAATGTAAGTTTGCGCAATGACCCGTGGTCCAATAATAAAAAGATACGCTCGTAGCTTTCGATATCGCCGGAGGTTTTAATAAATACACGATTTAAGAAAGACGACCATATAGCCCACGGAACAAAGAGAAAAATCCGTCGACGATGGCCGAGCATTTATTTTTGTCTCGGTGGCCGCGATGACTTATTCGAGCGAATGAACTATAACGATCGTTGCCATTACAGTAGCCAGGTACGGCAGCGAGCGGCGCTAGCCCCAAAGTGATGTATAGCCATAATACGTCTCTGCCTTAGAGTCAGCAAGAAAAAAATTTTTTCGCCGGCCATATGGATTACCATTTTTTTCATTGCGACCGGTTATGTATACACACGGTGCTATCTGGATCTGGGCGGGGCGGGGGTTGGTACGCGGCCCATTAAACGTGCTTCCGCCATATTTTTTTCCGCCCGGGTTTTCCACCCCCGACCATCCCCGTTGGCAAACCGAGCTCGAGCACCGGTGACGCATCACTGGCCCCGGCGAATTAATTCTCGATAATTCGTCATTCCTTTCGCCGGCGATTTATCTGAACGACCCGCGCTGGATGGAGTTCCTTCGGCGATCGTGCCGCGGAGAAAAAGGGGTCTCATTAGTCAACCAGCCCGTAATAAATGCAACTGCAGGTGTGATGATAATTATGGTCGTTCCCGTCCCGCCGTCGCCTGGCTGCCAGCCCCCTCCCCCCGCCCCGCTTTTAGTGGATTTTTATGTTTCCCGCGGTCGATTCCGCTACCGGCCGCCCGGAAATACTAATTACTCACGATGAAATATGAATAGAACCCCCTCCTCCGACAAATGATTTGCCATTCCCATGACTAGGCTACGGTTTTTATCCGACCGTGCATCTATACTGCGGAACGCACGCGATACTTGATTAACTATCTCTCGGTTCGTCAAAAATAGTTTTATGCGAAGTTACTCGTTTAATGTTCATCTATTTTGCAGGCTTTCGAGCTGCCGAATCTGTTTTATTCAGAGTATTATATTTAACAAACAATAGAGTAGCTCCGGGTGTGTATTTGGACATGCAATTTTTCTATAAAATCACCGTTGTTTGCCAATAAATCGCGAACAAAAGAAACGGACGACATATGCTATAAAAATCACACAGTTCTCTGCGAATTAATCGTGAACAATAAAAAATATCAGACTCGCCGTGGAAACATCATATTGTTGTTACTTGCGGCTGAAATAACCCTGTTATTCCTCGATTTACAGGATAGACCGTCGAGCACATTTTTCCGAGCATCTGTAAGCACAGCTTTGTGTCGCTTCCTTAAGATGACAGAGATACCAACCACCGTTGACTCGATAGTCTTTCCTGTCTTTTATCGCGCGTTTACGCGCCTCCGGGAATTTATGCCTCCATGTACCACGTCTCTCTCTCTCTCTCTTTCTCTCCCTCTCTCTCTTCGCGTGCATTTTCGAGCGTAACGCGGTTATTATACCGCGTGGCCTGAGCGCGAGATCATGACAGGTTCTCCTTCTTCCCAAGGAAATTCTTCCTTCGGGAACCCTGTCTACATTCTGGGTTATTAATTCCGGGATAGATGGTTCCGCCGCGGGTTGGAGTTCTTCATTATATAGAAAGTATATCTAGGATTAACATTAACGATAGAATAACAGGGTTCCCTACTCAAGGACTTCGTGAATTACATATGAGCCCCGTGATGGCCGCGCTTACGATGCCATAAACGAAGTTAGTTGCTCGACGCTGTGCTCAGACGCTCGGCTAATGTATTAGGGACTTCCGCGGGATGTCATTAAAACATTCGGACACGAGCTCCAGTTCTACTTTGGGATCCTTGACCGAGGCAAACGAACGTAGTAAACCTTTGGTACAGTTTTCTCGATTTAAGAAAATAATTTTTTAAT
Source organism: Lasioglossum leucozonium (assembly GCA_028454225.1). Classification (NCBI taxonomy): domain Eukaryota; kingdom Metazoa; phylum Arthropoda; class Insecta; order Hymenoptera; family Halictidae; genus Lasioglossum; species Lasioglossum leucozonium. The sequence continues at coordinate 7,695,217 of CM052219.1, read as the reverse complement.
TTAATTTTCTTTTCTGAGATTTTCTTCAGGAAATGAGAGAATAACTTTCGATGTTGAAGAAACGTTTAGAATATTACTTTACTCAAGTATCCTCTCAATTAACGCAATAGTTTGAGGCAGAATGCTCGTCGATTTGTACTTACAAAAAGGTCCTACATAAATGTTTCTATTATCCCTACTACGTTTTTGTCAATGAACGATAATTGTATATATTGTTTAAATATGAAGTAGATTATCTTAACAAGTGCAGAACTAACCGTTCAGTAAATTCTTTTTAAAAAAATTGTTAAGATCATTTTATTTTTAACGTTCTAAAACGTTCTTTGAGGCTGTAACATGTATAAGAAATCGATTTTCGTATATTTTGCTGTACAACCAAGTAGAACATTTTCAAAGTATGTTTTCAACTTTCCTGCTCTCGAGTTTATCAAAATAAGTTTGCCAACCGCTTGACTTAGGACAGACTTCGGTCGTCATTACACTCGTTGGCCTATAAACAAATAAACAAAAGCAACTGAAGCAAAATATTTCCCCATAGCACGAGAAGGCGTTTATGCATCCCGGTAAAGTTCGTTCCCATACGGTCACTACATTTCAGGAAAAAAAAATTCGCGTTGTCCGTTAAAACGTTGTCGGTGGTAAAAATGCGAAATATTTGGAAAAGAGGAAGCAGCCGTGATCGAATCCGATAGCGCATCAACGCACGGCAGAAATTCGCTCGACGAGCAGCTTTACGCAATATCCGTGATCGGTGGGTTTGTTTAAACCTGGCCCGGCCGGTCTATTCGAGGTTTCTCTTATTGTCCGCGCGGAATTGCACGAAGAAAATCGCGCGGAAATAATTGCGCGACGGTTTTGCCATTAATGCGGCCGAGCTTCGAAGGCGGAAACGAAACCGAGCCCGAGGCGTCCCGGGAAGAGAATGGGAAAACTGGAAGAGCCCTCGACGAGACGAATCTCAGCTAGGTTCTTTCCTCTCTCCTCTCTCGCTTTCTCTCTCGCCCTCGGTGTCACAGCCGCTTTCGGACTCATCCCAGCGACGAGCACCCGCTATCTGGCTGCACATTAAACAAATATTACGACCACTAATCGCGGGACTTCGGTACTAAAAGCGCCGGCACAAGTTTCGCGCAAGTTTCGCCCGGGTAACTGGTTCGTGATACAAGATAGACGCGCGTCGCGATTCACAGTTTACAACGCAAACACCCTGGGAAACAGCCCTTTGTCGACGACGCGACCCGTCGTTGGTCGAATCGATTTCATGGATCCTCATTAACCAACCCCCGCGTTGTGAAATAGGGCTCCGAGCCCAGGATGTCTAATGCACCCAAGCAAAGAAGAGTATACGGATTCGAGTCGCCCACTTTCTGTCATGGACATCGTAGTTTGCATCATTCTCACCATCGCGGATATCCAGCTCTTCACGACCATCATGCCAAGCACAAAATGATCATGAGCACCATGAGCACAGGATCACGAAGAATAGAAGCAACACCTTGACCATTCATCATCATCATGTTCATGTTTACTATCATAAACTCCGATCATAAACATCATCATGGACATGATCGTAAGCATGATCGTAAACACGAACAGGGCCATAATCATGGTTACGATCAAAAGCACCATGGTGATCATCAACGTCCCCATGGGCATCGGCATCACTCAAAGCATCAGCATCTTGAGGAACATAAATACCATGCGAAATCATCATCACTACAAGCAGCGCCATCATAAGGAGCATCATCGCCATTTTCATCATGTTAACGAACATCACTCTCACCCTACTCATAAGGAGACGCAGAATCATTCAGTCGAATCGATTTCACGAATTCTCGTTAACCAACCCCTGCGCCACGCCACGCTGGTTTGATCTCTCGTTCCCTCAAACGGGCTATTTCGTGTAAACGAGATAAAAAATCGATCATTTTTTTCATTGTAGTTTTGAAAGTGTTGCGAATGTCCAACGGCACTTCGCGTCGCGGCATTTTACAACGGACCTATATTTACATTAATTTACAATTCTTAGCAGCAATCGAGATGCCTTTAGACGTGTTTCCTCGCAAACGCTTAGGTATTAAAGCTCTCTCGCAGTGGACGCGTCTTTTTTCCTCCATCGCTCAGCGCCGCTGGAATTTCGGCTGATTGCATCTCCAATTCAAATTATAATTGAAACGAGCTTCGAGAGAGTTTAAATTTATTACATCCCCACTGATGATCCGGCGATATTAACGCGCCGGCGCTCCAGGTTTTCGAGAAACCATCGGTATTTATTTAGAGCACCGCCAACAGTAATCGACAATTTTGTACGGTGAAACCGATGAATTCTTAAAATTCTCCCTTCACGGTATTCGTCTGGTAGAAAAAGTTAGAATAATGTTATAATTTTTGGTTGGAGAATTTTTCGATACGTTTTAGTATGATATTCTTTAGAATGTCGTTTTGTAATTTTCGTCTAAAGTTGAACTCGTAACCGAGCAGTCGGATTATTGCATTCATAACTTGCTGCTTGTATAATTGCAATTTATTTCATTAGACTGCACCCGTTCCTTGTAATAAATTATCAAAGTTTTATGAACTGATGGAAAAATTGCTGAAAGTTAGCATCTGTCTTTATGAATATTAGCTCATTGTAATAATATAAAATATTATAGTATTAATATTCTAAATACATTACTTCACACAGTAATGATTAAAATAAAGATTACTATTTTCTTCTATTCTGGCATAAAAGTACCTACAAACAGCTTCGATATTTAAATCGCATTAAACGGAGTAGTAGCAAACACAAAATAAAAATTGATCAACACGAATATTAATTGACCATAGATTTATAATACGTTTGAAACGGTACTTTATTTTAAATTGCTTTTTAATTGGTTCACTGAAATGACTCGAAAGCTGGGCGATATTTCCATTGCAACGAGCTTTTCATACGTAAATAGGTAGTACTACAATATGAATTTCATTTGGTACCAAATTCCGAATAAGTAGTAGTTCAGAAGTGTTCATAATAATGCGATCACTCCCTGTAAATGCGGAAGGCCACGGTAATAGCAAAAAGCAAGCAATTTTCGATCGGACTGCCGAGAGCAGTCGACTCGTTTGCGAGACTATCGAATAATTATAATAATACCGATGTAAAAAGCCTGGCAACAGGGAAATTACGATCGCTGGCCGATGTCGTTCGGGGAATCGGACTCCCATGGTTTGCCGATTTTCGTTATCGCCCGTCATTTTCGCAAATGGCCGTATTGCGATTCCCGATACGATTTAAATTTAAATTTAATTTTCTTTCGTCGCGTAGAACGGACAAATATGGCCGTCGATGATTGATTCAAGCATTCGTTAAACGAAATGTTGCCGACGGACTCCGCGTTCGACTCTATGTAATAATAAAACGGCACATGTCGCCGCGTTAGCGACAGCCGGAATTTTATCGTTCCCGCGTGTACGTACACAATACGATTATTCTGTCACTTCATTGACCGTGCTTTATCAGTCCTGACGCGGAGATGGAAAGGCCATTTCATCCTCGGCTGGCGATTTCATAAATCACTGTTCATTTGCCCGGCCTAGTCCCGAGAGTTCGCGTTTCATGGCGCACGTCCGCAGGAAATTTCTTTTTTTTCATCAATTTTTCCCATCGATCGCGAAGGTGATCATTTGTAACAGAAACAGAGAAAGAGAGAGAGAGAGAGTTGTATGAAAAACCCGATTGCCAAAACTGTCTGTCCGTATTTCATTATTTTTTTTAGACATGCCGAAATGTTAAGGCCGAAGTAATTTATTTAACGCTAAACTTATCACCGCCGGTCAAATGACCGATTTCTGGTTTTTTATTTTACGATTATTGAAATTGTAATCATACTTTCTCTGGAAATGATTATACACACTTTTGTATCTAAACATGTGCCACCCATTTTTATAGCTCTAGTGTTAATAAAGTAAGAATTGAGAAGTTAGGACGTACGAGTACCAAGTACTCCTTCAAGTTTCTCGCACTTTCCAAATCCTAACGAAATTTTATACAACGTATGTGTAGATATACCAAAGTGAGACACCTAACGTTTGCATCTCAATAAATCTTTGTGTTTTTTTTTTCAAAGATACGTCAAATGTCTGATAGACAAGGTGAATGGTTCAGTGAGGCCCACACGATGCCATAAAAATATTTTTTTTGAGAAATCTGAAGGTCGTCTTCATTTTTTTTTTTAAACGGGATCACCCCTTTCCAAACACCTACTATGATAGTCTCTTTCGTTAAGAATTCAATGACTATAATGGTCAAGGTCATTCGAGCTCACAGTCAGAGTATTTAACACGGGGTATCTCGTTTAAAGCATGGAGGCGATCTTGTGTCAGCCTCATTGAACCATCCAACTTTGTCCTTAAGACATTTGACGTAACTTTAAAAAACTATTTGAGGTGCAAATGTTAATACCCTGTTTATTGTACGGACATTTCATATGCAACAACCTAATACTTCCAGTTACGATAGCTTCTCACTGTTCCACGCCCATTTACGTAAACGGAACGGCGAAAAACGGAAATGATGATCGAGGTGCGTTTCTCAAAGCGACCACGCCGGAGCGGTGCCAAGAACACCGTCAGGCAGAGTCGCGGAACAATACGCCGCCAGACGATCGAATGTTTAAAACAATTGCCCGATCCGCGTCGAATCGAAAACTCTGCTCTATTTCCTGCGATCGCGGGGCGGTCCTCGCGAGAACGAAAAAGTTCCGGCGGAGAACGACGTTTACGGTTTCTTCCAATAAAGTTTTCTGCCGGCTCGGAAGGCGTTCGTTTTACATTCGGGACGTTAGACCCTTTGCGCGGCCCGAGGCCTTTCACGAAATTGAATTACCCCCGAACGGAAAGGTTCTCTTTCCCGTGGATATCGACGAGCCTGACTCCTCGGCGACCGGTGAACACGACCGCTCGACAAGTCTTCGATTATCCACCTGCTTGACGAGCTGTTAGCTCCTGTCGGTCGGGTGGACGTACATTTTCCAACGGTATGTTTCCCTCGGCGTGCTCGAGACCCTTGTCGGAACTTCCGTAGCCGTTTGTTCGGCTGATCGTACACTTTATTCGGAATGCTGACCAGCATCAAGTTCAAAAAGTATATCAGAGATTCGATGTTTTCACGGCACGGCATCGTACACTTCTTACTCTTAACATTAAACTTACCACTGTCGCTCAAATGATCGCTTTTATATTTTTCATTTTGCAACTATTGAAATAATGAAGTTGCTTACATGGCAATTGATCCGACAAATTTTTTCATCCAAGCTTAGAGACGTCTGTTGTTGGATATTCAGACGTCCTATTAAAACATCTCGAAACAGACGTCTCATTTCAGACGTTAAAACAATGTCTCCAGAAAAACGTCTATTCAGGACGTTGGACGTTCAGATCTAAAATGGACGTAAAAAAGACGTTTCTAAGACGTCGTATCCTATCTGGAGCCTTGTCATTTCTATAAGCTAGAACATTTTAATCGCTTTTAGTGCTCGGTAGGTTTAGTGTTAATACGTTGAGAGCGGTTTCTCCGGTAACCGCAGACAAAAACAACGTTCGTAGTCCCTTAAAAAAAATATTAACAAAACAATCCAGTAGTATAAGGGACTAATTCCTGCAGTGCAGAGTTTCTACAAAAAATCTGAAGCAACCCCTCGAGGGTGAAAAAAGACTAGTCGACCCAGTTGCGACGGGCGATTTCGACAATCGAATTCCCTTCCTGATAGTTCTCCCAACTTTCTTCGTTTGGACAATGGCGTTTTCTCGAGGCAGCGTAGCAGGAAAATAATAAGGCATAAACGAAACCGTGTACCTACACGGATCGATTGGTGCGCGGGTCTGGGCGTTCATCCGGCGCGGCGTAACCTAATCGCGGACAAGTGTGCGCGTTCGAAAGGGAAATCGGACTGCGGGATCGTCGGAGCGCGAGATAATTGAACGAGGAGCAGCTCGCTTTTATTTGTTCAGCCCGACGCCGGTTTTCCGGATGTAACCGCGCCCGTCCACCTGGCCCGTGAGAGGCGGAAACAGCGAAACGGTCGACGCAGTTTCCGATCGGATTGCACCGAGGCTCTCCATAAATCCCGGATCCAAGACAGGAAATCACGGGGCACTGTTATTATCAGGCTCTCCGCGCGGTGGCTGCTCGTAAAACGTCCGAGAATTATACGGTCCGCGTATCAATCGGCCGGGCTCCCATCCATCAATTTCGGCTGATCTGACCGAACGTTCTCTTCTACTGTTGTTCGCCGATCTTTTTCTCCCGATCCCCCCCTCCTTCCTTTCCCGGAGACCGGAAACTGGGAATAGTGCACGCGGAACCTGGTTGTAAATGAAATTCGACGGAGCTCCCGGTCGCGGTCCGCCGCGTATTATGACGACGATTAAAACATTAGGCCGGCGCGGCGTCGTAAACGACACCGGTGCTTAGCACCGAAGAAAGCGACGTCGGCGAACTGCTCTCTATAAAAGTACGTTGTCAACCGGCCACGGCATCCAGTTGTTCGCGGGCTATTCCCGAAATCACGGTGACCATGGCGATCATGGTGAGTACTATCTCGTCCGACATCGAATTCAGTGCACGCACCATAATCATTCGATATTCATCGGCAATCTCGGTGAACGATTTTTTCATTTTTCTTGAGTGATCGTCACCAGTCCTTTAGTTCGTGAAGATACCTCGTAGTACCATTTGTTTAATTTATCCTACGTTGAGTGAAGACCGGTTAAACCTTTAGATCCTGAAAGTACCTTGAAGTACCATTTTTACTAATTCTTTCATAAATATAGACCATCGCTTAACCTTCTAGATCCTGAAGGTATCTTGAAGTACTATTTTTAGTAAGTCTTTCTTAAATGAAATTCACGCTTCTCTGAACGTATTATTAGGTTGTTGCATATAAATGAACTTATTGATCAAAGTGCGCACCATTGTAATCAACGTATTCTGTCAATGAATTTCCAGTTTCTTGATTTTATGAATGGTAAACATTGATTTTTTTTACTTATTCACATTCTTCGTTTACAAGATTGTTATCTTCATTTTATAGACCTTTTTACCATCAACGAATAGTACCTTAATTAATCATTACATTCTGACCAAATAAGTTATTTTGTCTACACGTATAAAAAGTACACAAATTTTCTCTTTTCGAAAACCGTTCGAAAAATGGACACTTATACGGACCATATTCGTCGATCATTTCCACAACGATTAACTGAGAAAGCATAAAATTGATCGAAATACCACAAGACCGCATCCCCTTTAAAATTTGATTTAAAATCATTCTTCGAGAGTGTTAATCATCATGCAAGAAGCAGTGCGCTAAGCCCACAACGGAAATGAAAGAAAACACTTCTTGATCACGAAGCAACATTACGGAATATCTTGACTCTGTGCGCGGCAGCGCCGTTTCACCATCCCCTTCGAGAGAGAAATTGCATATCTCCGGTCCAAACCGCACGGTCGTTGATTAAATTCCCAGTTAATAAGCGCCGGGGCATTTGCATTTCAAGAAGAATACACTAAGGTCCCGGCAGCACAGTGCTCTTCCACTATGTCCGCTGTTAGATTAACAGGTGGAGAACAGATACAAACGCCGGGAAGCGTCGTCGTCGCGGCAGTCCTAAACGCGACTTATTGTTCGAGCGATCCACCAAGTTGCGACGATCGAGATTACGAGAGCCATTTGACCTCCTCGCCCCCCATCGGTCTCATCCCCGACCAAATTCATCGCGAGCAAGGGGCCACGATCGCTCGCTGTTTCTCTAAATGCGCCCGAGGCCGGATGAATCTTTCAGCGCGCGTATTTCGTCCGTGTTTCGAATTTGTTTGGGTCGGAAATAAAATTTCTGATTGCGTCCCGTGACGGTCCCCATTGCGTCGCGGCGAGAATCGCTCGGCCAGATAAACCTAAAACGAAATGCTAATTCGAAATTCCCGGTAGCGGGTGGCTGCAATTTTTTCGCCTCGAATGCGCCGCGAATCGCATAAATCACCGGCCGGTCAGTGACCCGCCAGTTTCGCGCTGGAAACTCTGCTGCGGCTCACGTTTTGTCGACCGGTTCGCAAAACGGAGGTTCGATATAGCACTTCCTCCCCTAACGTCTCGGTCGATTTCATAAAGACGTTCCTCCGTCTTTAGCATTCCACGGTGCATCGATTACTGCACAGATCTACCTCGAATGAACTTCCTCCTGGTTGCGGTGCGCATTATATTTTTCTCTCGCGAAGATCTGGGTAGATCGACGTTGATCCTAGAGACGCTGAAACAGCTCCTTTTTTTGGAGTTACATTGTTCCTCCGAAGTAGTGAGACGTTATAAAGAGAATACCGAAACGAAAGATGAAACAGCTCCCAGTCCTTTCTAGCATCGCATTGTCCCTCCGAAGTGGCGAGACGTTACAGGGGCATCGGTGCGCCGATTTGAAGCTGGTTCGTCGACCTTGCCTTTTGTCCGTTTAAAACCAGCCGGTTTAGTGGATATTATTTTCCGGTTTTCCGCTCGACGTGCTCGGTGCGCGAGCGTCGCGTTTTACGCGGCCATCGCCGGTCAAAATGGCGCGCGAGCCCCGACGTTGCTTTATTGTTTCGGTTAGCCGAGCTAATGTCCGGCGCGCGAGCACCGTGTCATAATGAATTCGCTTGCGGCTAAGCGATTTTCGAAAATTAGTATCGTGTGCCGGCGCTTTTGTGCTCGTTGATCGAATTATAAAGTCCGATAAACACGATTTAGATAACTTCTATGGCCTGACTATACATAGAGCCGCCGCGGTACGTACGGTGTAGGCTTGCGTACGGATTTTGATAACGAGAACGTGTTCTTTCTATTTTTCGTTTGCCCGCAGGCGTGGCTACCGGCCATCGCGCTGCTACTGACAGCTGCGGCTGGCCAAGATTTGACACCGACCGAAGGGAATCGACCGCGACCACCGCCCGGTAGCCCGGAGCTGGCCGATTACATCAGGATCAAGCGACAATTGCCGCTACCACCGTCCCGATTGTTGGCTACGCGCAACTCTGACAAGCTCCTGAACGCCGAGAGACATCCGAGCAAACGACAATTGGCCGACCTTGCCACCAATTTCCAACCCATCCCGCTCCAGCTGGGCGTCCAGCAAGCACTGCCTGTCCATGGTACTGTGTTCGGAGCGAACGTCAAGCCGGATGTCGCGCCGAACATCCACGAACCCGTGAAGCAGGGTATTGAGTCCAGGATGTCCAATTCACCCACGCACATCACGTTCGTCACTCCGCAGATCGTCCCCGCGCAAAGAAGAATACACGGATTCGAGTCGCCCACTTTCTACCATGGACATCACAGTTTGCATCATTCTCACCATCACGGACATCAAGCTCATCACGACCATCATGCCAAGCATAAGCACGAACATGGTCACAAGCATCATCATGGCCACGAGCACAAACATGGTCATGAACACCATGCGGAGCACAAACATCACGAAGAACACAAGCAACACCATGATCATCATCATCACCATGGTCACGATCATCATCATGGTCATAAGCATCATTCCGATCATAAACATCACCATGGACACGATCATAAGCATGATCATAAACACGAACACGGCCATAAGCATGGTCACGATCATAAGCACCATGGAGAACATCAACATCACCATGGGCACCAGCATCACTCGAAGCACGAACATCACGAGGAACATAAACACCATGCTGAACATCATCATCATCACAAGCATCACCATCATAACGAGCATCATCACCATCATGATCATCATCATGTTAACGAACATCACCATCACCATACCCATAAGGAGACAGAGAATCATCATCATCATCATGGACACGAACACAAGGAGGATCACAAACACGCTCATAAGCAGGATCACAAGCATCATCATGGTCACGAACATAAACACGGACATCACGAACAGCATCACCATGGACACCACGAGGATCATCATCATAAACACGGTCATGACCATAAACACGCGCATCACCAGGATCATCATCACAAACACGGTCACGAGCACAAGCATGGTCATCACGAGGAACATCACCATGGACATCACGAAGATCATAAACACGATCATCACGAGGACCACCATCACAAACACGGGCATCATCACAAGCACGGTCACAAGGAGGAGCATCACCACGGACATCACGAAGATCATCATCACTCTCACCATCAGGACCACAAACATCATCACCACGAAGAACATAAACACGGTCACGAGCACAAGGAGGAACACAAGCATGGTCATGACCATAAGCATCATCATGATCATCACGAGGACCATCACCATCACGAGCACCACAAACACCACGAAGGCCACGAACACAAACACGCGCACCATCATGAAGAGGGTCACAAACATTTCGATGACCATCATCACAAACACCACCACGAAGACCATCACAAACATCACGAGCAACATCATCACGCAGCCTACGAGCATCATGGACACGAGTACAAGGGCGTGGGTGGCCATTTCTTCGAGGCGTCACAGAATCACGAGGAGTACGTTTTCCCAGAGGAAACCGAAGCGGTCGTTGTGACACCGGAAGTGGCGGATATCCTTAAGATCGACAAGAAGAAACCGGATGTCGCTGCGACCGATGCACAACCGGTCACTGCTCAGGCTTAGGGTATCGATTATTATACTTCGGATGTTATACAGTTGCTTTTTCTTGTTGATAGAGAATAGAATGGAATCTCTAGTATCCGAATTGAGAGTGAACCTTTTCGAAAATGATCCATCTGTGTCTTAATGAAAAATGGATATTTTAATGAGAATTCAAAGAGGTATTGGCACTGCTAGTGATTTATTTTGTCTTTCAGAAAAATTACAAAATTAATTCTTCGTTGCGCTAAAGAAACTTCCATTTAAAAATATCAATGAAAGCATTCTGAGCAACCGAGTGCCCAGTTCGGATAGCAGAGGCTCCGCCGCTTAGCATTACGTAAAGTTTCGTAGATTTGCTCTCCTTGGTCGGCTGCGTGGCCGGCTGGTGACAAGGGCAGGTTAATCGCAAGCTGTTTCTCGTTAGTCAGTCCCAGTTGTATCTTTTGTTGACACATTTGAAATATAAAGTTTTCACAAGTTCCCCGGTTTATTAATCCGCCCGCGCTCCTCTCCCGCCTCGGCGGTAAGTCCGATAGAAGACGGTCCGCCGTCGCGTCGTTCCGAACTGCGATAGTGTTTAAACTTCGGTCCGAAGATGTTCGGAATCTCGGCGCGGCGCGGATATCTTTGGTCCACGGTGCAACTCGCGAGGGAAATAAATGTGGAGGAAGGGAGGAGGGCACCGAGGAAGAATAAGGAACAACGGAGAAACACGAAAGCGCCATTTAATGAAACGTCGGCAAGCTAACCGACGCGGCGCGGCTGTAGAACAATATCGCGATGGACAATCCGAGCGAGTGCTCGCGAAAAGAGGAAGCGCAGCACGAGAAGATCTTGTTAACAATAAACGTTGAATGCGCTCGGGCGAGCTCAAAATAAATTCAGCTTCTGGCGGCGGTCGGTTAATCCCGTAATACGACGAAACACCGCCTTTGATACACTCCCCTCGATAGCCGACCGATTTGAAGTACTCGCGAAGATAACGGTAATCCCGAGGCTCTTCGGTTCATAATGTCGACTTAGGGCCCTGTCCTCGAGCGGGAGGCCGCTATCGAGACAGAATCAGGATTAACGGGATCGCGGCGGGAACGAGTCGCGTCAGAGGGAAAGAAAAATACGCGTAAGATCGTCCCGGGGCAACCCCACGGCGAATTATTCGTCGACCGAATAAAAGATTCGGAATTAAAAGGATCCTGCGAGAACCGGCACAATGAGCTCGAGGACTATGTGCTCGCTGAAAATCTCGTTCCCGCGGACGGGTCTTGGGGCGGAGGTTTTTGTGATGGCACGTCACAATGCGAAAATTGAGAATACTTTGTTGGACGGCACAAGGAGAAATGGACCGCATGTTTTATTCAGGTTTGTTGAGTCGTCGGATCGCTGCTATATATTGATTACGCTGTGCCGTGGATCGGTTCGTTCTTTATTAAAACCACGCACGAGCTGTCACGAAAAATATAAATAAGAATTATTTGTTCGGTAAGCGCTTCTCTCTAGCAAATCCCAAGAAAACAATCAACGCTTGACCAAAAAGAGTTCTAAAAGTTCCAAGGGATGCTTTGATGGTTCGATCAAGAATTCGTAAAATCGGCCAATAATCTCCAGCTCGTAAAATAGAATGAAAATGCGTATTCCTAATAAATCTCAACGGGACGATCGACGCACCACCGGTAAAAAATTCTGCAAAGCTGGGGGATTGTTGGGAGGGTGTCCGGTGATTCGATTAGGAATTTAAACATTTGCATCGGCCAGTAATCTGCCGATCGAAAAATCTCGGACGTAAGAGGCTTACCGTCCCGTTTCTCTACGGGGAAAATTAAAATGGTGCCGACGGCCATGGTTAGTCTCGCGGCGGGATGCGATGAAAAAGGACCGACGAGGATCGGTGGAACGCAGCGCGGCGCGGCGCGACGCGGTGAAAGGATCGATTTTTCCGGGGGAAATTCGGAAAACCAGAGACGTCTGCCGGCGAAATGGGTTAATAAATCGCGCGCCGCGATAGATCCTCGTGAAACGAAGCGAAGAAAAAGAGCCCGGAGAACGTAGGAAAGTATGGAAGCCCGCAGACTTCGCCATCTTGGGATTTAAATTGGTCCGGCTGGTTTATCAGCATGCATTGGCCGGCGCTTGGAAAGTACTTCACCGGCAACGCTCCTTTTCCAGTTTTAGTTTTCTCCGGCAGCGAGACGCTTAGAGACGCGGCAGATAAGCTGGAAACCGGGGTGAAACCGCCCCCCGATACCCGGGAATTCCATGCCGCGGAGTCGAGTAAATCGTGGCCGGAATGAAAAGTTTAGAGTCGTTCGGGTATCGCGTTACGTTCGACCAATTTACCGTGCCGAATTCTTTCGAGACATCTTCCTCTGCGCTCTCTCTCTCTCTCTCTCTCTCACTCTCACTTTCTTTCTCTGTTTCTTTCGTTCTGCATCGAGCGATCCGGCGCAACGTTTTGGTTCGGAGATTTTCGAAAATACCCGACCGAACGCAAACAGTTGTTAGAAGAAATGGCTCCTTGTCTGATTGGACACCTTTTCCGGGTAAAATGTGGACATGTCTGAAGCCATTTCACTATAAAGACGGATATAAGATAGACAATGAGAACTAGAAATCACTTGAACAATAGACACAACTAGCGGACTTCTGTGCAAAATAAAATTTGTTTGTACGCGTAACAATGAACAGGAGGTATTCACAATTTATTTGCAAAATTAAGAGAGAACGTGCGCTCGAGCGAGACTGTGGTGGCACTATTTTGTATGTACAGAATATTACAAATAACTCCACGATAACGTAAAAATCGGCAAGAAAATTAGACCCGCACCACCTATCGATCGAAAATCTTACTAATCAGCTTCGTCTACTGTTCGCACTATAGCGTGACGATTAACTCCGTCAAGGTCAAATCCATTTTGACCTGACCAACTGTTAATAATTTTAATTGCCTCGGACTAATACATTGCTGCTATTAAATTTATTTAATCGTTTGTATATGTATACTCGTTTGTACTGAAAATGCATAAAATCAGCATTTTAAGTATAATATATAGTTGCATATGAACGTACGGAATAAACTGATACCGGGTTAATCTCCTCGAAAATGACGATTATCGCGCTTATAGCTTACTCAAAGTATTTATTTATTACACTATTAAGTTATATATAATGACCAGCTGTGCCAAAATATAATGTGTTTATGTCTCTATTTTAGAAGCCGGTGCAGAAATTGCAGTAAAACGGCACATAAACCGAAAAATAACTCACAAATAAATATCCCGTGACAACAGGTGATCGAATACGATGAAACTGCAAACAGCAGGAAACAAAACCAAAAAAAAAAAATGAATGAATCGTTGGCCAGGATTGTTAGTTGCGGGTCACGCGAGATTTGATCGAGTCCGGGCCGGCAGAGTGCCGTAGATTAATGCAAATCTGGAGTGTAAAGTGTCTCGGGGCAATGGCGTAAGTGTTCGTTAACGGAAAAGCATTGCATCCATAATTCAGCGAGCCGGCGACGCGTCGGGTCTGCAGCTAAGGTAGAGGACTTTTTCCAGCGGAGCCGGTGTTCTCGGACGGTTAACGGGAGACAAGACGGTGCGGATCGCGTTCGGGAGGAAGAAAACAGGAAATAGGATGTCGACGAGGAAGAGGAATGGTGCAGCGCGGAACGTGAAAGGGTTCCGGCGCATCGTCGCATGCAAATGTTCGACAGTCGTTAATAGGCTACTTAATCGTTCTAGAATGGAGAGTCGAGGGAGATCGTTCCTCGCGAAACACCGAACATCGTTCCACCTCGACACTTTCCACCGACGTATCCGTTTCCCGTGTAAAAAGGAACCGGTGGCAGTCCGGCTCTCCCGTTTCCGGAAGTAATTACCGTTTCTTGCGGCAGACGCCAGATCAAAAAGTGAAATTACGACCGATGCATCTGCTGGTTCGCTGGCGAAGCTCCCGACCACCCTCGTGGACCGGCTGAAGTCAGTCGAATGCAATCAAACGCCCATAAACTGAGTTTACGGGTCCATGAACGGGCCCGTGCATCGCGTGCAAAGGCACTTGTCGTGATTATTATTGACTGGACGATACTCAACGACTTCGAGACAGTCGAGACAAGATTCAGAACAATTTCTATGCTAGTACCCATATTAGCGAGTAAGATGGTGTCCAGTGTCTCCGATCCAATAGACACCAGTTTACGATTGATAACGGAAACATCGTCACACGACTGCAACTTAGGCCGAACTTCACTTTGGGGGGGCCAAAAATGTTCAACTTTTTTTACATTCTTTAACCAAACTTTTACTTTATACTGACGCGAATATTCTACCGTGAAATATCCTATCACTGCTCCTGCGTACTTGTACTTGCACGTAACGGATCCACTGAATAAAACCCAATATGGCGGCGCCCTAACCTGTCAAAAACGCTTGAAATCGGCCAACTTTACACGCGTAGTAGAGCCAGCGTACTCCGGTCATTACAACTTACATTTTTGCCATTTTCTCGTCAAAATCTACAGGGTAATTCTGGGAAGTGGGACAACTTGCTGCTCTTTTTTCAATAAAAATAGAAAAAAATGATACAGGGAAAAATCATATGTCATAATTAGTCCTAATTTCCCATGACCTTATTTTTTATATATTATAGATGCACCGATGCACCTGCCAGATGCAATTACAGTTTATTCTTTAGTATAACCCACTTTTTGTATTAAATTAATTTATAGCAGCATAGTTTCTACAATTCATATCGAGAGTATGGATATTTCTAGTAAAGTACGTATCTGACAAGAAATGTCCAATATCTCGTGAAGTATTGACATTTCCATAACCTTGGGTTAGTACTTTTATACGTAGGATAATAAAAGGGATCGATTGGTTTAACAAAAAAAATTGCATTGCATTAAAGAATAAAGTGCATTTGCACCTGGCGGCTGCATCGGTGCATCCACATAAAAAACAAGGTCATAGGAAGTCAGGACGTATTATGACATACGATTTTTTCCTCTATCATGTTTTTCTGTTTTACTTGAAAAAGAGTAACTTGTCCCAGTTGCCAGAATCACCCTGCATAGAATTATATAAAAAAAATGTTTGGTTCGCCAAAGTGAAGTTCAACCAAAACTTAAAATCTCTCATACCAATCGTCAAACGTGCCACTGTCACGCGTACGTCCTCCTGTTATGAAACGAGAATGAGACACTTGCGGGACATTTCGACCTCGTAGTTTCCCACGACGAATGCTGAGATCATAACACTGTCAACGCCGCAACAAACACTGACACCGGCCGACCGGTGCAAGCCGGTAAGAGAAAGACAGCACGAGCGACGGCACGAAGTTGGAAAAAGGCAGGACAAAAACGGGAAGACACGCGGGACCGTAGATGACTGCTGATACCGTCCAATCTAATTTCAGCGGAGGATGGAGAGAGAGAGGGTGAGGTTCGACAAGCTATCGTGCACCGTTGGAGAATTTTCCACGGCGCGGCGCGGCTTGGCGACGAGAAAAAGAAACGGGAAACGGAGAACACGCAGAAACCGGGGGAAAAAGTGCAGTCCGGAAATCGGATCTGTGCCACGGGGAAGAAACTTACCGGAAGTTTTAGGCACTCCCGGCACACCCCCGCGCCGTCCTCCCACACTTCGCGTCCGCGGGAGGAAATGCATTCGCGAACAGACGGCCACGCTTGAAAAAACCTGTCGCACGGTGATTCGAATTTAAGAGCTCGTAAAATCGTATTACGCCTGGGACACCACCGTGGTCTCTCGTATCGGAAATAAATACAAAAAATGCCGGGTGAAGTGGAACGAAACGCGGATTGGGGATTGAATACGTCGTGGAGGGTCTTCGACAACTTCGCCGGCACGTTAGACACTGGAAACGGGATGTTAAAGGTCTGTTGATCCCGTTAGATCGGTTCTTCTTAATGGAAATGTATTGTAAATGGGGTATTCTGGTTTTCTCAGTTTAGGGAATTCTTCTCAGAAAATTTATTGAACCTTTTACATTGAGATTTCGCACACACATTTATTGGGACCTGAAGTATACAGGGTGAGTAACGTTTGCTCCTCAAACACCTTTTTTGTTTTCAAAGATACGTAAATATCTGCAGGACAAGGTGAATGATCCACTGAGGCCCGCACGATGCCATAAAAGTATTGGTTTTTGTTATTTTTTTTGTTTAGAAATCTGTAAGTCATCTTCATTTTTTAAAAATAGGATCACCCCTTTTTAAACACCTATGATAATAGTCTCTTTCGTTAAGAATTCAGTGACTATGATTCCTCAAGGTTATAGTCAGAGTATTTAATACCGAGGTGGTCCCATTTAAAAAATAATAATGAGCTTAGATCCCTAAAAAAATAACATAAAAACAAATATTTTTATGAGATTGTGTGAGCTCCATTGAACCATTCAACTTTGTCCGTAAAACGTTTGATGTATCTTCAAAAATATTCGAGATGCAAACGTTGTGACTCACCCTGTATGTGAAATTTATCAAATTTCAAGAAAATGCAAGAAAAAAAGTTGATTTTTTAAATAACAACCAGAATACTCCCTTGAATGGGATGTTGCAGTCCCAGTGCCGAGAAGTTTTTGGTTTCAGCTTTAAGATCTGCAAGCTTTAAGAACTATGTTTAATATGTGCGTTGGATAAGGCATATCTACCCCGTCTCGTAATAATTACATGCATTTTTCACGAGATATAGACCGAGATTTGACTTTTAATAATGACTATGACGACGCACAATAGTCACCACGTTGGTGCGCGAGCAAAGGTATAACATGTTAGTAATCTGATCAGATGAAAAATGGAAAAATTGAATATACTAGAGTATGTTTAAATATGTTTAGAAGGAGATAACGAGAAGTATGATGAATAAAGGTGTAGCACGTTTAGTGGAGAACATTATTAGTGTGTGATTAATAGAGCCTGCGATAAGTATGATTAATACCTTATAGCAGCGTACATTAACACGCTCGTAAAAATTTAATTTATCCTCTTTACTCTTATCTATTTCGAAATTACGTTCTAATATTGCGTTTGCGATAATTTCTTTTATTAAAAAATTACCGAAGAAAGAACGAGGTTCCTGACACTGTAAAAATGGGTCTTTCATGTCTAATGCAGCTTCTAGCGAGTAATTATCCTTAACAAATTCAGAAAATATTCATATAGTCCCTGAGATCGTCGCAACGATCCTGACAAATAATTTCTCGATAGTAAATAATATGAAGTAACAGTAAATTGTAAATAGTATGAAGCTGTTCGCGATTTTTACACACTGTTCGAAATCGTCCGGACACGAATGACAACCCTGTACAGTTTAAGGGTTCAATTCCAACGAACGGCAACGATACAGTCGGCGCGACAGCGTTTTCTCGCAACAGTGGCATTTGCGAGCGGGTAGGTCGATGCTCAGGGATCGAGTGGAGGGCACCGGGGCCGTCAGAAGTTAGAATTGCAAAATTAATTTGAGGCGAAGTTTGCTAGAAAGTGAGGGAAAGCCCGAAGGAAAGTTGAATCGTGAACGACGAGTGGGAGAGAACGGAGCTGAGCCCGATAGTTGTATAAGGAGAGCGCAAACCAGCAACGATGGTCAAGTTTCAAGCGCTCGCATCCCTCTTTCCCCCCCCCCCCCCACCCCTCCCTCACCCTCTGTCTCTCTTCTCCGGGAGTTCATAAGTAATTCAGCCGGCAAATACTTTAATTGCGCTAAGCACGCTGGAACGACGCCACGAGATAACGCCGAACTGCGCGGCTGACTCGTCAGCTGCCGCGACGCGCATACATTTGCAATTTTCAGCCGTAAAACCCTTTTCTTCTCTACCTCTTCTCTCTCTCTCTCTCTCTGTCGCATACCGTTTCTTCCCTTTCTTCATTCCTTCTCCTCGTCGCTCTCTGTTTTTTCTCCCGAGCGTTCTCGAACGAACCACGGACGCGACAGTCAGCCAGTTTTCAACTTTAACCCGATGTCAAGGGTGGCTTTCCCGAGAAAAACGCGGAAGGGAATTGGAGAGACGCGGCAGTCGTTCGCACAGGCCCGGAATTACACAACTTGTCGGAGGATTATGACGAAATAGCGTTACTTCCGTCGGAACTTTTCGTGTCCCGCATTTTATAGCGCGTAATGCGCCCCTTTCGCTGTTGCTTTGTCCCACCGAAGTGCGATACGCTCCGCTGGCAAAAAGAAAGAACGCACAGATAGACTTTGGACAACGACGACGAAAGTGTAACGTGCTGCCGGGCCCGTTCGCCCATCAGCTTGGACCGACTAGATTTCATCTGGAAACGAACATGCGGGTCAACTTCGTAACTGAAACGCGTAAAAATTCACTGTTTCGTGTCTCCGGCGAGGAGATTTTTCCTGCAGCGAATCACGTTATTCCTTAATACAGAAAGAAATCATAATAGAAATAATTTTCTACAAGAAACTTACCACAATAATGCTTTTTAACAGACACGCCTAGATTCCGTTCTATCAATATTTAAATGATAGAGTTTGTTTTTAATGTATGACAGATTAATGTCAATTTTTCCTTGGCAGTCGGATGACAATAAATTAAAATAATTTATAGCCTTGCAAAAACTCAAAAAGAAAATACATTGTGATCTAACTTCAGTTTCATAACAATTAACTTGGACAGTTTTTAATTTGCATAAAGATTCACAGTAATGATTAGACTATTTTCAATATTTGTAGGCGAATTTTGAGGAAGTGAAAACAAATTATATTTTATTTTCAGTTCTAGTAACCTTTCTAGATCTAAAATAAATAAAAACCGTATGAAATTCTGTAGAATTTTCTCTTGTAGCGTTTTTTGAAAATTTTTAAAATCCATAAACCCATAAAGATTCACAGGCTAGAAATTATACATATAGGTTAATTTATCATTGAGAGAAGACATTATTCTAGCACACGAGCCACATTTGAATAGAGTGACCGTAAAAGGCAGCCCTTGTCTGTTCAGAGCTGCAATCCTTCTGCTGTTACAGTGAATAATAGTGGATCAAGCATATCGTTCTGTGGCAGAGGTGAATTCAATCGACTGTTCAAGGCCGCCACTCTGAATACGAATGACGTCTCATCCTCAGTCTTACGACATCGGTAGCCGGCTTCCATATTCGGGGGGAGAGAGCCTAGGTTTCGCTAGAGCGGTCACGAGATAGCGCAATAGAGTAACTATACGGTACGCCGAAGTTAACCCCTGAATATCCTTGAGTGGCCAATTGAATTTGCGTGGGCAATAGCATCGAAATCTGATCGATCGTTTGTACCAACTATCGGTTCGTAGCTTGCGAACGGATTCTGGCCTCTTTACTCGCGACGTCGTTCTGTGACAAGCAAAACCTCCGCTTCCAAGTTGACAGCCACTTCGCTGACACGGAGTTTCCCTTATTTCGAGACAGACCCGTTCAATTCCATCAAAGTTCTAACAGTTTCTATTAATCTGACATAAATATAATTCAGAAGAAACGAGTTTATTTAGTATGTTCTGTAGTATTTAAGAGAGACTGCGAGCTCGAGCGAGAGTATGGTGGCACACTCACACGTTGCTAGATCCGCATATATGTATACGCAAAGGTCAAAATCCAGAAAAACTGACGCTTCAATATCGCTATGAGGAGTTCAGAAGTGGTCAATTGTGTTTCCTAAAAGTCCAATCTGTGTTCGATTGGTCTTGAAAATGCCGATTTTATCGTCGAGTTATTTATAATATTCGACAGCATATTGCCAGTCCCGTGGTATCCGAAACAAGCGTGACAAATATTACAAATAACTCCACGACAACGTAAAAATCAGCAAGAAAATTAGACCCACACCACCTATCGGTCGAAGATCTTACTAATCAGCTTCGTCTACTGACCGTTCGCACGACTATACCGTGACGATCACCTTCGTCAAGGTCGTATCCACTGGGGCTCTCTTAACACTAAACCTACCGAGCACTAAAAGCGATTAAAATGTTTTAGCTTATAAAAATGACAAGGCTCTATTTATTTAGATTTTGTGCAATTTTTATTCCAATATCTGCTTGAATAAAAAAATTTGTCGAATGAATTTCCATGCAAGTAACTTCATTGTTTCAATAATTGCAAAATGAAAAATATAAAACCGGTCACTTGACCGGCAGTGGAAGGTTTAGTGTTAATCGAAATAGAGGCTGTCGAAAGGCCGCGACTATTTTTGTACCGATTCACCGCTAACAGATCGGACAACATTAATCATTTCGAAAGAACGCAAGTCACTTTTCGAGGTTCGCGCAGTGCAGACGCAAGGACAAGCTCGCGGAGAATGCAATCGTCCGCGAATCTGCCGATCGATTACCGATAAATGCCCGGCGAATTGCTCCTGATGCTCAGATTGTTGCACGCGTTCTCCTTGGGAGCCCCCGACTGGAACCGAATTTCACCGGGAGGAATTAACCCTCGTAATACAGCACTTTGGAAACACGGTTGCAATATAACGCGATCCAAAAATTTCGACTTTCTGCAAGGCAATATTCTTCGGTGTACGAGGATCTCATAAACCAGCATCAGAATCTGGACCAGAACGCAAAGCCAGTGGAACCGTCAGATAATCGTCGAAGCGAAAGAAATATTTTGTCATAGTATACAACGATACAATTATTTCAAATTTTGTACTAAGAGACACGGGGACGGAAACTCCGTCATCGTGTAAAATATAATTATCCATTCGAAATGTTTGCAAAGGACAATCTAAAAAGAAGTAACATCGAAGTAGTCCCGATACAACAGAGGACGAGCTAACCGTGTTATAGGGGAACAGTGCATAGTCGGACGCGCGAGAACAATAGGAAAGAGGTCCGCTAACAATAAGTTTCGCCAAGGCTCCACGGAAGGAGGACACAGAGAGTGCGATAGCGGGAATAATTCGCTGGCAATTGCAGCGAGAGGGCAACTCGGTTTTACGATGGCCGCGGGCGTGGACGGCGTTCCTCTCTGTAACGGCGCAGCGCGCCGGCAAAGAATTTGCTTTGTCAGGCGTGACGATTTGTGTACGCCACAGAGAACCGTGTCTATCGAACGACCGTTCCGCGTAAAGTGACCGTCCCTGCTTTTTCGCCGTTTTCTCCGTAAAATTGGCCTGAACGTCTTTCTCCTAATGTGCTCCGTCCCGTCGCGCGTCGCTCGACCCGGTGAAACAAGGAATAAGAGACTCCCAGGCGCAATAAAGGCGTCCTTAATTGTTAAATATTGTGCCCCATTCGGCTCTACTTAGGGTCCCGCCAACGGTAACTTCCGTTTCAACTGGCCCCCGCGGCTATTTCCTCTTTTTTCTCCAAGTGGGAAATTTAAACTACACGGAATACATTAAATCTTCCGGCCATTAACTCTTTGGGGACGACGATGTTCTGTTGTTGGTTTAATTTTGTACGATGTCACAGATGTTGAATGACCTTGGAAAACAAAAGTGTTATAGGTCAGGGATTTCGTCTCGGGATAAGCTACGCACTTAGCTAAATAAAAACATACAATTCCACCATTAAAAGAAAGCAGAGGTCACCTTGAAAATTTGTGATCACCATAATTTCGAGGATACTCGAACAGGTGCTTCTTCTCCTAAAATAATATTCCTAACTAACAACCTTGAAGTCCGCATTGACTGGATGTGTTCCAACTAGCCCCTCCCGAATCCAAAGGATCCCATGAGCTGCTACATTTTCGGCTCCTTCGCGCGCGAGTCAACGAGCATCCCTAACCTTCCCCAACTGTCGGCTCCTCTCACCCTCGCATTCCCGTCCGCCAACGGTTCTCTGACCCTTTTAAAGGGTAGGGATCCATCCGCAAGGAGGTCGAGGCGTCGCTGGGCGAATTCCAAGGGTCCTGTTTCAAGGTTCGCGTCGAATTGAAGCCAGCAGAATCCTCCTGGGGTTCGGTACACGGGGTTACGTGTACGGTAGGAGGTACTTGAGGAGCAGGCTGCGTGCCTCGGGGTAATTCCTCACAGGTGTAGCGCATCGACCCTGGCTGCGACGCAATCTGCCACCTGCGACAAGGAGCCCGCGCGTGTATGCACGTGCGGCCCCGTGGTTGTTGATCTGCCACGCCTTCTGCATTCTCTCTCTCTCTCTCTCTTGTTGTGCTTTTCCATCTCTCTATCTCTCTCCCGATTCGAGACCCGCTCCCCCGGATAAATGGCCCCTATCGCGACACGTACTGCCAGCCTGATCCCAGTGTCCAGAGCAGTCTTTGTTCCCGCGTTGGGGATTTGCGTTTCGAGATTTTAATAACACCACTCGACGGCTTGTTCGCTCGTTGAACGTTCGCATGCTCGTAAAGAACGGCCGTGCGCTGGGCATTGTTCAGATACGTCATGGATTAATAGCCGTGATATGCATTTTATTAAGGAAATTCGAGGCCGAGATACGCGTCACTTCATCGGGGAATGGTTCGCGAGATTGCGGATTGGTGTGCGTGTATGCGTGCGCGTGTGCGTGCACGACGTTGTGTGGCGAAGCGAGGGTGAATTGTGCATGGTGTAATTGGCTCTTTTATTGTTATGAAGTATGACGGGCCTGTATACAACGGTTCGTTAAGTACGTACGAACCGTGGGGCAGTTATAATCAAGCCGAGTGATTGGCGACTTAATAAAAATACACACGGAGGTCTCGAGAATTCGAGATAAACGAAATTAAGGTACAGTGGTAGTTCTCGCTTAATCGTTATTCGCGATGATGCCGAAACAAAACGCCGTGTTACTAGACACTACTCGCCAAGGAAATTAAATTACCTGCGGAAATTCTCTTGCGGCGAATTCTATGCGTATATGTATGCACATCGGCCAGGGAATTAAATTAAGTGTCAAATTCTCTTACGGCGAGTTCTGCCCGCCCAATGCCCTTCTGTTTCCGGTCAATCTGGTTTGTGCACAAAAGTTTGGGTCTCGGAAGTGATACATGCAAGATTTTTACCGATTGAACGGGCATTTTATTCTTCCCTTTACTCGCGTCTCTTGCTATCCAACTCTCCATAGTTTCGACAAGGAAGTTCCACTATCTTATTACATAGTGTACCGCAATTACAGTAATTCGAAGCGGGCCACCGGCCAATAAAACAATTAACCTTCCATTTCCGCCGAAACCACCCCAGCCACTCGCGAAATCAAGGTCTCAAATTCGATTCAAGGACTCCAAATTAAGTTCCAGGTCCCCGAAGACCCTTCGCCTCGATTAGTTTGACCTCCCTCGATACAGTTTCGCTTTTCCAGGACACCCCGGACTCGAAACGACGTTGCAAAGGTCGAGGGAACGAGCGAAAGGGCGGTCTGCCTCCGCAGATAATTTAGCTTGTCCGAGATAAAATCGACCCTTGGAAACTTTGAAAAATTATCGAGCCCCGGAATTTTCAATTACAAGCGGCCCTCGCTGGAGGGGTCGCCCGAGGGGACTACACCACCGTTGTATCTGGCCTCGTTGCTCAATAAAATCGATATTCGACCGGGCCAGCTAATGGCAGGTATCGCGTAACGGTGCTGATATCGTTATTACGCTGAGATCACCACTTTGGGCGTGGACGCAATTCGAATTCGGGGTTGTTCCACCCCCTCCCCCAGCAGCCCTCAGCTACATCTCGGTTAAAACAACTTACCGTGTATCGGTCCGAAATATTCGATTGTCCGAGAACGTCGTTGCTGGACTAATACAATTGCTGAACAACAATTTCCTCAAGGTTTAAGAGAGACAGCGCGCTCCAACGAGACTATGGTGACACACTCGCAAATTGCAAGATCTGCACACACGTATACGCAAATGCAAGGGTCAAAATCCAGAGATACTGACGCTTTAATATCGCAATGAAGAGTTCAGAACTAGTCAATTCTGTTTCCTAAAAGTCCAATCTGTGTTCGATTAGTCTCCAAAATGCAGATTTTTACGTTATCGTGAAGTTATTTATAATATTCGACAGCATACTGCCTGTCACGAAGCATCCGAAGCAAGCTTGACGTCACAAGATGGCAGCCACTGACAGATTTTGTTAAATATCAAGAGATTTAGCGTTCGTATCGAAAAAATAATATCGCTCCGACGTAGCCAGGACATGTACAAAAACGGCGGGGTGTATTTTTAGTTGATTACTTACTTATTTCACACAAAAAGTCTCTGGATTTGAAACAGCACCTCACAGTTCCGACATTTTCTACTACTAGCGCCACTGTCTCTTTCCCAGCAAAAACTGCACACAAGGTCGATAATTAAAGAAGTCTGTACATCGTTCATGCAAATATTAAACTTATTTATCGGAAATTCTGGCAACAGACGGCAATCGTGACGTCACGCTCGCTTGAGATGCCTGGTGACAAGCAGCATGCTGCCGAATATTACAAATAACTCCACGATAACGTAAAAATCGGCAAGAAAATTAGATCCACACTATCCATCGGTCGAAAATCTTACTAATCAGCTTCGTCTAGTTACCGTTCGCACGGCTGTAACTCGAGCTCTGTTAAAGCACGGTTCAGAACGCGTCGTGCTCGGTGGTTCGCGCTCCAGCAAATTTTTGTAAATGCCACAACGCAATCCGAAAAACAGCCGCGTTCCGGTAAAAACCGGGCTGGACATTAGTGGAAATAATTTTCAATTTATTCTAGGTAGATTATAGAGAGGGAGAGAGAAGGCACTGTCACGCGAGCCAGCGTTTCCGCAAAGCTGTAAACCACCGTCTAGCCGGTAATTTCCTCTGGAGAAATTGCATGCCTAAAGCGAGCAATCCGGACGGTTAAGTTTTTTATCGCGTTAACGCAACTGATGCTGTCGTTATTACGCTGGCCCCGGCACTTTCCCGCGGACACGATTTTAAGGGTGCACGGACTGGAGTGGAGGGACACAGGGTGGTAGGAGCAATAGGTCCGTTGCTGAAAACGTCTAAATCCCTGGCAAGCCGAAGGGCGTGCCAGTCACGCGACTGATCATCGCTGGGACAGACAAATTACTTTCAGCGTCTAGTCTGTAATTCGGTTATGAAACCCCATGCCGCGTCGTTTATGGCGGTTCATCTTTTTTATAGGATAATTCCGTGCCTCCTTTACGAGCACCGCGCACGCACACACGCCACCTGAAATGAAACTGTTTGTTCTACCAGTCGGATTCCCTGTGGGAAGCTAACTCGTCGCATTGGTGGTCGCATCTGTGCCACTTCCGCTAATTTGATGCACTTTTCGACAAACAGTGCCGTAAACGTAACGATCTTCGATTTTCTTACTCTCTCATTCTCCGTAACCGTACCCCCAAATTTAACTATTTGCCTTTCCATTATTTTAATCTTTCTATCGATGTATCTGACATCGTGCGGAAAATTAGTATATGAGAATATGGGATACGTGAGGGTTAGTTTAACGCTAAACTAGAAATTTCAGGACTCTATTTATTTAGATTTTGAGCAATTTTTATGCGAATATGTGCTTGGATAAAAAAATTTTTTAAATGAAAATGAAAAATATAAAACCGGTCATTTGACCGGCAGTGGTAGGTTTAGTGTTCATTTTTTGCTTGCACCTGGAAATGTGTACTCAGAATTCACGCGTCGGTCATCTTGTTGAAGAAGTACGCAATGCTATCTGTCTACTCTCTTCCGAAACGAAATACGGTTCCGCGGTATAGTTTCCAATTTGTTGCCGGCTCCGCCGTCAACCAGATAAATAGAAGCAGCGTCATTTTTTGCCAGACCGGATTTGGCAGCCGCTCGAAGTGCATGTTGAAGGCTCGATTAAAAAGTGCGAAAGTAAACAGGAGCTGCCGCGTAATCGACAGATGTTTAATGAAAAATACGTCGGTGGTGAACGGTGGTGGCGCGTTTTCGAACTCGTCCGTCTGCGATATAGCGACTTCCAGCGGGGCTGCCTCGTGAAAAATTCAGTTTGACGTGGAACACCGTTGACGCGTTTGCCGATTTGGTTCGGTTCGGCACATTCTAATTAGAATCACACGGTCCAACAGCTCGCCGCTGTGCCGAGCGAGCAGCACGGTTCGCTTTATTCGTATTTCGCGCGCTATTTCTCCCATTAATTGAGTGTCGCTTAGCATTGCGCGCAGCTATTCCAACATAACGGCGTTTATATCGAACTCGGTAGTCCTCTCTCTCTCTCTCTCTCTCTCTCTCTATCTCTCTCCTTCTGTGTGAGTCCTGATCGCGCGTTGCAACATGGTTCGCTTACCTGCAACTTCATTTAAGTCCTCTCTGCGTATCCCCAGCTCCGACTTTTACGGGCTATCAATTGAATCGCGTTCGTCCTCTTCCAGCATTGTTTTCTGCACGACAAAAGTAGCGCCGACCTCTCTTCCTTTTCGTCAGTGCATCAACCGAATTAAATCATTATTTTTACCGGACTGGATACACGTTATTCAGGACCAACTTATTGTTTCCTGTTATTTTGTGCCGCTGAAAAGACGAGTGTACAATACGATGAATTGGTTGACCTTGAGGTAGGAGACATTTTTCTCTTCATTCCAAATGAAATATTCAATCATTTTTCTATTCATTCTAAATGAAATAATTCTGAATAAATGTTCTCTACAAACACAGTTTATATTATTCGTATTCCACATTCCGAGAAACCCAAAATAGGAATTTTGACAGTACAATACGTTTTAGAACGGTTTAAGGGTAGTAAAAGAATATCGTAGTCTCATATGTAAACTGTACATCTTTATGCATCTACTAAAAATTTTCAAAACATGCTAGAGTATAAAATTCCACACGATTCAGTACGATTTTCATTTATTTCGGATCTACAAAGGCTGCTACCACTGAAAATAAGATTCTATTTTTTCCCGCTTTTTTGAAACGTGCCTACAAAAATTAAAAATTGCATAAACATCCGCATTCTATTGATGTGTTTAATAAATCTCGTACGGGATTACTAATAATAATTAAAAAAACCGTGGGTGATATTTTTCAAACAAATAATAAATATTTGCACGTAACTGCCGATTTCTGTCTATCCGATGACTTCTTTCCACGTCTAGATTGTTGAAACACGAGCTCCGGCGCTGGCGGTGCACTCGGGGGCAGTCCCATCTCGCATCTCGTCTTGTTCTCGCAATAATCGAGTGTCGTCGTCATCGAGCGGATTCATTGGATGGTGGCCAGTCTCCTCGAGGCCGCTCCACGCCGCACCGCGCAAATTGCGTCCGCTCTGCCACGCCAAATTGACCGAGGGCCGAGGTGGAAAGCGGCGATTCGGGAAACGTGAAAAATCGCCCGTTTCCGGTCCAGCCCTGGCGCCTCGCTCTCCCGCCCCGCCGAGATCGCCATTACAGACGACGAGATCGAAAATTTCGCATATACGACCCCCTAATGAGCCGTCCCACGCCAAATCGCTTCTGCCGCGAGCCACTCCCGAGAAATGGGGAAACTTCAACTCATCCCGTCACCTCCTCAAGGAATCGTCCCGCGTTCGCGATCAACGAAACAATAACTCGCTTTGTTCCGCGGCAAACACGTTCGCGCGTTTCGTCGTCATTAAAATTCCAGAGACCGATCGTTAACGGTAATCGGTTTGACGAACAATGGCCCCCGGCCAGTTTTCGACGGTATTTTTACGGCGACCCGATGACCGTTTCTCCTCGTTAACGCGACGCGATGATAATTATTCCATTCGGTAATTAAACTGATCGGCAGGGAGAGGGGACCGGCTCGAAAAATTTGCAATACAGATTTTTCAACACGACCCCATTCCCTCTCTCTCTCTCTCTCTCTCGCGCGCGCGCGCTCCTCTCAGCCGCCGTTCGTCCTTCTAATGATTTTCGATAAATTCATCGCGGGTCGTTTTAAATAACGATCGTACCCGGACCGTTACCATGGACCATTTAAAATTCATTTTAACCCGGAACGATGTTATTTTGCGCTACAATCTTGTTACGGCCGTCGAGTCAGCCGGTATTTACGGTGCACGGCGCGTCGCTGCTCTTGAGAGCCTCGTACTTCCGGAACGAAGCGCCGCTGCTGCTTTATTGCCATCGGAATAACAAATTAGGGCCGCGATGCCACCGGAATTCGTCTTCTTTCGATCACCGACGCTTCATTCTGCCGTAAACGTTGACGCGACTGTCTGCCGTCCGTAGTTGTTCGTCACACTTTCACCATTTCGAAAACGTTCGAGTGTCAACTAGATGCGACGTGAACTGGTGCGTCTCACTAAAATAAAAATTTTCTAGCTGAATTGCAACAATCTGGAGTGAGATAGAAATTTATCTTCGTTCTTAATACGTTTAATAAGTTAAAAATAATATAACAGTATTATTCAATTCTTCCGTTGTTATTACTGTTTGACATTACACCTACTCATGTTTGTATTAGGTGCATAAAATCCGCAGTCTATTTATTAATTGTGTTAAAATCTTTCGGTAACTCCGTGCGTTGCAAAAATCTATTACGGGAGTTTAATTAAACACAATTCTGCGTTAAAGAATCAAACAAAAGTGGAAAATAAAATACTTTTACGAGGCTTCGTGTAGATACCTCTACCGCGTCTGACCATGGTTGGCCGTTTCTACTTACATATTTTCTCCTAAACGACGCGACGCCTTGTATGAATAAATTTCAACGTATACCTACTTCTGAGCAGATTTTCTCACATAGAAAAGCTAATTTCAATGTCTTGTTCGCAAGCGGCGTTCAGTCTTCGCATACATTATTCGACTAGCTCGGCCACAAAGTGTTGAACTGAACAAAGGAAACTATCCGCGCAATTTTTCGTTTCTCCACCAACAAAATTATCTGTCCCTCGTTCCAGCAGAATTTTCTACGACGTTGTAGTTAGTCCAAGAGCGCTGTTTCGAAGCGGATGAAACCATCCCTGTAAAAAACAGGCAATTACCAGCCGTAGGGCCATCAAAAGCGAAGTCCGCGGAGTGTCTGCGTCTCAAAATAGAATTAGAAATTGAGATTAGACCACAGCGTTTAACGGGCGAGCCGCAATTTCGTCGGGTACACCGTCATCATAATCACGCTGTGGATCAGAGGATCCCGAGGCGGAGAGGAAGGGGGGCTGCGCGGATATAGGACGAGGTGGCTGGTTTCGCGGCGCGGCGTCTGCATGCGAAACACACGGGGCCACCGTGGCCGGGCAAACGTGGAAAACGTTAACCTGATTTATGGCGGTGGGTCTGGAGCGTTTTCGGAATTTGCATTAGTCCGGGCCATGAGACGAATGAGAACGTCCCGAGTGTCTAGGAGCGCGGGACCCGAGGACGAGGTCAGAAAAGGATCAGTGGCGCTAGGAGAGGCGCAGGACAGGGAAAGATTAATCCTGGCGAACAGGAATCAAAGGTGGCTCGATGACAGAGGACTGATACGGCAGCTGAAGGACTGTCTCCCGTTTCCCCTTGCACCCGTCCCTGCCCCGGAGCTGTCTATTACCGCGCGGAATTGCGTTCGTCCTCTTCAAACATCTCGCCCGGTTCGTTTCCACGGGTTTTCCCCGTACGTTCCCCATAATAAAGGGGGGGGGGGTTGGAATTTTCGCCACGTCGCGCGATGACGAACCGTCCAACCAACGAGACGCGTCAACGCTGCGCAACCCCGTCCGTCCAGATTTAATCAAGCTCCATCGAGGAATCGAGCCTCGCGATCGAATCGAAACCGTACAGACACCTGGCCCCGGCCACGCGAAGGAAAGTTTTCCTCTTGCTTCCAGCTCGATATGGTATCGAAAGTTTGGATCACAGTGTCTCCGGGACAAACGAACGGTTCGAGAAATGGGGATCCGAGAAGAAAGTGGGGGAGGATTTGAAGATCGACTATAGTGAACCGTGATACGCGTTTTGGGGAGGTTTATAGCTTCTTGGGGAGCAACGGAACTCTCTTTTATGTCCAGAGTCGTTACACGGATGGAAGGTGAAAGGAAACATTCGGAATGGAAGACGATCCGTTCGGAAAGATTTTTGTTCGGATCTGGAGTTCAAGGTCATTTCAAGGTCATAGTGTGCTAGGTCGACGAAGTACGGTTTTATTAAAATTATCTTCTATTTACACAGAGTCTATGATCAATTATGTCTATGTCAGACCTCTGCTGCAAGTAGCAACGTCTAACCGGAAGACTCGCGCAAAGCATGCTTAAACCGTGGTAACCCGACTTGATCTCCCCGAGTAGAGGGGTATCTGATTCGAAAAAGTTGCTCGGTGTCGCGGGAGGTCCGCCGGATGCATAGGAGGACCTTGGGTGGAGATCGGGATAGGTAGTATCGAAGGGGGATAGCTCGGTTCCGGAAGAGGATGTCGTAGATAGCCAGGTTGTGCAACAGAGGCGCGCGGCACCCGCTGGAACCGTGGAAGATCGCGGAGAGGAGAGCACGGGGGGCGCCTGCGCCCTCGGTTATACCGAGTTTCTGCGTACGTTTCCATCAGTCGGGTCTTCAACTCCGGACCGCGAACAACCAGTGATCGGGACCGCGCGTCTCCGCCGCCGTGGAAACACCTTCCCGGACGTGTGCGACGTGTTTCCGTGAGCGGAAACCGCCCGTTCCGCGTGGCAACGTGCCGAAATCGCGAGCCGTCCACCGAGGTGACAGTTCCTCCGCGTTCGTCCTGAACAAAAATCCTTCTCCTCCGGAAACTCGGGAATCGCCGTCCCCGGTGAACTGGCAAAAGTTTCTCCACGGAACTTCGCGCGCGTACTCCCACGCGGCGAATTTTTCTATCGTGCTTGGCATTTTTACGGTTGCCCGGCGGGTTGCGCGCGATACGCGGCTGCCCCACTGTCCTCCGGGAATTTTTAACAGCCGTTTCCGACGGAGCGATACTCTCCAGACCGCGAATAAACGTAAAATTAAGGGCGGGTTTACCGCGCATAAAACGGGGAATAAACGGCACCGCCGGTTTAACGCGGAACTTATCCGCCGGCAATTGTTCCGCGATCGCTCCCATCGAGATTCATAAAGTGATCGTCGTCGCGTTTACGGTGGGAACCGTTCGACCGATAGAAATTTGCGGACGATCGCCGGATTTTATTCGCGGCCGGTGAACGGCCGGCTAAAGTACCGGCGCGGCAGACGTCCGGTCGGCAAGTATCAAAGGGCGTGATCGTTAACGTCGTTAGCGCTAATTAATCATCGGCAGGCGGATAAATATCGTGTATCAGGGTGATAAGCGGCGCACGGACGCGGGGTCGTGTCTGCCGATAATTATGAACAGGCCAACTCATTAGTCGCAGCGAACGGCGACGTTAACGGCCGAGCGTTCGCCGCTCGGAGAGCCGTTCAATTGTTAATCGGTCCGGTGCGGCGCGTCGCGTCGCGACGTCGAAAGAACGGCTCGGCTAATTGCCCGCGATAGTAATTAGACAGCGCGCGCGTTGTCCTCTCGCCGAGCGAGAGACTAGATATACACTCCTAGATCCACCCGTCAACTAACTCTCCGTCGTTCGTTCCTTGAATTGCAGCGTTGCAGCGACCTTTTACCGGAAGTGTCCGAGAACTGTTCGGCCGCGTGGTTCAGTGCAAAAGAGCATAGAACTCAAGAGAGAGAGAGAGAGAGAGAGAGAGAGAGAGAGAGAGAGAGTGCTCGGACACCGGATTGGTCGATCCATCATTTCGGTCGGTGTCGGCGGTGCAGAGCGCAAGAGGAATCCGTTCCGCCGGTTGGACCGCGTAATTAATCGGGAGACTTAATCGAGTGCCGAATTAATCGGGACAGATTTACGAGCCAGCGTGCGCGACACCGTCGGGTCGGGTCGGGTCGGGCCAGACCCAGCGATACACCGACGCGCCGTGTGTCCGTGATCATGAAGTATCACAGGCGCGGGCAGATGATCGCGCGACGCTCGCCGATGAAAAAATCGAGGCGAGACCGTGGCTCGGCGCGCGGACGTTAAGGGGACACGGATCGTACATCAACGACTGACCTGGAACACCGGATCCCCGTCTGAAACACGCCAAAAAGGAAACGATCGAGCGAAACGGGCTTTTCACGCTCGACCCGCGCTCTTCTCTCGCCCGTCCCACGCCCTTCTTTTCTCCTCTGGCAATCTCTCTCTCGTTCCTCTCTCGTTCTCTGGGTCGGTTTGTCTCCCGGCGCGGCGCACGGCCACTAATTAATCTTACGGCCGGGACGTTCAACGACGCCCGCTTACCGGCGTAAAATCGCAGCAAGAGGATCGCGAGCGAGCGAGCCGGTCTACCGGCAAGATAACGAGGCGGGCTCGCGGGCCAAATAATTCGGACAGAGCCGCACTCGTAATTAGCAAACACTCCGCCAAGTGTTTCCGCGGGAACGACTCGATTCCCTTGAACACTCGGAGAAGCTCAACTGATCAAAGACGCCTGGAAAAGACACCCCCCCGTCGAGTGGCACTCTTCGCGGCTACCAAGCATCAACATCCCGACCGTGACGGAACCTTGAGGAACCCCGCTCGATGAAGATCAGTTTGCCTGGCTGATCCCGGATTGCCCGGAGTAGAGAATCCTCTTGGCTGGATCAAGTCGTCGAAGTTCAGGACTAATTCGTGGCGCCAGAGAGACATCCTAGAAAGTGCGTAACTTCAAGCAGTATCAAGAGATCACCGCAAAAGTTAATTGGTAGATGCGCGAAACTAGATCGTTTGACTTGTTGAGAGCTGAAAGTCGGAGATGACGATTGATGACTGAGCCGAAGCGGCTAGAGTGAAGACGGTAGCGAGGCAGGGATCGTTGAAAGCGGAGAGAAATGTTCGAGAAAGGGAGGAGGATCGAAAGAGCCGAAGACCGGTGATCAGTGAACAGGATCCGATCCGGTAGATTGTAGCTGGTCTCGCGGGGATCGAGGACGATTGAAAATTTCGCCGGTGCTCGGCGGACGATATTTCACGTGCGCGAGAATGACAGGGATCCGCGAGAAGTGAACGCGAGAAAGGTAACGTGTCCAGTGAAGAAGGGGACGGAACCGGACTGACAGGAAATTGTGGAATCGCTGCCGGGGAGATATCCTGTGAGCGAGCCAGTCAGTCGACGGTGATGGCATGAGGACATTAGTGAGGAGGAGCTGCGGGTCCAGCGAGGAGGAGGATGAGGATGGTGGTGGGCGTGATGGTCCTTGGTCAGCTACTGACGAGGATCCTGCTCGCTGCCCACGCTGGGGATCGGCTCGCGGCGGCTCGCAGGATTCTCAGGGACGTGCCGCTGATAGATGGGTAAGTGCCACTGTGTTTTTTCTCACGTGTACTCTCTTGTTCGCGGGAGTTACCGCTGACAATTGATTTGTTGGGCTTCGAGGGAAAGTGACCGGCTTTCCGTCTGTCTTCGCAAATTGAGATTGATGAGTTTTTGAATGGCTGTTGCGGTTTTGAGCCTCGATTGCACCCGTAAAGCACTTCAAACTGTTCTTGCTTCGTCTAATTTGTAAAGTTGAGCAGCTTCTGTGGGAAAAAGTGATTGATGGAGTTCGAGGGGATGTGCAAGTTCTCTTGGTCAATCGGTGTCCACGGATTCTTGTAATTGTGGATACTGATCCCGATTTCCTATTGACCGAAGGTGTATCCGAAATAGTCTATCTTGCACGAGGAGTTTATTTCCAGAAAAGTAATTAAAGTCGTGTGACTCGTACTCTGGACATCCGGTTAAATGTTAAAAATCTTCTGTAGGAAAAAAATGCTCGGCGAAGCTCGGATGTTGTATGTTATAGTTGCTTTAGCCTATTGAAATTGAGAATTTTTCCTGGAGAATGGGAATTTTCTACAGGAAAATAGTGGTGAATAGGGCTTGGAGATCGTGTGCTAGTCTCCGTAAATTTCTACAATAATAGATACACTGTTTGCTCCTCTGAAGTATATGTTTGTGTTTGAAGATGATCTGTTCAACAGTGACCAGACTATGTAAAAAGATACAGCTCGTGCGGAGACACGATGTAAACCCGAAGCAATGTATCATAAAACAAGATTATTTCTACGTTGACAGACTTCATCCTTTTGAATACGATGTGTCCCATAAATCCTGGCACAGGGAAGAAGATATATCTTCGCACGTAATACTTTCCATGCAGGGCTTTGTCTTCGAGAGAATCGAATTTGAATGCAGGCTGGGCTCACGTAGCCCCGCGAACAAGACACGTATTCTTGACTATTCAACTCATATTTTCATCAAATATCACTCTTTTCATAGTCGTACCTCCAAAAACTGTCCGGTCCACGCGAAACGCTTTATCAAAGTCTCGACTGCGCGCCCAAGCAATCGAAAATCTTCCTGTCACTTGGATCTGTAAAATCGACAGAACACGATTTTGATATAGCGGATTTTACGAATTTATGACAATAATGAGTAAGTGAAATTTAAAACAGTAAAAAACATTTTTAGGAGATCTACTTGATTTAACAGCTCGATATATTCCGACGCGTCTCATGGTTTCTTGTTTCTCGTTACCAAATGCTAATAACAAAACGAATATCGGTTGTCATAAACAAATCGATCGTCTGCTCGTAATGACAACCAGCGAGACGAGCAGATGATCGCCAGATCGTCCCAGCTGGTTGCCGACGATCGATTGTCACTAGTACCATCGCATCTAATACCTACACACTAGAAGAATTCAAATATATAATTTTCGATTTCACACCAGTGTTTTACAATTCAGGTAGACAATTCTTATTTTGCATAAAGATCCGCTGTCTATTTATATATATTGATATATTAGTATACGGATAATGATCGATGTAAAATTAACATGGTACAGGTTGTGACATTGAATCAGCAGGTTCGGTTAATAGTGTTTCGACAAGTATTGAGCTAAGAATGAAACGAAGCATCTATTAATAAAAATTCAATAAAATTTGAGATATCGTAAGCGCAGGAAAGTTCGCAGTGATCGAGTGCCGTGAGAGTACGAGAGTCGCGTTGACTTATGATCATAGACGATTTCGGCAGACAGGTGTTGATGGTCCAAGGCAGCAAAACAGCAGAAGTTCGGGGTGTTTTGATGCCGTATATGAGTAACGCGACGAAAGTAGGTTGGAAAACAGTCTCGCCGTATAATGACGAGTTTCGGAGTGGTTCGGCTATCGCGGCGCTCTATGATCGATTCGCGCGAACTGTCTGCGAAGTCGGTATCTGTAATACATGGAGCGGCGCGAGTCCGCGTTTATGTGTTCCACGCGGAACGCTGGTCTGAGAAACTGTTTGCCCGTCGAATTTCGATGAAGCTCGTGGGTCTCGCGGCGCGGCGTCAGGTTCGTAAAATTGTTGAAATTTTAATGAACAACCGAAAACTCTCGTGTGATCGTTAACAGGAGTGGCCGTTGAAACGCGAGAACCGCAAGGCCCGAATTTATAGCCGGCGAGAACAATGTCGTCGTAACGATGCACACGGACGGACATTCTCTACGGGCGAGCTTGCCTCTAATTACACCGGAATTAAACTCGAAAGGAATGTCGGCCGGTGTCCGAACCGCGACAAAGCGTCGCACGACGCCCGGCCCGATTTTTCCACGTTCGAGTTTTTCTCCCCCGTAACTCCATTTATCTATCACTTTTCATTACTCTCTCGTTCTCTCTCCCTCTCTCTCTGTGTCTGCGTTTCTCGCACAGCGGTATCAATTTCGTAACGTTTATCAAGACCGCCGCAAAATCAAATTTATCTCTACGAAACGGCACTGAACGGGAACCGAAACCCTAGGAAATTTGTTCGCACGCGCTCGGATTCACCCGCGAAACCATGGTTTCCCGTAATTGTGGAATTGAAACGTTAGCGCCCGGGATTTACGTAAACTGCAGCTAAGCGAAGAAATTAATTGCTTTCCGGTTAGCGCCGCCCCAACCCCGATACAGTTTAAGCACAAAAGAAACGCGTGCGATGCCGATAATCGAGCACGAAAGGGACGCACGTGGAGCTCCATTGCAGGAGGAACAATGCCTTGCGGTTCGGTTCGAAGATAGCCCTGTGTTGTTGCGGAGACATTGCACGCTAACGGAATCAGTTGACGACGAATCGAGCTAATTTAAAGTTGACGGACAGAAAAATACTGTGTAATTATGTTGTTTGTAATTACTTTGTTCAAATTCCCTGGATCCTCTCATACCCTTTCCTAGGTCTCTTTCACCCTTACCTTCTCTAGAACCCATCTTTCTCTTCCTTTTCTTGGGAAATATATTATCGACAGACAATAATTCTACATAATCCGGACCAGCTGAAAGTACCCCGAGAAATTTTCGAAATCACCCGAAAACCATGTTCCCCCATTATTGCATGCGATCAGCTTCACGTCTGAGATAGCACAGAGACGTCTTAAAGATGTCTTAAAGATGGCTTCCGGACGTCTCCTGAACATCTTTAAAACGTTTCCTAAGAAAAGACGTTCAGGAGACTTTTGCGAGCTGTTCGCGACGTCTCTTATCAGATAAAAAAAAGTAGACGCATGTTGGTCGCGTTTCTTTAAAACGTTTCGAAACAGATGTCTTCAAAACGTCTTATTTCAGACGTTAAAACGACGTCTCGAAAAGACGCCTTTGAAACATTCTGAAACAGACATTTTTAATTTTTATTTCAGACTTTGAAAGAGACATATTTAAGACGTCTTAAAGACGTCCATTCAGGACATGAGACCTAACTGAACCTAAAATGAACGTAAAAATGACGTCGCGTGCTATCTGGAATAGCAAGCCCAAGTTCATCGAAAATGCGTACGGCACTTAATTCTCAAGTGGTAATCGCAGGATCAGGAGAGAGTGAGAGAAGAAAGGTGCTGAGAAAGAAGGCCGATCCAATTGCACGAAACTCGGGGCTCTCGTGCATTCTCCGCGGGATAATGAGAAAGTTTCGCGCGAATGGGAAAGAAAAGACACTAATGGAGGGAGAGAGAATTAAACAGGCCTGCTAAAAAAAGAAAGAACGGAGACGAAGAAGCGAGAGAGAGAGAGAGAGAGGGTGGGAGGGAAGGAGAAAGACTAGTAGGAGAAAAGGAGATGGAAAGGGGTGATTCGAGGGCAACGACAAGAGAGTACGGAAGAAATAGAGGCTGGGATAGAATTTAGCTCAAGGATGGCCCGTGGCTATTGGTCCTCCAGTTTCTCGGGTTACTGGACGGCGGATACGAATTTCCGTTTCTCCCGTTTCGAAACGAGACAGTGTGTGTCTCTCTTCCGGATGCTTCCGTACATGTATCACGATGGCACCAAGTCGCCGCCCGTACGTACCCGTGTCCCTACGGTTTCCTGTATCGGTGTCCGACCAAATAACCTGTCGGATCGAAAGGCAACAATGGGCCGCGCGCTCGTTACCGGACATGGTTCCCAGAAGAATTTCTAAAAGATCGACTTCTCCATCGACTCCTCTTTGCAAACTTCTATACGGCCGTGGCACGGTGTCACGTGTCATCGTGTTAATACCATTCGGAGCATCGCGATAACGTCGACGTCCTGGTCCTGTGGTCTCTACGTTTTTAAGGTACCTGTTGTGTATCGAGGAAGTGTCTCGTGTTTTATGAAAAACTGGAACCGTAAGACTGCGTCGGTTCCGTTGCACGATAGTATAGGCTGATCGAATTTGCCTGATACGCGGTTGAAATGGAAACATGGGTCCGTGAATGCTGCATTGAACGTTTGTGAACTGCGGATGTATGTGAAATGTCCGTAAAAATGGACGAGTATTTTGAAAACATATTTTTAGAGATATTTCTTAGCACATCGTATAGGAATTCGTAGTAAACTAATTTTTCTAATTCCGATATTAACACTAAACCAGTGACGGAACTATGAATTTTCTAACCCCCCCCCCCCAATGGGGGTATAATCTTCAACAATTGTGACTTTTTCTTTCGATATTTTTAATAATTTTTAGGAAGGAGAATTGTAAAAATTCAACAAACGCAAAAAGCATGTTTTTTTGTCAGCGTACTTTTAATTTAATCTCGTCGCGATGTGTATTATACGAATCTGTTGCAATCTGTATGCAATAAAAAACAATTTTGACCTTGTGATTCAAGATTAAGGTCACTTTAGCAGTCCATTTTTTTAACAGATCTCCACCAACCGGGCGGTGCAGAGTCACGCTATAGTGGTCACGACGTATAATTTTGAAACACCCTGTACAAGTTCCGCTGCTGAAACAAGCGATGTCAGCATGGAGACCACACGGAAAGAATCGCGACCCAGTTCTCGCAGAATCGTGCTCCGCCATACTCCATCAGCTGGCCACTTTGTGGAGGGTTAAATAGACGTCCGCGACCGATATATGTGCGCTTCTTTGAAAGCCTAGTTGCTGGCTATCGTTGGTCACGTGTCGAGAATAAGCCACTACTCCGCGAGAAAGACGAGAACGAGGCTTTTGTTGTTGCAAATTACAGTCTTCTGCCGGATTCCGTCGTCGGGACCTTTCGCACTTGACTCGCGATAGAAATTCGAGGGCTCCTCGGAGGTATTGGGTGAATGAAAGGCAGCTAGGCCAGGGGATCGAACACGAGCGATTTCGCCCGATTGTCGACGACCCGAAGGCGATTCGTTACCGATAACGAGTGAAAGCCTCGTCGAGCCTATTGTGTCCCGTATAATAGTTTGCATTTTTGCAGGACCGAGCCGGACCGGGCCGGGCCTCGTTCGGGCCTGGTCTGGCCTCCGGGGAAAAAACGAGAGTGCAAGAGCTTAGCTAACAATCGGGCGATGAACGTCGCCGAGTTGTCCGTAAAACCGTAAAAATGGACGAAACCGTGCGACGGATTTTCGAGGCCGGCCAATCCGCGCGCATTGTAATCGAACACCATTCGGCCGGAATAGGTGGGAGCACGCGTGAGAAAACAGAAATGCCTCGTATATACTCTGTTTTGCACAACCATGCGCCAAACAAAATGAAAACATACTATGAAACTCTCTTTCGTACCTCGACCCAGCAAAAAAATGAATGGTATTCGCGTAACCGCGATGCTCGCCCCGTCGTTTCCGAATTTGTTGTTCGACTGAAATGCCGTTTCCGATTGTTGATCTCTTGGAGTACAAGTCAGCGGTTGTTCAGCATCTTGTCGAACGATTGTCTACTCCTCATTTAATCCCCCGTTGGTGGTTGTAATTTTGTAAAAGTTGAAAACTCATGTTTCTTCTTGTACGATTGCTGATCTCCTAAAAAATAATGTGGAACGCTTTTAGGATTGCTATGCTTGCTAATGTCTGTTCCACTCCTTATGGAACGATAATATAAAATTTATTTAATTTCCCGTTGTTGCCAATGTATTTCGTAGTGTTGAAGAACATGTTTAGTAGATTCCGTTCGGCCGTTGTGCAATAATTGATGCAATAGTGTTAATAAAGAAATAGCAAATGTGTTCGTAGAACATTAAACTCGATATTTTAATTTACCCTCGAGCATCATTCAGGTAATTGTTCCGTTAATATTTTACAGACTGAATTGTGTGAAAATGTGTGTTCGGCAGTGGCGCTATTGTTATTCGCAGCGCTCGATGTTTGTTTGACCATCTGCAGAACCATAGAATTCAATTATTGCTTGACACGTAAATACTTTCTCTCGTGTACTCGCAATTGCAATAAATTTACGAACAAAATAATGATCAGTTTCTTGAGCAACGCAACTGCGTTAATCACTGCTCTATGAAGCTGCGAAAAAAATTAAACTTTATCCGTGGACATTATTACCTGCGAGCAAATTGCAGTGCGAGTGGTTAGCGATGCGGTCCCTAAAGTGGACTGTCACGCATCTTGAAAAAGAGGGTCGTTCGCAGTGTTATCGTTGTACTGTCCACGTTATCAACTACAAATTACAAATTAGCTGCAATCTAGTTCCAAACGCGAGCGCCGCGCGGTTCCCATTATCTATTTATATCCATAATGAATCCCATCTGAGGCTCCGGCGGCACGATAAAAAGAAAATTACAGAGAAATTTTCAGCAGTGGTAAACCAAGATGATAATTGCAGGGCGCACACATTCGCCGTTACACGATGGCGGGAGCGTATCATTCCGAGCGTAGAAATTCCCATTTCAGCGGCGACGGCCGACAATTTTTGCCAAGTTTATACAAGGTGTCTCGGCTAAACGAGACCAGCCAAACGCCGGCCTCATTTCTTGCTATTCGTGCAAATGTTTCGAGACAAACTTACACTGGCTCAAACGCCACATGAAATGACAGAAAGAATTTTTAATAAATTACAGAATAAATTTCAACATGGAGGGGACATTATAAATCTTTTTTTTTTCGTTTAATACGAATTACGTTCATATTTGATATCAAGAGAGACCGCGCGCTCGAGCGAGAGTTTGGTGGCATACTCCCACATTGCTAGATCCGCATATACATATACGCAAATGCAAGTGTCAAAATCCAAAGAAACTGACGTTTCGATATCGCAATGAGGAGTTCAAAAGTGGTCAATTGAGTTTTCTAAAAGTCCAATCCGTGTTCGTTTGGTCTTCAAAATACCGATTTTCACGTTATTATGGAGTTATTTGTAATATTCGGCAGCATACTGCCTGTCACGAGGCATCCCAAGAACGTGTGACGTCACGAGATGGCCGCCTGTTGCCAGAGTTTCTGATAAACAAATTTAGTGTTTTCGGACTTCTTTAATTAGCGACTTATGTGCAGTTTTTGCTGAGAAATTTAGACCCACACGATCTATCCATCGAAAATATTACTGATCAGCTTCGTCTACTGTAAAATCCACCCGGGTCTGTTAATTCAAGTAGGATTCAAAGATTCAAATTATGGGCATTTGACTAGCAGGGATAGGTTCAGGGTTAAAAGAGTGTACCTCGGTCCTGCCGAGTGTCTTCAGTGAATGAGACAGCTGTTCAGGCGGTCCCATTTATCCGGAACACGGTGTATATACGTTCGCGGTGTTTGAAGGGTTAAAAAGGAAACCCGGCGGGAACAAAGAGGGCGAAGCTCGTCGGTGCATGGAAATTCGGAAGCGTGGCGCCGCGCCACGCCACGCCGTTCCGCTAAACCGCGAACAACATTCACCCGGTAATTACCGTTGTTTGCCATGCGTGCCGCTGCAAACAGACATTCGCCGGGGCCTTTTTCACAGGGAAATTGTGCGCGCCGCTAAGCTGATAACGCGACCGGACAGCCGGCTTGTAATTACGTCGTTGAACGGCGCCGTTTACAGCGTTCATCGCCGCGTGGAAATATTTAATTACCCCGGGGCGGCCGACGAGACGCCTCGAGAGTGGCCGCCAGCTGTATTAAGCGGCGAGGAAAGCCTCGCAACGGTGTCTTCGCTTTAAAGGTTCGAGCCTCTTACCGCACCGCCGAGAAATCGTCTAACAAGAAAATATGATCATAACGCTCCGAGCCGATCCGCTCTCGGTCTCCTGACGCGCGCGCGCAAGATTTTCGTGTTTCAATTTGTCGGCGACTAGCCCCACGGTTCACCTTGACGTTGAATTGTACTAAAGAAAAAATTCGGGACTGAAATGCTACTTATATCGTGTAGAGACAATATTCTAGTGTTTACTTAAATTTTTACTTGAAACGTAGGTTTTGAGAGGCAGAAGTAAATGAAAAATAATTTCATTGGATTTAACACTAAATCTACGGAGCACTAACAGCGATTAAAGTGTTTTAGCTTATGAAAACGACAAGGCTCTATTTATTTAGATTTTAAGCAATTTTTATCTCAATATGTGCTTGGATGAGAAAATTCGTCGAATCCATTTCCATGTAAACGACTTCATAATTTCAATAATTGTAAAATAAAAAATATAAAACCGGTCATCTGACCGGTAGATTTAGTGTTAATGTGTATTATAAAATCAACAGCAAATGAAGAAAACAAATGCACTCGCTATTCGTCCTCATTAATGTGTGAGGAATGCGGAATCCTTCTTTCTTCAGCATTGAATGAAATGTGTAAATTATTTCATTCATTCACTTCATATTCATTCTTCGAATATAAACTTTCTTCTTCTAAAAAATTATGAACAACGAAGAAGTTCTTATAACTGTGACCATAAAATAACTTGTACTGCAAATCGTTAAAAGAGTGGCGAACGTTTAACCCGTTTTGGAGCGAGCCGAAACGCTTGATTGCAATTTCGTTTGGCAGCTTTGTCGCGGGGTTCGTACGAAAGCCGTCTGACGCTTTGAATGCGGGTCTCTTTAGGACCTGGGGAGCGCCTGGAGGTGGTTGCTGCTTATAAATCAGAGTTCTAGCCGGCCACGAAAATGCAGGGGGGTGTTCGACACCCCTCGAGCAACAAGTTCCCGGCGTCGGTCATCGAGCGAGTTCGAGCTTATTCCCCGAAACGGCGCGGCGCGGCACGGCCACGAGCGGAATCGTTGAAGGTTAGACGTCGCGACGACGGCGTCGGTGACGGCGACGAGGTGGAAGACCTGTTTTATTATGCAACCCGTACGCGTTGTTCGGCTCTTGGTCTCACATTGTCCT
Organism: Lasioglossum leucozonium; assembly: GCA_028454225.1. Classification (NCBI taxonomy): domain Eukaryota; kingdom Metazoa; phylum Arthropoda; class Insecta; order Hymenoptera; family Halictidae; genus Lasioglossum; species Lasioglossum leucozonium. Next base: position 7,652,261 of record CM052219.1, on the reverse strand, counting down.
GGTTCCAGCGGCGGCTTAGCATACGTAAGCGCGGAAAGTTGGTTGGCGGGGCCATGACGCATAAATATATAAAGCTCGGTGATGGTAACGTGCACGAGGAACGACGACGCGCAAGTAGCGTCCACGATGATGCTCGAACGCTTAAAACCGGAAAAGGAGATTTAGGCCGACTCCGACGAGTTGGCCAAGTTGAGCGCCTCCGCGCCGCAGAAAGTGGATAGAGGAGAACACCTTTCTAACGGAGTCATCGCGAATGGCCCGGCCCCTCCCCCGACGACAATCTGATTTGCCCGCCTTTATAGTCGATAAAACGATCGACCGGCCCTGTCCCCGCTCCCCGGAGACGTTTTACGGGGCCTCGATCGCTCGCCGCGAGAGCAAAGTGGTTTTTATGGGGACGTACATTCTCTGGCCGCCACGCGGAACGCTATGGAAATAGTTTTTTAAAAGCGTGTCCCAGAAGAGTCGCTGTTTTATGAAAATCTTGGAGGCTCGCCTAACTGTGTCTTCAGCGGATCGAGAAGACATCTTCGGAAACAGCTACTGACCAGCTTTAACCCCTGCTTTGCTGCCGCGTCTAAACGCTGAAAAATTGATTTTTAAAAATGGATGGTTAACAATTTTAGACAAAGGTGAACAGAATGCTGTGTCTGTTCAATTTTTATATTCAATCAGAGAATTGAATATTAACATCACGAGAACGGTAGAAAGGAGAACGTATGTTGAATTCACGAGTACGAATAATTGCTTCATTTATTTTATTTTTTATTATTCACTGTGATTCTGCACCACTAATTGATTTTTTCTTATTGAATTATATCGATACATGATTGAAATGATCGTATCAATCACTCATCGATTATAGTCAATGTTTCGTGCAGTCCAACTTTTCCAGAAATCGCCTTTTAAACGCACCGAACATTATCTACGTCTGACCATTACGCGCTGTTTCTACTCACCGCGTTACCGGTGCTGTGAAGCAGCGTTTTATCAGTTTGATTACCTCCCAGCACTTACCTTCTCGTGATCCCAGGTTTCCAGGATCATTACAATAATTAATTTGCACAGAAACGATGATTAATGGGCGGGCAAGCCGAGCAAATAAGATATCAAATCTTTGCATATCCCCGTGCACGCGAGCGTCGCATTTTTGCGAACTGTGCTGCGTACAATCGATCCGACACACGCTCCTGCGAGTTCCAACAGACAGGCCCTATTATAAGCTTCCTCGCTAACCAGTTTAACCAATTGTTCGAATAGCGAGACACTTCGCATCGTCATTTCGAAGATCCAATTATCTTGATACTTTCTCTGTCCGTTACTTCCAACTATTACTCGTCTACAATGTCCAATTATTTCGCGAGGCCAATTAACGGGGCATTTGAAATATTTCAAACCGGAGAGGAATTGTCTGTCCGCACTTCGTTACCCGTGAAATTCAAGTCCAGCGACCAGAATCATCCCAAATAATTGTTATTCGAACCATCGTTTTTTTTTCTCTTCGGAAACAATGACCACGAAAATTAAAGGAGAGAAGTCACGTGTTTACGAGCTTCAGTACACGGCTCTTATCACAAGCTTCCCCGGCAACCGGTTTAATCAATTTCCCCAACGACGAAACACGTCGAGCTTTTGAAAAGCCAATTATCCTCGCTCTTACTATTTCCGTAATTTCGAGCGATTGCTCGTCTACAGTGTCTAATTACCATTCCGAATTTCATCTAGAGCGCACTTCGACCGTTTTAAACTGGAGACGAACCGAGTTTGCCAGTGGAACAATCCTGTTAACCGCGAAATTCGAATCCGGAAACCAAAACTATTCGAAATGATTGTTGTGCGAGCTTTTGTATCGTTTTTTTTCACCCCGTCAGATTGAATACTCGTGGCGCGGTTTTACAAGCTTCGGCAGTTTCATCAATTTGCTCGAACTGTCCGTTGTTTCGATCTATTACTCGAGCACGATGTGCAATTAGACAACCGCGGATTTTTATGCGAAATAAAAATTGAGTCAATTACAAGAAACGGGTTACATAAAAATCTATTTCATCGCTCAATAATTTGCACAGATTGTGAACAATGTACCAGTAATATTATCACATTATCTACCAGCGAATATTCCATCATTTTTTTAACAGATTCTTCCCCACATAGCACAGAGCCCACCTTCTGTTCCTCCGATAGAAAAACAATTTTTAGCAAAACGTGTCTAATGACGTTAGCAGAATTAAACCCGAATCGTTAACGTTTGAAGATTTCATAAAAATAGCTATTATATTGTTGTAATTGATCGAACCGTAGCGCCGTAAACTTTATACCATATTTATTATAGCACAGAGACGTTTTGAAGACAGCTTAAAGACGTCTGTTGTTGGACATTCAGACGTCTTAAAGAAAATCGTTTAACATTATTATATAAAATTATGAAAATCCTGTTGATAGGCTTTCGGAAAATAGTGTAAAATTCATTTTATACTGCTTCTATCATGCGTATCACTTACTGATTATTCCGATAATATATTTCCATTCATCAGAAACGCATCAGATTCGCAAGCCAGTAATTATTTTGTACAACTGATCAAACGTGTATTCCAAACTGGAGACGCGCCACTGGCTTTGCCAGCGAAACGGCTCTGTTAGCCGCGAAATTCGAACCAGGTCACCGAAAACGATTCGGAATGATTGTTATGCGAGCTACCGCGTCGTTTTCATCCCCGCCGGATAGGGATGAAGAAGACCGCAAAAATTTCCGGTTGGAAAAAAGATACCGCAACGCGATAGTCGGAGGAGGAGGCGTATGCACACTTTGATATTCCCGGCTGCGTCCGATGGGATCTCGTAACCGTATTCGAAAAGAATGCGGTCTACGAGGGCAATGATAACGATCGCAATACCCGTAGAGAAAGATTATCGAAGCCGCGGCACGTGAAACTGCTCGACGTACGATTATTGTCGGCCCGCAATACGGGAGAAGTACTTTTCCCGATTTCTGGGATTCCTGCTAAAAGTGCCACTGTAAAATTGAAGTCTCTTTCTTCCGACTCGATTCCAAGAGTGGGGCCAGAACGAATGCCCTAACTTCTTTTATGCCTCACGCATCGCAACGAGGATCGTGCGAGAAAAGTACACGTTGAAAGAGCACCCAAATAAGTGTAATAGACAATTCGATTAAGACATTTTCATTCTTCAGTTCTCTACATTTTTCGTTCGGTTTTCGACGTTTTTCGTTAAAAGAAAATTTTGTAGAACCAGCGACTAACCTATGTAATCAAATTACTCGTACATTTTGGAGAATATTCAATTTCTTTGAGAAAATTTTTTGTCGAGCTCTCGAAGCATTCTTGGGAAAAATTCTGCAGAACCGTGTGAAGTTGATAAGTAATAAAATAAAATAAGTATGTCTCGGGAAACATTTAGCTCCTTCGAGAGAAGCTTGTTGCGGAGAGAATTTAATGAAACAGCAGTGATTACTCTGAATACGCGAGCCCTTTTCATTAAGAGCGTCGTTGATTGATCAGAGTCGCCGTTGATTGACGCCCGATTTGTCAGCGCCGCCATAGGAACCATCGATGACCGTCGAGATTAATTAAAACCGATGGGTCTAATAAATTGCATCCACGCTATCATTTCCATACTATTAATATTATTACTAGACTGGGGAATCTTTATGCAAATTTACGTTCTCGTAGGTTTATTATTCAACAGAAGGTAATTACATAAAAATTGACTCGTATTTGGAAATATTCACGTTTCACCTGACAGGTTTGAAACGAGAGATTCATACGGGATCTGAAAAATTTTCGTCGAACCAACACACCGCGGTACTTGGAGCATTTCTGTTCCCAAGCAGTTCGAGAGCTTATTTTATGTTATAAATACATGGAGACACGCAATCCAATTATTCACAGAAGGTACTTACATAAAAATTTATTCTCATTTGGAATACTTTTTATCTGACTGTTTTGATATGAGAGATTCAACCGGGTTCCGAAAAATTTTCGTCGAACCAACACGCCACGGTACTTGGAGCATTTCTGTTCCCGAGCAGCTCGAGTGTTTTCTTATGTTATAAATGCATGGAGACACGCAGACTAATTATGTTGTATACCTGCCAGCAAGGTAATCAATGTTTCTCCAGCATAAGTGTGCGGGAGTATGATAACTAGACGGTGGATGTTTATGCAAATTTACATTCATATTCTTCGATCAACGGAAGGAGGATTTGAATACAAGCTTTACGTGGAAAGTAGAAGAGCAACGTCTCCGGTCGAGTGCATTAAATTCCTTATTTTATTCTGTTTTACCTGTTGCGTTCGTCGTAAAGCAAACATTCACAGTTTAATGACATGCCTCGATACGATCAGTTTTCTTCAGTAGCGTTTTATCGCTACACTTACACGCGTTTACGAGATTCCTTTCCTGCGTTAAACCTACGAAAATCTACAATCGATGGTCGTCGGTAAATTGATAATCAATTTTAAATTTGACATATCTTTACGGACGCTTTATCCGGAAATAATAAAAATAACTTTTAATATCTCGATTTTCTTTCAAATAAATGATCGACTGAGCAAAACATCGTGGATTATTTCTACGCTTCGTAGAAGCAGACAATAGACCAAATCTGCCGTCTACGTGAACTTCGATAGTCGCTTTCGGAGTTTGTTTTCCGGAACGATACTGGGAGAACCGTTGTCGGAGTATGTGTTAGAGACAAAAGAGAAGGTCCCGACAAAGAGTCCATTGCTTAAGATTGAAAAATACGTCGTCGAAGGGTCGGCTAGATTGAAAAAAGTTGCTGGATCGTGTCCGGGAAACTCGAGATTCCCATTTCTCGCCAGCAACTTTCACAAATCAAGCCGATATTCGATAATGCTCCGATCACGGCTTCCCTCGTGCGCGATTAACATCCAGAAAATCAAATTGAACCGGACAGCAGATAATAAATATCAAAAACATTGACCGGAGTTCGGAACTTCGAAGCAACAGGACGAAACGTTAACGAACCCCATAAGAACCCGGCTCGCATCTCATCCGTTATTACAAATTTCGACACTCCGTCGGAACTTTGCTTCCATATCATTCATCAAATGATTACAGGCCCCTCGTAAGTAAAATGGATGGCTTTCTTTCCTCGAACGATGAATCCATCACGATATTAGGCGTAGTAACGTCGTTCGAGGGTTCCGTCCCTGTTATTCCACTGAAGGCAAAGTTGGGGGCGTGGGTGGAGCTGATTATTTTTAATCGAGGAAGACGGGGGGGTAGTTCTAAAATTTCTTCCATCGATGAAACAATAGAAATCCTTCATCATCCTAAACTTAATTTAACAGAAAGTAGATGAAACATCCAACGAATTCAATACTAATATTAATATAATTAAGTAATCAATATTTATTTTGCAAGTCTACCGTCTAGTGACGAGTGTAGACAACACTTTTCATTCTTTGTTATAACTAGACAGCGGATCTTTGAGCAAAACAAAAATTTTCTACCTGATTTGCAACAAACTAGAGTGAAATAGAAATTAATTATCTTTCTTAATATGTTTAATAGGATAAAAATAATATGACAGTATTTTTAAATTCTTCTGATGTTTTTACTGTTTTAAATTACACCTGCTGATTTTTGTGTACAACGCTAATTAGGGTAGCAAATCTTGCGGTGTTTTAATCGACGAGTGGAACAAAACGATCGATAAAAATCTGCACGGTCTTGGTTTCAGATAATAGCGTTAGAGAAACATTAGAATCACCAGATAGCGCGAACACGTTGTGGATTTTCATTTTATCTGATCGATTCTGTACAGACTCGCAGCAAAGGCAACACACGGACGCGTTCGAGGCGTGCCGCTAAAAAATCCGACAAAACGTTCGACATTTCTTGCCCGCGATAGATCGACGGGATCACAGATACATTCGTAATTGCACTCGAGTTTTTTCCCGTGGCTGAAAATTATTCGTGGGATCCGGTCGTCCTACTTCGAGAGCCGATACTCATACGTGACCCGCACGCGAAACCTCCCTTACTCCGTTCGTCCCGCTCGTTCGGAACGTTTGAAGCTCGATTTACTTGGTCGAAGGAGGGATGAAAGAGGAGGGGGGCGGGTGCTTTCAATCTACTTCAAGTCATTCGTGTGCCGATTCGAAGCGATTTTCTGCCGGCGCGCTGCTCCAGTTGCCTTACCCGCTATCGAGCGGAGAAATTAGGAAACAGCCGTGCAGTTTTCTCTCTTTGATTTGCCCCCCTCGATAAAACCAACGAAAAAGAGAAGAAATTCAATTCACCTGGCCCACGGTGGGGAAACAGTAGCGACGATACTTCTCGATTTGTATCGACTCTTAATGGCGAAGTATGATTGCATTTAAGGTACGTATGAATGCATACAGTGACCATTAATATTCCAACAGCCTCCAAAAGACGATTACTTTTTTAAATATTGGACTATACAACATAGAATAATTTGTTTACCACGTAATGTGAATAAAATTAGACGATTACTTTTTAATATTGGACTATACTAGAACAATTTGTTTACTACATAATGTGAAAAAAAATTAGACCATTACTTTTTTAATATTTCACCACACGACCTAGAATAATTTGTTTACTACATAATGCGAATAAAATTAGACGATTACTTTTTTAATATTGGATTGATACAACCTAGAATAATTTGTTTACCACCTAATGTGAATAAAATTAGACGATTACTTTTTAATATTGGATCTTACGACCTATAATAATATCTTTACCATAGAATGTGAAAAAATTAGAGGTCCGCAGTAAAAATCCCATAAATTAAAAGAATCCTCGGCTCACGCCAAGCCTGTATAACTCTCGGCTCGTAACAATGTTATTCGCAATAGCACCTTCGTTACACAAATAGAGTATATACACGGTGTGTCATTCATTTAGAGTAGCGTGCACATAAAGAGACATTTCCAGCGTCTACTTATGCTGTATGGCATGATTGACGTGTAAAGGGTTAACAAGAACATGGGAAACATCAGCTCGGTCCTCATCCGTTTCCAGGAGAGCGCGTCTGAATCGCGCGTTATCGAAGACCCTGCTGCCACTGTCGGCGGTCGTGTTGCTCGACACTTGTGCATTATTCATTAAAAATGTCCGCAGTGTAAATTCCGCAAGCATTCACACGACGGCCCTGTCTCCGGAAAGATAATATCGCGTCGGTCGAAGTTTCGCAGACGGGCCACCGCCAATCCCGATAACGAAGGGGCCGGCGCGGCGTAACGCGATCTCACGGTGACCGGTTCCTTAGAATCTTCGCTTTCCTTACAAATGGATTCACTGGACGGTGCTAATAATTCGTCCCATCCTCTCTCTCTCTCTCTCTCTCTCTCTTTCTCTCTTTCTCTCTTCCCCCTCCGTTGTCTCCATGTACCATCGGATCCCTCCGTCCTTCCAGCCTCGCAACAATGGGCGAGCTTAAGCCTGGAGACTTGGCTGCAACTTCGATCGTTATCGTCGTCCTTCTTTTCCATTCGTTCGCCCCGCGAGCCCGTTAACGAACGTCCGCAGAAGTTCCCGCGTGCCACCCGCGCCGCCCGAGCCACGATGGTTTCAGTGCTCGTTAATAAAATTAATTACAACGACGTCGGTGAAAAGAGTGACGAAGCCGCGGGCACCGCGCCGGACCGCCCCATTCGCAACTCAAATTTCGGCCGAGATCGAAACGATCGAATTTCTTCAGCTGGTGGCTACTTTTAGGCCATTCTACGTTGTTCGTTATTAACACTTTGATTACGAAAGGCGTATATGTGTATACGCCCTCACCAGAGGGCGACTGTTGAACCTATATTCAACAGTACAATCAACCCTATTGATGGATTACTCCGAGATCGCGCCGCAGTCAAAGGGTTAACACTAAACCTACCACCGCCGGTCAAATAACCTGTTTCTGGTTCTTTATTTTACAGTTATCGAAACTACAATGATGCTTTCACCGGAAATGATTCTACACATTTTCGAGTCGAAACTCATATTATAATAAAAATCATAGAAAATCTATATAAATTCTATGACGTCATTTTTATAAGGCAACACGTGCTAGCCATTTTTAGAGCTCTGTAGATGTAGTGTTACGAATTATTTAAGCAACGGGGACAAGGGCCCCTCGCTGACAGAACGGTAGAAAAATTGTTGCATGCGCCGTTAGTAGACCGGGGCTTTCATGCTATTAGAAGCAAATAATGTCGAACGATATTTTTCGAAGTTCGCGCGTCAAGGAACTACGCCGCGGGGATTCTCGCCGGAACGGGGTCACGTATTAAAGTTTCAACCTGGCCGGACTTTATTAGACAGGTCGAATGAACGCCGGGTCAAAGGTACTCGTTTATATTTCACCTTGCCGTTATCGTGGAAACGAGTCGAGGCGCTGCGACCTTTAACTGGAGCCGGCGGCGATGGCAGACACGCCCGGCCAGCCGGCTCAACGAAATTAAACGAACCGAGCTCTCTCCCGTGTCGATAACGAAACAACCGACGCTTGTTACTATCTCGAGGAACCGGAGCCCGCTTGTAGCACGTGTCGGGAACAGATACGCCATGCCAGTTTCCTGCCCCCCCCCCTCGATGGAACATTTGCCTTCTGCAGATCCGAGTTTGCTTGGCAAACGTTTAGTTTCGACCGGCAGAACTCGTTTATTAGAGATACTGTGCGTGACTCACAGGGCGTCCCGCGAACGGAGCGCGGGGCTGATTGGTCAACACGTCTTTTGACACGCATTGTCGTTCAAAAAATTCAAGGATCAGCGAATTTTCCTGCGAAAATTGCTCGTGTTCAAAGCGTCGCAACTTCGTGAAAAAACGCAGTACAGTAAACCTGGATAGCACAGAGACGTCTCAAAGACGTCTGGTCTTGGACATTCAGACGTCTGAACGCCTTGCCCTACAGTCTCGTGTCAGACTCGTGACGATGATTTTGAACAGAGTCTAATAAATATGTATGTTATTATTTTCCTTTACACCGAAATAAAATTGTACTTTGGTTTTGTTGATGTACAGCTATTGGAGAGTATTTATAGACATACAATAGATATAAATTTTCTCCTTTTTTAGAAAATTATTAACTACAAAAAAGTTCTAATCACTGAAACCGTAAAATAAATCGTAGGACAGGGGGTTAAAGACGTACCCAAGGGCTTCCTGAACGTCTCCTGGACGTCTTTTGTTCGGAAACGGTACGTCTTTAAGACGTCTCTAGGACGTCTGGTAGATATCTAAAAGACGTCTCTAATACGTCTCTAATAAATCTTTTAGACGTGAAACAGACGTCTCAGAGACGTTTTAAACACGTCTTATTTCAGACGAGCAAACGGCATCTCCAGAAAGACGTCTTTAAGTCGTCTCAAACACGTCTGTTCAGGACGTAAGACGTTCAAACGTAAAATGGACGTAAAAAAGACGTCTTTAAGCCGTCGCGTGCTATCCGGAAAGTCGCGATCGAACTCGCTCAGAGTTCCACGATCTCCATCCCTTCGCCTACCCCTTCCACCAAGGGGCATACCCGGCGAGGGGCCGAGAGGCTCGAGCTGCCTCCGTGCCGGTGTCAACACAAATCAATTTCATTCCAAATGTGTTCAAACAAATTTCATTCCAAATGTGTTGAAACAAACTTCACTCGAAATGTATCCGAGCGAACTTCTATTCGAAATGTGTTCAACTAAGCCAACTTTAAAGAACCGACGAGGCCAAAGTCTCGCGTTCGCCGAGGGCAATTTCGCGGCGACTTAATTGCGGTTTGATCCACAAATAAGGGCGTGTGGAATGCGCCGAGGCTGAAAAACCGAAGTAAAACGTTACACGTAGAAGTTTCTTTGTAGGGGGTTACAGAGGGCGAGGCGTGCGGTTCCACGGTTACCGCGTTTCACTCAAAGATCCCGCGATAAAATGGCGCCGAAGGTGTAAAGTGTTTGCGGTCATTAACGGTAACAAGACCGGCGAGAGTTCTTCGGCAATCTGCAGGCGCGGTCGCCAATAGCAAATAGCGGGGTCGGAGGTTAATTTCGGTGTAACCGAGTCTGCGATACGTGTGCAGAGGGCCGTGCCGTGCACCGTGTGCCGTCGACCCGGAATTGTGTTCGTAGCACGTACCTGTACACACGTACACGGTGATACAGGGGGGTGGAGGGGGGGAAACCGAAGGCAGCCCGCAGCAGACACCAACTTCCGGCGGAGTTAATGTAGCTGCAACGCGTAACTAGATTTCGCGGAGTTAGTCGAAGGCGTCGATGCTGTCTTAGCGAGTGAGTCCACCTCCAGGGACTGCGAGTCGGAAATCGGATCATGGATCTTGGATCCCAAAACGTGACTTAAAACTCGAGCGTGTTCGCAGCCTCGATCGAGCCCAAAATCCGACTCCACCGAATTCGAGAGCGACCAGGAACAGCTACAGACTCTCTGGGAATTTCACGGGAAATTTCGAAGAAATTGCTGATCCATCACCCGACACTCCCTGCAGACCTGCCGGTCGATAAAGAACTCCCAGCCACTTTGCATTCCATGGCACTTTCCGTTTCTAGACAGAAGACAGATTAACAGCACTGCCGTTCCTGTCCCCCTCAGTCTCGCTGCTTATCGACTCGGTCTACTTTAACGAATTTATTGCACGTTTGAAGGAAATCCATCATTATTTACGCTACTGTGCTAGAGAAAGAAGCACGCGGCCATGTTTAATAGAAAACCGTAAAAAATCAAATAAAAACACAGCAAGTTTCACTGTTTAATCGAATAGCTCTGTCAGTATGTGTTATTGCGGACTATCTAATACTTTAAATGCAATAAGTCAATGATTGTACGATATAATTTCTATATAAAGACATTGTTTGTCATTCTATGTTATAATTAGACAGCGGATCTTTATGCATTTATAGCAAAATTGAGTATATGAAAATCGAAGTTATTGAAAAATTTTAAAAATTGAAGATGTCAATATATAATTTCTCCTCTATTAAGATCATTACGAGAAAAAAGTAAAATTCAATTTAGTCTCCATTTCTTGCAATCGGTGTAGAAAATTTTCATTTTGCATAAAGATCCGTAGTCTAGTTATAATAATATTGGGTGCTTCTTTCTTTTGCACAGTAGTGTATACAACGGTAGCCCCTTTTATTAGGAATTCTGTGACTATTAGTACTCGAGAAAACGTATAACGTATGAAAGTAGAATACGTAACCCATATTTTCTTCATATTTTTTAAAAAGTTTCGCTTACAATATGTAAAGAGGAAGATTCGATACTTTTCGTCATACTCTTTTCACGCGATACAAACCAACATTGCAGAAATGAAAAACTGCAAAATCCATCAACTTGTCTCAGTCTATCCTAATCGCGGGCGGAAACTTTAGGCGAGGATGATCAAAGACGGCGTCTGCGCGGGGTACGTTTATCTGTAAGGAGGCGGCTAATGGAACCGGGTTAGCTAATTACCCGATTATTCATGGAACGCGTGGAACGCGACGTCGCGGGTATTAATATCACGCGCAATTCATTTACCGGGCTCCGCCAGGTGAGATAACCCTTGTAATGTAACGCAGATGTAACGGTAACGTCTGCGGTACACGGTCCCCCGGCAAACTTTAATAACTTCATTGAGTCACTGCACGCAGATAACTGCGTGGCCGTGTTACAGGGGGGAGAGAGCTCGCAAAATAAATTGTCGCGGCGCGTATTAACCCTAGGGAAGGCGAGGCCGGCGCCGAGAGTAACTTTAAAGAGGCAGTAACAAAGTTCGCCGGATTTTATGCTGGATTAGATTTTACGATTCCGCGGCAGCCGTGGAGACCGCCGAAATGCTCGCAGCCGGCCGCTTAATCGCCGAACAAATTAAAACGGAAAAGAAAACTCGACGTTAATGCGCCGAGCGATGCAACGGCCCTGCACCGCGCCGCCGCACGCCGCCCGACACCGCAGTTTACCGCGAAGTGCGTTAAAACATTCAATTGTGCTCTCCTTTCGCAAACACCGGGCCGAGCACGGATAATACGGCCAGATTTTAATCAACCTTTGCGCGCTAAAAAATGCAAATTATATGCTATTTTTGCTGTTAAACGGCTTATTCCGCTGTTCTTAGCTTTCCAAGGTGTTTAACATATTATGCATCGCTCGCGTCACCCGTTGGGAGGAGGAGAAAGAGGAGGGGGCGGGTGGTTGTTTTATAAACTTAGTTGCTGCATAGGAGCATGAGTGGAATGTTTCAGGTTACTGTAATCGTTCATCTTTAATTAAAATCTGCTACAGCTTTTTTTTCATTGCGATTCTTTGTAAATGTCAAAAGGTTCAGACGAGATAAGGGCTGAAGGGAGACTGCTTCTGATGTTTGAACCGTGAGAGGCAGAAGTTTTACATTTTGATGAATGAGTTGCGTTTAACTTTTTATACGCCAGCGCTCTAAAAGGCAGCCAGAATTTTAATAATTTTTGTAATACCGTCGCATTTTACGTTTTAGTTCGAAATTTTTCTATAGGACAGGTTTAACATTGAATTGTGCTCATGTAAAAGAAGTTTCAACGATATGCTTTCCGTAGCGTTACTCAATTTCTGGCACGTTTTAACATAGCAAAAATACCAAGCGGAAGGCATTTCCGTTATTCTAACCAAACCAGACCAATCTCCGATGCTCCCTCATTAATTAAACACGCGATGCAGCATCTTATGCGCCGGCCACAAATCAGCCGCGACAAGGAACAGCCTAGCGAATCAGAAATTAATTCACGGTCTCGTTGCGCGCGCCTCGGGGCCGGTCATAAATTATTTTTAATGGACAATTTGCGCGGGAAGCAGGTGGTTAAATTTTGGGAGCGATCAAAGCGGTTAAAGCCCCTCTGGGTTTCGGCCGGGCGATAGGCTTGAAAGCCGTCGCTTCTAAAGCCGGAAGTTGGTATTTGCATACTGGGGTGACGTCACCGTGCGCCGCAACCGACAAACGGAATATTCGACATTCATATGCATATCGGGGCCAGCGCCACCTTATCGCGCTTTGCCAATTAACCCTCTCCGGTGAAAATGCGCGGTTCCCGCTCCCCTGCCTACACCCCCTCGAGATTCAACCCTGCTCTCACAGTGGGTCAGTTAAAAATCAAACTTTTCATCTCCGCGGCCCTTAAGTGGACCTCAAAATGTACTTTAAAACTACAATGATCCAATTAAAAGTTTCGTCTAAATCCACAAATAGTTATACAAGGTGCCCCAAAAAAATGTTGTGCTTCCAACCCTTCTCTCACGGAGGGTCAGTCAAAAATGAAACTTTTGCGCAACCCTTAAGCGGATCTCAAAATGTACTTTAAAACTACAATGATCCAATTAAAAATTTCGTCTAAATCTATAAATAGTTGTATAGGGTGCCCAAAAAATTTTGTACTTCCAACCCTTCTCTCACAGTGGGTCAGTCAAAAATGAAACTTTTGCGCAACCCTTAAGCGGATCTCAAAATGTACTTTAAAACTACAATGATCCAATTAAAAGTTTCGTCTAAATCTATAAATAGTTATATAGGGTGCCCCAAAAATGTTGTACTTCCAACCCTTCTCTCACAGTGGGTCAGTCAAAAATGAAACTTTTGCGTAGCTCTTAAGCGGAGCTCAAAATTACTTTAAAACTGCAATGATCCAACTAAAAATTTCGTCTAAATCCATAAATAGTTTGTCACGTCGCCGGTTTTTAACGAACCGTCGGAGGGACGGAAACGCGTGCGACACCGGGTATTTACGGGCGGAAGGTCGGGCCACGCTCGGCCGCGCGATGCGTGGTCCACCCGGGACAAACGGTGTCTCGCAGATTCGGACTTTCACGAAAGGTCGATAGCGAATCGATATTCGGGCGCCAGGCACTCTAGAGTGTCCCACGAAACCTAAGATATTTTTAGGAGGCGCGAGCAGATCGTCCGAAACCACGAGCACCGCGCGAGGCTGAGGATAGCTCGAGAACGGGCGCAGGATTCTACGTGGATGGAGTATGGGGCATTTCCCGCGGCGGAAAGGTTTCTCACGGAATAACGACTCAATATTTCGGCTTGTAAAACATTTATTCGTCGGTGACGATGACGGAAAGGCTGCCGGTGAGAGCCGGCAGCTGATATTTACAAGCCGGCGCGATCACGATATTATGGCGACGGAATGTCGGTCGCTCGCGCGCGTGTACACTCGTCGTTTCGTCTTTGCGCGTCGAATCCGGCAATACTAGGTGGTCGCAATATTACAATCTCGGTGTACTCGATATGACCACCGAATTCAGGTGGAAAACGCGGCACAATTTCTCGGGTCACTTTTGCTAGCCGTCGGCATACGATACGGGACCGTCACGTCCTCCCACCGGGGAACGTCTCGAAGATGGCGCACAATTTATAATCACGAAATCGGCAACGATACGAGCCCCCCGTGAATCCGCGACTCCGCGTTAATACTGGCGTCGTATGACCGTCTTGCGACGGGTAGGCGGCCCCCGCTATGCGACCGGATTCACGATACACTCCCGGCACGTTCGTTGTCCGACCGACGACCGTTCGTCCTTTCTAACAATCTAGCCGCCCCGCGACAAGACGACGGTTTCGTCGTAGTTTGACGCGAACAAGGACCAGCGAAAACGTTACCGAGCCAACACGAAATGAATCACTGGAGAACGATAATTATGGAAGCCTGACAGGCGCTTACCGACGGCAACGACGGGACAGCAGCAGCTGACCGGCAATCTCGTCCTTCGGATCGTCCCTCGATAATCGGCAGCGGCACCAAATACTTTCTAATCACTACTCGATTTTAGCGTACTTTATTTTACGGCAGCCAACGTCCCAGTGACCCAATCCCGCACGGCCCAGCAACGCGGAAGCGAGGCGTCCCCCTACTCCCTGCTCTATTTCCATTCGTCGCGACGCTCGGACCAATCGCACGCTATTTTTCCGTAGGATCGCATCCTATCGCGCGGGCTCCCCTGGCTTTCGGGAAATCGCATTTCTTCTTCTGCCGCTTCCAGGCTGTCGCAGCGGCATGTCGTGAGGGAGGGAAGACTTGACCGCTCCGGCCGTGGACCTTTTCTTGCCGGGCGAGACAGCGACGAGGTAGAGAAGATGTTACTCTCTGGTCCACATTTCCTTGTCGGTGTCTCCGGGTTTGCTGGCCCTGGCTCTGTCTTTCTCTCGTTGTCTCGGCACGAAGTTTACTCCCGAGCCGGTTCCGAAAACGCCTCTTCCGATGGAAAATAGGGAGCCCGGTTTCGGTCCTGAAAGTTCGCGTCACCAAAGTGGCGCGACGTTCCACAAACGCGTAAATGCTCGTCCTCTGGGTTCGGATTTCCGGCAATCGGCCAGTACACATCGGCACTGCCAGAGGGCGGCCCGGTCTCTCTCGTCCGGTTCGGAGGGATGTAGGCAAAACTTGCCACGTCACAAGTTATACAGGGTGTCCCAAAAATAATGTGCTTCCTTATTGAAAGAGGTGATACCTGAGGTCACGTGAAAAACACGGACCAACAAGAGCGCGGCTGCAGTCGCGTTAGGGTTGGCTGCCGAAAACATTTTCGCAATGGGAAAAGTTACTTGAAGTGACCTCAGGAATCGTTTCTTTCAAGCGAGTACATTTCTGGGACACTTAACGGAGACATGGATCTTGTTCAGTTCCGTAGTTGCCTCACCCCACGCGTCGCGTCGTTTCGACGTCACCGTTGCCGATGACGGAACTTCGCCGGTATCTCGTCTCTTAGACGCACGTTTCATCCGTTGAATATGCATGACGGACTAATGCGAAAATACCTCAAAAGTGGGGGAGTACGCGCGGCGATGCGACGCTCGTCGAGAATCAAGGAGGGCCCTTCATCCGGGCGACACGAGGCCCGGATGCAATTCCACGGGACGCAATGCATGTAATTGGATCCATTCCCGTCGAAGAAAAAAAAAAACCATCACTCGCAATCAACCCAGTGACCGTCCAATTTACATTCGAGCGTTGTCCGAGCGAAACTGCATCACCCCTCCACCGCCCCTGCAACTCATCCCCAAAGCTCCGCTAACAATAAGACGCTAAACGCGACGAAACTCGTAACCGGCGGAAATAGTTTCAGTGGAAATTGTGTTTCCGTCGAGTTTCATGCTCCTTTAGAAACATTAAGCTTCCCGTTTCGCGGTTCCGAAGGAATTGTTTAATGCCGCCTCTGGTAAACGCGAGGATTGTGATCCGATAAACACGTTCCTTTTAATGCATTTTTGATTGCTCGGCGATTTCAGTGGTGCGAGTGCAATCGCACGTCGTTGAGGATCGTGGTCGTTAGATGAGAACAGGGTGATAGACAATGGCCATTATCGAAGAGAAAATGATAGCGGTTCAACCCATCTAGAACATCATTTATCTACGTCGTTTTTTGGAGACTGATGGTGTCTTTATAATAATTTAAAAGGGAATTCTGGCGGGCAGATGGACAGAAAACTGAAATTAAATGAAGCTAAAATTAACGTAAATAATTCGTGTGAAACCGTCTTGGAAAATTGTTCTAGGTATAGTAAAAGTTAATCTGGGATAGTTGTCGAAGTAGGTGGCTACGCTGGTTCGTGGTTCGTGTGGTGCTTCGGATTAAGCGAGGGTTGTCGTGGTACGTACGAGATGCGAGGGATGGGTTTACCGCAAACCTTTCGAATTTTCTCTCGGTAATTATTGCTCAATTAATAGCACCCTTGGCGACGTTTCGTTTCAAAAGTGTCACAGGGAGAAAAGGGTCGCAAGCAAGTAAGCCGACAAAAATCCAGCAGAATTATAAAAATCCGATTAAACACGAGTGACACGATAAACGTATATTTCTCGCGGGTGCCCATTCAGGCGCTACAAACGAAATAAAATCTCCCATGGTCGCGCTTTAAAAGCGTAGCCAGTGTATCGAAAGATTTAAATTGACAACGTAAATACCGGTTGGCTATTACCGGCGCATAATTACGACTGCAATGGCAACGAGAACCTCATTAAACGGGAGATTTATTTTCCGATAGCCGCGTATTGTTTGTATAAAATCACGAAATTAAAAAAAAAAATAAAAGGAGAGGGACGAACGTGGGCAGCGCGAGAAGAGTGAGATCACAGAAAAGATAGATGGCGAGCTTTTGAGGACGCCGACGAGAGATCGTCGAAGGAATTTCGTCCGGGGTGAAATTTCGTTGCGGTCTTTGCCGGGCCGGCGTAATTAGGGCAATCGCGCTGGGAATGTCGCTTTAATGGAGAACGATAAAACGGAGAAACGGGAGCAGGTAGAAATTTTTTTCTTCTCCTCGCCGAGGCCGGCCGCCGATCGATGGGAATTCGCCCTGGCGAACACAAAAAAAAATACCGCGGGGGATGATTCCGGCTCCGCGTATGACCAATAAGCGGCTGAATTTTTACGACACCCTGTTATCGATGAGTGCAAACACGAGTCTGGCTGTCGGCCAACCACCACCCCCGCGAACACTTTCCTGCGCCCACGGTACCCTGGACCTCGATGGTCATTTCAAAAGATAATTCTCCGCCAGCTAACGACCCAGTCCGCGCCGCGCCCCGCCCCTTCGTTTGCAAAATTTTGTTAAACCGAACCGGAAAACGAACCCAACGTGCCTCGATACCGCACACGCCGCATACCGTCGCCGAATTGTTCGAATTCTCATTCGTCGAAAACTGGCGTGCGCGCATGCACGTTTTTCCGTCGGCTTCGCCGAAATTCGACTCGCTATAAAATTGAAAGGCCGTCGTGCCAGGAATACGGGCAAGCTCGGCCGTGTTATTCGATTAAACATTTTCATCGGCGATATTTCCGAGTAGCTGCGAACGTGCAAATAATGCCCTGCCGCCATTCCCGTGTCCGTTTAATTAGCTCACCTATGAAAAATGGCCGGAGCCAGCGCCGCGCCGCCGTTGGAACGCCGATCGACTGTATTTTCGCAGGGGACGCGCCATGCCACCGCGGCGCGAGATAATTTTGCTGGAAAGTTGCTCGACGACGCGACGACCCGTTGAATAATTCCGACCTGAGGGAACAAATGGTATCGAATGGGCTGCGAATTGGACACGCGCTCGCTAGCTGCGAGGGCGTCCTCGCCCCGGGGTTTTAAAGTACACACTTTAGAGTACATCTGCTGTTTATGGCCGGGGGAATGTGCTGCTCGCTTGATTTAGCGCCGCGAATTGGACGCGCAAGATGACAGTGCCGCGCCGGTTTTATCGCGGCGATATTAGAATTTTTATTTCAAGAACGATCCCACTTGTTTCGCCGTAAACCGTTCACGCGAATTGGTTTCGATCCTACAGCGCGGCGCACGGTTAACGGTCCCTGCAACAATTCGCGTCGCTTTTCGAAACAACCCGTCAAATTCCCACGCTCGACGGCGTCTTAATGGCCCGATATTCAAACGGCCTCGTCAGACTGTTTAACTCGAACGACTTTACCGCTATTTGATTACGGAGCCCGGTAAAGGCCAAACGTTCCCGCGAGCGTTCAAGACTTCCGCGCGCGCAATAAGCATACACATTCGTTCCATCCAATTCAATTCAATTCCGAATGCGCGTGCACGTATCAAACGCCCCCAGGGGCTAATGCTTATTGCCCCTAATTATTGCTCCGCTGGTATTGTCTCCATTAATTGGACCGTTGATATTACTGTTTTCGACTGGCGGTCAGGATCGAGAGCTTTCCCGGACGAAGATCGACGCGGCCGTCTCAAGGATTCGAATTAGAATCGATCCGGGAACGTTTATTCGAAGCAGATCAACCTGAAAATACGATTAACGTTCGTCGGATCGGTCCGGCCGAAAGCGTGGCTGTTGGGAACAGATTGGCGAACGCGGGCAAAGGCGATGGAAATTTTCCCCGGCTCCGAGAAAACGATCGTTTGTGGATCGGTTCGTTTCTCAATTGCCTCGGCCACCAATTGCCCCGGATTTAGAAAAATAATTGAGATAATTAGCGCGAGGATGGTATAATCGTTCGGGCCACTCGTTTGAAAGATTAAGCAATTTGGACGCCGGTGCTAATGAGATCGGCTGCAAAGGATTAGTTGCGAACCGTTAGAAAACATTACGAATGTGAAACAAACGAAAACTCTTATATTTTATTTTACTTAACAATTTCTGGTGAAACATCGTGCAACGTCGTCCACCTCCGTACAGTCCTGACGCGGTTCCTAGCGATTTTTGGCTGTTCTCCGAGAGGACGTACACTCGCGACGAGGTATTGTTGACAATTCCGAAAGATGATTTTCAGAATTTCCTCAGCAAGGTCGCTAGAATAAAATGGTTGCTTCCGAAAGGGGATTTCATAGAGACATCGTCCTTCTTCACCAAGATTAACCCTTATCTCCTGCTAGAACACTAGAAAGTATAGTTTCCGTACCTCGTATAAAGTGCGAAATAATCGTCCTGGTGGCTCAAGGTAAATTCTAATTAGATAAAATCTACGCCTCGGAGGAACGAGCAATTACTTTGCCCGGATCGGGAGCGGCGAACGGGCAATAAAAAGGGTCCGTTAACGATTATACGGAATTACTCCGGAACGATCGAACGAAACAATTTTTCTTAACGCCTCCAAGCTGCAATAAGGAAAGCAGAGTAACGATTATACGCGATTACTCCGGAACGATCTAATAAAACAATTTTTCTAACGGCCGTCTCTATAAATCGTTGACCATTTCCGCCGGCTGGTTTTTACCGCTGCGCCGGCGTGCGCGCGCGCGTGTTCCGTTCCCCCCCCATTAATTAGGAAAAGTAGCCACCACTCTAATCCGCAATTCTAATTGGCAAATAGATGTTTTACAGCCTGTGCGGGTAACCGCGAGACGGGAAATAGTGTAACGACCTGGCCGGCGAGTGGCCTGGAACGAATTACAGGGGACGGCTTTGCGCGGAGACGGCTGCGGTGTGCTAATGCTGCGAGCTAAAGCTCAACGAGCAGCCGTTAAGATCGATATCGCGGAGCTTATTCGTCGGTGCTCTCTTATTATCAGTTAGACACCGCCAACCCCCTCCCCCTCTCCATCCAGGGCTCTGATGAAATTTAAGCAACTGTTAAGGGAGTCTGCCTCGTCCTCCACGCTGTAAGAGCGAACGGAGCTCGCCCGCTGTTTCGCTTTCGAAACGAATCGATCGCGAACACCATCCTGCGCTGTCCCCGCCCTTCCTCGTCGCTGCGACAATTTTTTACTTGTCACCGGTCGCGTCAAATTACACGCTATTCCTTTGACAGACTCGCCAATCGACGGAGCAACGAGCTGTCAGGATTCATTAACAAGATTTAGCGACTGTACCCGACAGTTTCTGCGACGTACGGTGTCGCTGCGGATTTTATGCATTCATGACAGAAATGGACGATTGTAACTCGAAACGGCAGAAACATTTGAAAACTCATAGAGTATCGATACGTTACTTTCGTACTGCTAACATTAGGGAAGAAAGACATCATCAAAGTATGTATGTAATGATATTTGGTCCCCTCAGGGTTTCAAATTCATTTTACCAACTTCTCCCCCTTTTACCACTCTTCACACTATCGCCTAATTTCCAATTTCACCTACTTTTTATTAAGGTGGGTTCCGAACCACCTATTTTGCCAACAACACGTGAAAAGCACCCAAGAGGAACACTTCCCGGCTTTTTACCGAGCGGTCACCCATCCAAGCGCCTTCCACGCCCCACGCTGTTTTACTTCGGTGATCGTACGAGAACCGGTGTTTTCAGCGAGGCAATGGTCGTTGACGACACCATCAAAGTGTTTCTTCTATTTCTGACCTTGTGCGACCTTGACGATCCTTGTGTCGTATGCGAATCAATTTGTCTTGATACACGCTTTCATACGATATGAAAATGTCCACGAAACAACTTGACCATCTAATATTGTCACGATAATGTCTATATTCGACGAAGCCTCTAGTTTCTGAGGTCAGAGAACCCACAGGGTCACAATTATTATCTGCCTCGCAACGTTATGTTATAAGCACCGAAGTCAACTTCATACACATCCATATCTTAAACATCGATTTACAGCCAAGAAGACCAGGCAAGATAAGTCAGGAACATCCTCCAAAGAAGAGCAAAGATATTGTGGCGGCTGTATCCTATACAGGGTGTCCCAAAATTACATCAAATCCCGGAAATGGGAGGTTCCTGAGGTGATTTGAAGCAACATTTTCCTTTGCAAAAATGGCCGCCGCGGCTTCGTTTAGGAGTTATTAACAAGAAACACAGACGGACTCTGGCTCGTTTAATGGCAACGCGAAGTTCAGAGGGATCTGTCGCCGAGCTGGAATCCGTTCACTATAGCTGCGCTCTGATTGGCCCGTGTTTTGCTGCCATTTTTGCAAAAGAAAATGTTGCTTCAAATCACCTCAGGCACCTCCCTATTCCGGGAGTTGAAGAAGTTTTGGGACACCCTGTATATACCGTGCTCAACCGCTTGCCGATATACCAGCGTCCAAGGCATGATCCACTAGTTAGCCTTACCGATGAGTCTAGCAGGCCTAGGACGAAACGGTCCCTTTCCTTTTCCTCCTCTCTCACAAATCTTCAGACCCCGCCAAAATATCCCTCTATCTCTAAAACCTTAATTTTAGGGGTGCTAGAAAATCTAGGTTCTAACCGAGACGGTTTATAAGATCGTATCCATGATCCAGAGGTATAAGCGAGAGGCATAAGTACTCCATCGAGCTCGATTACTCACAGAATCACACTATATTCGGTCTAATACGGGCAAATCCCGTCGATGGGTTTATATAATCCGTTTAGCTGAGAAATGCGCAAGACCCTCGCGATCAAAAGAGTCAGGAGGCTACAGGTCGAACGACTAGATCAAGATTAAAGATGATGGTGTCATTTATTCTGCTCATGTAAGCCTTTGATTGTGTTTCTCCCTGCTTCTTTCCTAATCGGAGATCTGTGTGTTGGGGTAATGTACGATTCCCAAATGATAATAATTAGATTCGATGCACGTAATAGACGGCGTGATAGGAGCTTAGAGGATAGATCACGCTTCTTCGTTCTATCAATTTCTTGGAGGATCATTTTCTTCGTAAAATAAATTCAGCCAAGATACAGTACAATAATTTAATAAGAGATTGAGGACGTCAGTATCATTTCCTCTGTTCGTTTATTTTTGATTCTACTTCGCTCTACTTCTTTCCTGATAGAAAATCTATTCCTACCTTAAACAGATCTGAAACTCTAACACGATTCCTGTAATTGTAATTCGTGTACCGAATTTCACGGGATGGGAAATTCTGTGTCGTGTTCCCGCGATGATGCCGGGGAACGCTAGCCAATTTGACAGCAACAACAACGCCAGAATGAAATGAATTGGACAATTGAGTGAGCCAACAGTTCGTATACACTTCAAACTTAGCGAAGTATTGATACGAGTTCTCGTTGGGTCGGATTTCTGGTTTACTATTTCGCGATGAGCGTGCTCTCTCTCTATCGTAATTTTCCGAATTCTGTCGATTTTCGTTGTATTCGGTCTATCGTTAACTCGGCTTGGTCGTGATTGGTCGTGTCCGAGTGCTGGTTTGTGGGCGTGTCTAAAATTCGTCTAACTCGAACGAGCGATAAGTCTCGTTAAGTATGACCACGTGATGTCAACAAACATATCATGTTTGAGGCCTCGTGAGGCCTCGACAAGACACAATCACGAAAATTAATGTAGATGGCCGTCAATTTAAACCATGACGGGACCCGACAGCATCAATGAAGCCTCCAAAAATTCAGCTCTACCGCTCCGGTGCTCTCTCGAGCACAATGGACGTCAGACGATCCCCGATCCTTTATCCCATCGCCTTTCAGCGCGATCATTTTCTTCGCCAGACAAACTCCGCCAAGAAAAGCGTGCTCCTCTCGAGTATTTTACTCCTCGCACGCGAATGCCACTCGACGGGTGTTGGCAAAGTTGCTGAAGGACTCTATACGTCAGACCTGCGAGCTCCTTCGTTTGCCGTGCGTCTCCATTGCAGGCGCAAAACAAAGTCGTCCGCTTGGGTCCGGGAGTTCTCGCGATCTTGTTAATCTGATTTCACTGGGATCGGGTGGATGAAGAGGGAAACAATGCAAGACGGGGAAGAAGCTGAATGCTAATCTGGGGGAAAGCCTCAGCCGGGGCTTAATCGCCGAGGATATTTAGCCAGCGAGTTTTGATCCCTGGGAACTTTCGGAATTATCGGTCGGAAAGCAGCGGCTCACAGCCGGAGACGGCCGGAAGAGACCGCCGCCGTGCTCGTTTGGTTACCTAATTCCGTTCGAAGTTAAATTCCCCAGCCGCGGCACGTTCAAAGTGCATTCAGCCCGCCGTGCAGCGCGGTGGTGCGCCGCGCGGTTCGCGTTGAACGGTCCACGGCGAGATACATCTTCGATTCGGGTCAGATTTGTTGCTAGCGATTGCTGGGACCAACGTAAACGTTCAACGCCGCTTTCGTCCCCGTTCAACAACTCATCGACGATTACAGCTGTGCCACGTTAGTTAAGATCCTTCCATTTTTGTCCGGCACTCGAATTCACAATTTGGTAACATGTTTTGCTAAAAATATTCGTAAACAAGCTCGTACAATCGATCAGAACCGAGATGAAATCGAGATTAACCGAATACACAATTTGGTTACATATTGTAACGAAAGTACCGCTTCCTTCAAATAAATAAGCACTATTTAAACAGTCTCCTAATCCTCGGAGGAAGGGAACTCCTTTTTTCTCTATCGCCTTTATCGCCTTCGACGTCCTTAGACGTCCGTTCACCACCACGTCTGTCACCAGACTCTCTTTCGTTCCAGCGCCGTTTTCATAACGACGTTGTAACCCTACCACCAATTCTATACAACAGGTGTACCGGCAGACCCGTAACAATATTTTGCTAACGCAGACATAGATTCGAACAGGCCTTTTTTTATATTAAAGACGTGTGAAAAAATACCTTTACGTACGCCCCAGAAGGGGATAGTGTGGGGCTCGAGTTCCAGATGGTCGGGAACCCCATACCCACTAAAAAACCACACGTCTAGGACTAATGGAACCCTCTATTTGCACACGTATTAGCTCGGTCAGTAGACAGGGGCCCACTGTTCGCATTTCTCCAGGTTCTGTAGCCATATCGAGCGCGAACTTCTAGATTAGAACAGGCCTGGGCAACTTGCGGCTCGCGAGCCACAGACGACTGCTCTCCCCACTCTTGAGTCCTCCCTACCAAACTCTTGGGGAATGTAGCACGAGGTCGAGGAGATTAGGAGCATGGTAGGGGCAATACGAAATTGTTGATAGTGGGGGAACCGGTACACTGGTAGTTGGAGTCGTGAAGCGCCAGCGAAGAAGAAGTTACTATGAAGTAGAAGAATCAAATGAAGAACGTTGAACGCTATTTTCATCACTACTCTTGAACAACTAACACTAATTCCCATCGAAGTTAAATTCCTCGGCCGCGGCACGTTCAAAGTGCATTCAGTCTGCGGTTCGCGTCGAACGGTCGGCGAGATCCATCTCCGATTCAGGTCAGATTTGTTGGGGTAACAATACGCACGTACACACGCGCGGCTCTACCATTTCCCTCCCCCCCGGCATAGTTCTATTCACTCGTTCTGTCATGCATCAAAATTCCTTTGTGTCGCGGCATTCTACCCGCGCCCGTTCACCGACTCGTCCGGAATTGCTGGAATATTTTCGTAACGAATTTGATAATTACATGCGACAGAGCCCGGAGTCAAAGAGTACACGCTCTGCCTCGGAAACCCACGCAACCGGAATGCAACCGATGCACATTGTCTCCGTATTTATAAATAAACCGACGGATCCCATGGAGAATGTTTTACCGAGCGTGTAATGTTGTAATCCGTAATTATGTATGCCGCGGATTAACTGGGTGATTGAAATGTTATTCGGACGCTCCGGAGACCTATCGTTGTAATGTCGGTTTGTTGGCCCGTGCAATCGTGTCGTAATTCCAGAGTTATGTTCTAGATAATTTACAGCGGCGGTTGAATCCTTGGCGCCCAAATTACCGTAAAATTGAAAGGAATTTCGGGAAATTTGCGTACATCGTGCCAACGCATAATAAACAATCGATCTTATTGTACACGAAAATAAATATTAGCAGATGAAATGAATAATGGCGAAATGTTTCAGAATAAAACAGGCAAAATGTTATTTTACGAAGTTTCAAATTTTCTTCGAACCTCGGAACACGGTGATGAGACTTTTTTATCGTATCAATAATTTGTAGAAAAAATCGGTTGCTTCGAAATATTTGTATACTTGTAAATTCTCTTTGAAAGAAACAGCGAATGCTATACTGCCACGGTATTATTCAACGCGCGGCGCCGGATTTGCTAATCAGAACACGTGGTTGTTCTTCGCGCATCGAAAAATAAAGTGCCGTGTTTTGAAACAGCGTGTGCGGCAAGTAAGCCGGTGGCCGTTCTACGCAGCAAAATAAATCGAACAAGTAGAACGAAATTGATTCGCAGCTCGCGCGACCTTTTCACAAAAATTATGCTCCCATTTCGGTCGAACGCACGCGCGATTGAATTGAACATCGCCGGCCTGACCCGTTCATTACCGACTAGTATCTCCATTTATTTCGTTCGCGCATGCACAGTCCAGACCGCGCACATAATAAAATTTCGTTGTTCTACTATTCCCGGTTATTTTTTCACGTAGAATAACTACGGCATAACCGCGGTTCTGTGCGTGTGTATGTATGCGTGTGTGTGTCACCGGTTACGAGCGACGAGCACGGCGCGCATCGTTACCGCTGGACCGCGAATTTTATGCATTCGTGCTGCACAAGAGTGTCTCAAACGCAATAAAATAGAGCGTAAAGTGGATTTGATAAATTTTTCGTCTCCTTCGCAAAAGGACGAAACCACTGGCATGGAATATTTTATTTCACACGCGTTACATTCACAACTCTACCGAGCCGGTCAGAAACGCGAAGCAATTCCACTTCATTTTGTTATTTATCATTCCGGTAGATCTATATTATGTTTTCTCAACCGAACTTTATT
The DNA here is from genome assembly GCA_028454225.1 of Lasioglossum leucozonium. NCBI lineage: Eukaryota > Metazoa > Arthropoda > Insecta > Hymenoptera > Halictidae > Lasioglossum > Lasioglossum leucozonium. The sequence continues at coordinate 7,626,274 of CM052219.1, read as the reverse complement.
ATTTTGTATTGTCCTCTGAGCCAGAAAATTTGTGAAACAACAGTGTTCGCGCTTTATTTGATTATCGTGTAAAAATTTCTCAATTTACGAAATGAATTTAACGACTTCTTCCGCGAACTTTCGAACAGCGAATCCCAGTCGCAAGATTCCTCGATAATCGCGCGGTCGGTGTAATCGCGACGGTATCAGGACGGCTTTCGTCGTCGTCGTCGTCGTCGCATGCACGCCGCTCAATTAGTCGTTCGGTGACGTTACGCGCTGCGTCGCGTCTAGACGGGACGTCCCGGCCGCGTTATCCGCAACCGTCATCCGTCGACAAGCGTGCGATTATTCAAATTGTCAGAGCCCCGCGTACTCGCGCGACCCACCGTCTCACGTCCTAACCCGCCCAGCGACGGGTTAATTCGTGCGTCACAGCCGGAATAAAGCACGCTCGGAACGCGACACGTGCTTAGAATTATCCTGCCCGGTGACACGCCGCTCTGTAACGCGGCTTTCGAATGGCAGCGATTGCACACCGGCGCGGCGCGGCCCGGCGCCTCGAGACCTGTAATTACCGTCGTTTCACCGGTTCTATGTATGTACCTACGACGAACGCCTGTCGTACTTTTTGTCTGCCTGGAGCCGGAAGATCTTTGTTTCCGTTTAGTCGAGCAGTTTAGTCTTCCGTTAATTCTCAGATTCTTTTCCAATAGTTGGTATTCTAATTTGTTGTTATTTAGTTTGTATCTGTGCGTGCGTAGATGGAAAAGTCGGTGTATTGACCTTCCTCACATATGTCACTCCTGGCTTGGTCGTTTGAAGGGTTGAGGTGTTTTGAAATAAATATTCGAATATGTAAATAACAATAACGTGTATTAGAGCGACTGTACAAAAATGTGAACTTTGAGAGATTTGACTGGAGACTAACTGAAGACTCACTGAAGACCCTTTTTATAAGCTGTGGAAACTGTGGAGATGGTAAAACAAAGTGAGAGAAAATTGGGGGTGAGATGTAGAAAATGGTCCAGATGTTGTCTGCAATTGTTACTGTTAAGGCGCCGGAAAGTCGCCTAAGAAATCGGACGAGTCCCGGCGTTTCGGACTGAAGAGCCTTCGACTCTTCACCTAATTTATGTATTCGCGTCGGGTGATCGAAGTCTTGTGTTTTTGGTGTCGGGTTCGTCGCAGAAACCTATTTTGTGGGTCTCACATTACGTTGCGTCCCAACATAGTTGGTTTTCTAATTCATTTTCGTACGTTACGAGGCAACGAAACCACGACCCTTTTTCATTGCGGCAACCCGGTGGGGAAGTAGACATCGACAAGTCCGCTAGTCCTTACCACTATACCCTTAAAAACGCGGCGACCCGATGGTGAAAGAGACATCGGCAAGTCCACGAGTCCCTAACTAGCGGCGAGCCGGTGAAGGCATCGGCCAGTCCACAGTAAATCCCATAAATTAAAAATAATCCTCGGATCACGTTAGGCTTTTTTTAAGGGTGTGGTTGAAAAAATGCTTTTATACACACCCCAGTAGTATCGGATTCAGGAAGACGGATGATCGGTCTTCCCACTACAGTAATTCATCCATAATTGTCTATACCACGGGTCTGGCCAAAGACAATTATCGTGAAGGGATATTCTTTGACTTTTGCCGAACGTAGAACAGAGCACCGAAGCTCGAGAGGCCTCGGCCGCCGAACAGTGTCGGCGTGAATCACTACCAATCCAATGACAAAACTTCTTTATTTTTTATTATTTTTTTTATGGAACTTTCACCAATATATTCGTGGCATTTTTCTAATGTAAATGATACCAAATATGATATAATTCCGATGATATTTATTCGTGTAAGATTCGCGAATTGTCCCGGCCAAGAGAACTGACTTGAATTATAAATGATACGAATTATGTCGTGTTTGGTATCATTTTAATCAGAAAATTGCCACAATTATATTAGTGAAAGTCTCGTAAAAAAATAAGTAATAATAAAAAAGTTTTTCTTATTGGCATTACTTTGTGAGGACAAGCGGGCCTTTGAACTATGCCGGCGACTGCGACTATCCGCGTCTCTTTCTTTCCCATACGCTGTCCTTCCTTGCATCCGAAACTTTCATCGTCCATTACACGGGTAAATATCATCGGAATTATTTCGTATTTGGTATAATTTTCATTAGAAAAATGCCACGAATATATTGGTGAAAGTTCCATAAGAAAATAATAAAAAATAAAGAAGTTTTGTCATTGGATTAGTAGTGGTCTCCTGATCTCACACCGATATACCCGATCCGGTATCGGGTTACACCGCTCGGCGGCCGAGGCCTACTGAGTTTCTTGGCCCCTCGCGGGGTACGCCCCTCAGTGGAATGGGTAGACGACTAGACAATTATCGTTTAGATATTTTAGACAATTATGGATGAATTACTGTACCGACTAAAAAACAATCCACACCCGGGACGACCAATAGGTCGCCCCTCTATCATTTGGAGGGCCCGAAACCGGCCTCTCTGGGGACCTACTCTCCGTATTACCGCCCGGAGAGGCCCTTTAGGCTCTTGCCACGCCCGATGCACGCCAAGGCTGCGTAATCCTCGGCTCGTAACAAGGCCAAGGTCGCCAGGTCAGGGAATTCAAGAGGGACTGGCGATCTTCTTATTTCGAACTGAACATCGTCGTTTTATATCGGACTAAAACTGCGCTAGACAGTTTCGTCCCTATATTCGCTGATCGACGATTACCTCCCCATGTCAGTGCATCCAATCGTGCGTCTCATTTCGAAAACAATTATCCGCAGGCGGAGTTATTCGCGCGATACGCGTCCGCCTACCTTCCACGACGCCTGGGGCCCAGTGTTCCCATTTATGCCGCGAAATAATTTCATTCGGAAGTGTAACTCAGCCTGGGATGTGCACTAATGTGCGACAAGGTCGGCCAACAAGCAAGACGAAGCTGGAGCTAGAGCCAAGAAAGTTTGCGCGCCTCGGCATTAGCCGGCGTCTAACTTGCCCGTAGTTCCACGGCGTGGCGCGATGTCGACGTCGCGACGCGCGACGTCTCCCGTCTCCGTCCTGTTTCATTCTCCTTCCCGCCGTTTCCCTTTATTTCCGTGTTAATTCGGTCGCTCATTTCCCAAGCATAACGTCGCTATCTGATCTCCGGTTGAAATCGATGCGAACGGTCGCTGCTGCTCGGATAAAACCCGGCCTTAACTGTCCTCGCTTTGCTGCATCAACGACTGGCTTAACTGCGTCGCGTGTTCATTAGACTGCGACGTTAGCTTTAACGTTTCCTCTCCCTTGGTTTCGTAGACGAATGAAAGTGGATTCACTGGAAAAGTCGTGGTCACAATTCTTTTCTAAGCGGACGTGCATTCGAGATTTCAAGGCAAACTCTGTTTGTTTTTTTTTTTTTGGACGGAACTGTACAGTTTTATTTAAGCGTGTAGCCTATCCCGAGACGAATGCACTGATTTGTACTACTTTCGTCTTCCAAGATTAGTCAAGGTCGTTTAAGGTCATGACCAATTGGACATGTCTTCCTCGAAACTGTGTAAATATCTGGAATGTTGATTCCCAACGAGTTTTGGAAATAATTGCGAGCGAGATTTCACATGCAAAGAAATAACAATAATTCCTGATGGTTGCATCTTTTGTAATTGTAAATTGAATTAGAATTAGAACCTGTCATTTTGCCGGTACCCGTTAGCCTGGGTTGGTGATTTTTGTTTCGTTTCTGTAATATTTGCTGAAGCGATTGACAGAATTTTCAGTGCGTGATGATTGAAAAAAGGATATTGATTTTATGGCTTTGGCTGTGTTTGGCTTCGATTTGCAAACTTCGTAATCTCTACGCACCGATGTGATATAAAACGCACCATTCTGTTTCACTGCGTTCGATGTGTCTGCTTCAGTTTGTTCGTAGTGCTATTCTTTTAATATTTCTTTACCATTAGTTCGATCATTTTTGTTTAGTTCTTGGTGTTCGTATTGGATGATCGACAGAATTGTCTATTTGTGAAGATTGAAAAAGGAACGTTTCGTTGAGAATTGTTGCTTTGTTTCGTTCTGTCTGAACAAACTTTGTAATCTGTATACATCAGTATGATGAATTCGTCTTTGTTATACCGTGGTTAAAGTATATGCATCGTTCTGTTGATGGTATACGCATCTCTGTGTTTTTCACCCTAAAATTTCCCTTATGAAAACCAAGCAGAGCATTCGCAGCTTCTCAAAATAATGTTTTTAGACAATGGGGTATTATTCTGTGAACGTACATATTAAAAATGATGCTGGGACGAATTTTCAATGCTCATCCAGCAATATCCTTTCGCATTTCTGACATTGTTGACGTTACAATCGAAATTTTACTTTGCCAAAGCATATTAGCTAGCATATAGTTAACATAAGGTATCTAAACGTACATAAGGAGATCCGTTATGCTAAATAAATAATATTTACTAAATTCATTTTAGTAAGTAATATTCACTAAATAATATCTACTAAATTATATTTAGTAAACAATATTCACTATATAGTGGAATACAAGACCTCATTAAATTTTACTATATTGCACTCTTATATAATATTTTCATTTATAAAGCGAGGTAGGTCACGAGACATTCGAAGCAAGCGTGACGTCACAAGATGGCAGCCGCTGACAGATTTTCTTAAATATCGATAAATTTAACGTTCGCATCGAAAAAATAATATCACCCCGACATAGCCAGGGTATGTACAAAGACGATGGTGTGTATTTTTAGTTGATTACTTACTTATTTAATACAAAAAGTCTCTGAATTTGAAACAGCACCTCATAGTTCAGATATTTTTCACTACTAGCGCCACTGTCTCTTTTCCCAACAAAAACTGCACATAAGTCGCTAATTAAAGAAGTCCGTACATCGGCCATGCAAACACTAAATTTATTTATCAGAAACTCTGGCAACAGGCGGCTATCTCGTGACGTCACGCTTGCTTCGGATGCCTCGTGACAGGCAGTATGCTGCCGAATATTACAAACACCTCCACGATAACGTAAAAATCAGCAAGAAAATTAGACCCACACCACCTATCGGTCAAAAATTTTACTAACCAGCTTCGTCTATCGACCGTTCGCACGACTATAGCGTGACGATCAGCTCCGTGAGGATAAAATCCACTCGACGAAGAATTGTGTTACCCGCATATGACATTCGACTGTGTTAGGTCTTTTATTAAAGGGTCTATAAAATCGTGTGAATTTTCTGATCAATCCAGATGAAAAATTCATTCACTGTTTCCTTCTGGACCGACAAACAGGCCGATTTACGTAACACTCGTCGAGGGATTTCTTTCAGTGGATCCCGTGCGGCGCACGCTAACAATGTTGACGCTCGTCTCAATGAAAAAGCGTCCGACAATATTTGGCCAGCGTGCTACGCGCGGATCCGGTGAAAGAAATCAAGAAACTCGAACGAAATAACGTGGCCTGACCTCGGGCGATACAACCGAACCACTTCGGGGCTTGCGGACGCCGGCTAATGCTACTGCGGGGCAAAGTTTACCGGCGATCATGCTCCCTCTGGTTCTTCTCCTTCCATTTTTGTGGAAGACAACACATGTCGTACAGGGTGTCCCAAAAATGTTGTGCCTCCTTGATAGGGATGATTCCCGAGGTCATTTGGTCGCTTGAAATCATCCCTTTCAAGAAAGTACAAGGAAGAACATTTTTGAAACACCCTATATATTTATATATCTGAGCATATTGAAGAGAGCAAGTGCTTCGATTTATATCAAATGTCTCGACTGTTACTATGAACTGGTTTTGGAAGAAGTTTGCGCAGTAAATAAGTAATTTCGAGAGATAAGGTTTTCTTAGTATTAAGTAGAGAATCTTTGATGTTGAAACTGTGTAAAGGAGAAGATCGAGCAGCACGGTCTATACAATGAATTCTGTTGGTCTGCCGCAGGCACAACGACCTCCCGTGGAACATACGCAAGTTCCTGAAGAACCAGCTGCGGGAGTTCAGGTTTGATGACTTGAGGGACACTCATCCCTGGTCCCGGAGCGCATGGAGCCACACGGACCTCAGAAGATTAAAAGAAGGAATGGTCGCAGCACAGGTGAGCTCGATAACAACTGATAATAACGCGTCCATTACCGAGAAAACATTAATTCGACGGTTGCTGATCTACGATTTCACGGACAATGCTGAGAGTACTTCAATATCTGTTTATTAAAATTATTCAGAAAAGTGTTAACTTCCTATGTCCTACAAATATTTAGACAAACTGTTATCTAGACAAAAATCGTGTTCTTCCAACATCTGTGTTAACATTAAACCTACCGAGCACAAAAAGCGATTAAAATGTTTTAGCTTATAAAAATGACAAGGCTTTTTTTATTTAGATTTTGTGCAATTTAATATGTGCTTGGACGAAAAAATTTATCGATTCAATGTCCATGTAAGCAACTTCATTATTTCAATAATTGCAAAATCAAAAATCCGGCGTTTAGCGTTAAAAATCGGACGTTTCATATGCAGCAACCTAAGACTCACGTATTTGTCGAGCAGACAGTGCCGAATTACTGTCCGCTTCGTAATTCCGAGGCAGCGCCGCTAGAGCGACGTTCAGCTGCAAATTTTCTCGCGGAGAAAACTGTTCCCGAAGAAAGCGCCGATGCTCCATTTGAAACACTTTCCCGTGAAAGTCCTCCATTTCCCCGAGGCGATTTACGACGGGACGAGAATTACGAGCCACCCCCCGGCCGTCTCTTCCCTCCGATTCGATGAAACCGCCCCCGCCGGACGGAAAAAGATCGAACTCGAAGGAAACTTCACTTTTCCATTCCCCTTGTCCCGGCGCGACGCAGCGATCGAACTATCGATTAATTGTCTGCGACACGCGACTCGTCGGCCGACACGGGAAAGAAAATATTGAGAGAAAATGGGCCCCCTATTCCTCATTATCATCGTTAGATCTGAAGACCTCGACGCGCGATAAAAATGTTCTGATTCAGAGGTTCTTTTTCTTTCTTTAACGATTTTAGTGAGTAAAATAATTGGGGAGGATATTTTGCCCTAATTTGGCCCGGTGTCTAGGTTGGACATAATTTAGAATTCATGATCAATTGGTACCATTGATGATGCTGAAAATATTTTTCATCCTGCATAAACTCCGAGTCGGACTCAAAAAATGTGGTTCCCAAATTACTGTAAATAAATTTAATTTAGAAATAATTTTAACCCTTAACTGGGCGCGCAATAGCACTGAGTGCTCCGTTTGTAGTTTAATGTAGTATAATTTTTATTTCTGCTAGTTACGATTGGCACGCCCCCACATAACCTACGACTGTAGTGTCATCCCACTAGAGCCGATATGGTTTTCAGTTATCCTTAGGTACTTTAAAGTTATGGACGTGTTATTTATTTGACATAAAATTTCATAAGAAACTGATAATGAACAGTGATATACGTAGTTTTAAAGGATGGTGTACAAAGTGCTCCGCGCGCCAACTTATGTAACAAAAATAGGCGCGCCCACTTAAGGGTTAATAGCATTCTTATAATAAATTTAATTTAGAAATAATTTTGATAGAAATTTTATAATGAATTTGTAGCGGCCATCGGCATGTACGATTAGCAATATTCGACATGCAGATGGCCGGGAGAAAGTTTATGGAACGCGTTGTCCCACAGCTGTTTTTGAGGAAGCCGTTAGCCGTTTTAACGATAATTGCGGAATTTTTGCATTGGCACGTTTTGGCCGTTAGATCTTGTTAGCCTCGGTCTCGACAGCTAGTACGGGTATCATAAACCTCGAGTTTCCGAAGGGACAGCAGGGGCTAAGCAGGTAGGCGGCAGCCCGCCGTGCCAGGCACCGCGATCCCGTAGGAAAATCCGCTACATTACTTAATTGCCTGGTTCGCACCCACGCCCAAGAATTAGGGGCGTCAAGGATGCAAATATAAGGGAGATTCGAGAAACGTCCTGATTGGTAAAAAGGCCTATGCAGGCTGAGCCAATCAGGACATTTTCGCTAAAAAGCCTGAAGCTCCGCAGGGTCCGGAAAGGACGAGAAAAGAGAGTCGAGTCTTAGCGAGCAGTCGAAGAAGATCGCGAATTGCCTGTTGATAAAGTTACGAAATAAACACGTCTCGCAAAATTCAGTCTTGCAAATATTGAACCCGCAAATAACCATAGTACCTTCAATTTTAATTTAGAAATAATTTTAATAGAAGTCTTATAATAAATTTAATTTATAGCAACAAGCAGCTGGGCGGCGATTCTACATGCAAAAACAAATCGAAAGGAAGGAATAACATTTTATCGTGTAGCGCTTCGTCTTCGAGAAAAGTGAGTTTGAAGATCCGCCAGGTCCACGTGCACGACTATACGCAGCAAGTAGAATTGGTTGATCATGGCCAGACGCGTCGGACGGTTCCGATCTATCCGCACGCGTATCCGCTGCATTTTCGTTTCTCGGCCGTTACTCGAGAAGCGTACTAACTTTGACGTGTCCAGTAGCATTCTTTCGAGAAATTCCCGAAAATTGCGGTTTCAAGCGTCGAACAAGCAAAAGAAAGCTGCCCGAAGCGAGCAAGTCAAAAGTTTCGAACAAAATGCCGCCGTCGTCAATGGCACGGCCGGACATTGTTCGACGCAGTGGCCGGGGTCTTTCCGGTTGATTCCATTTTTTTTGAAACGCGAAAACTGTTCCGGGCCGGAGTGGTCGAGGGTCGGTGAGCCGACGAAGAAAAGATTTATTTGATCGGCAAGCCGGAATGGCAGGCTTTCGTTCGTTCTCGAGTGTACATTCGCCGGTACGCGAACTTCTCGGCGCAACCTTTTCATCCGCCGGTGGATACCGGTTTTTACCCTGTTTCCGGTGAAAGGTGGTCCGGAGGCCGTGACCGATCGGCGGCCACGCGGGGTTGGGAAAGGGGTAGTACAGAGTCCGGCGCAAGTTTTTCCCCTCCTCCGGCGAGAAGTTAGGCGAAAGGATGGCTCGTAATGGAGGTCCGAGATTAATCCGACGGATATCGAGGGGGTGAACGACCGACGACGTGCTCGCTCTCTCTCTCTATCTCTCTCTCTCTCTCACTCTCGACCCGGGGACCGCGCGATAAATTTTCGTCAGTCCTCCCCCTTCCCCCCGGTAATCTCGGGCAACCGCGAGAAATTAATTGGCAAAGTTTCCCGCGATCTCGTCGCGACGCCGCTCGGTTAGATCGGCGCGCGCGCCCCCGTTAATTGAATCGATTCCCGGCGATTTTTTTCGGCGGGATCGCGTGCTGCGAATTAATCATCCCAGCCGCCGACAGCGCCGGCGACGACGCCGGAATGAACGTCGAAAACCGTTTCGGTCTTAATTAATCGCGGCGTGCTCGCGCGCCCGCGAAAAAAAATACCCCGGGACCACGTAATTGAAACATCGCCGGGGCCCGGAAGAGATCGGTGACACGCGATCCTCGTGTTAACGCTGCTTCCGTTTAACCTTTAGACAGCCGCGAATAACAGCGGAACTTCGCAGACTTCGCGGAAAATTGGACTTTCCACGGGCAAGACTGTTTTTGAGCGATTCGGAGGCCTGCCTGGTCTCTCGACATTTTTTAACGACTGCGATAGGGCTGTAACTACTTAAATAACTAATGCGTTCAACTCTCGAGACGTCTATTATAGCTAGACTACAGCAAACTGGAGTGAAGTAGAAATTTATTTTCTGATGTACTATGTTTAATAGATTGGAAATAACATAACAGTATTTTTAAATTCTTCTAATGTTTTTATTGTTTTAAATTACACCCACTCATTTTTGTCAAAAATGTATAAAATCCGCAGTCTAATTGTAACATATTTCAAGAGAGATTGTTCAAATTCGTTTAATGCTTTTACTGTTTTAAATTACACCAAAAGCATTTTTGTCAAAAATGCATAAAATCCGCAGTCGAATTACAACATATTTCAAGAGACATTGAACCAAATGCAACGTTTTACCCATTTATTTTTACACTATACCTACCAAGCACTACAAGCGATTAAAATATTTTAGCTTATAAAAATGACGAGATTTTGTGTCAATATGTGCTTGAATAAAAAAATGTATTCAATCAATTTCTATGCAAGTATAAATACATAACTATAAAATGCAAATACAATAATAAATAAGAATGATAATATGGATATGAAATATAAAACCTGTCATTTGATCGGCAGTGGTAGGTTTAGTGTTAAAACAGAAGCGAGAAAAATTGTAAAAACGTACAGGATGGACCACCTAATCAATTCTGACATTTATGAGATCAAGTTTTGTACCTTAAAAATTTTCTTTGTGTCGTCAATGGACTTGAGTGTGTGGAGACAAACGCAATGAAAGGGACCCGGCACTTTTTGAGAAAAATTTGTAACAAAAATATTGCGGCAAGTTTCTTTTACAATTGTCCACCGGTCCAGAGGCGCAGATTCACTCTCATATTCCTTTAACTTTTCCTGACACCCTGTACACGTTGTACGACCGGAACATGTGTAAATAAGATCGATATAAAGATAAAAAAACATAAAGATCGCGTTTCCCAGCAAGTCTGGCCTGTCCCGGTGTTCCGCACACAATTTTCACCGGTTCCTCCCTATTTTATATGACGGTCGCAAACGTTATCGGAGCATTCGGGCCTCGAAATGCCTCGTAAAAGGAATCCGACGATCTCCATTCGCCGGCTAGACGCTCGAAGCAAGCGATACTCGAGGCGAAGATTCTCCGCGGGAAAACTCAAGCGAGCTCATTATCGAGATTAACATTTCCCGCGATCACCAACCGCCATCCCCTCCCCCCGATTCGCATCGGTAGACAGGCTGTGCGTGGAATATCGATTTCCGATCTCGCCGAAAACAAGCGAAGTCCCTTCGTCGTAGGCGTGTAACGGAGTCTTGTGAAGTCGGCCGCCGTTCGCGAAACGATTTTCACCTCGTAAATTAGGGAATCAGGATGTGTTCTTGTTTGAAGTAGAATGCGACGGATCGCCAATTTCAATGGGAAAAAATTCTACGTGGAGAAGTTCGAAAATAATAATCCAACGATGGTAGATAACGAACCGGGAACTTCAGAAAATTATGAAATTTTTATTTACATTTCTCAAATTTACTTGAAAGAGGGGAAATCGACTATTATTTTGGTTTCTATTAATATTTCTAGTCGACTACCATTTATATATTATTTTGGCTTCTAATATTGTCAATTTATAAATAACCAATAGAGTACTATATTTTTTCAAGTACGATAACGAAAGTAAAAAATAAATGAAGACTTATATTTTTCATTTATTTAAGAAAAACTTCAAGTTTCCAGCGCTGCCCTGCGCTTTTCTTTTTCCATAGCGTTATATGACTTCGATACGCAATCTAGTTTTCCGAGGAAAATGTCTTGAATATTTTTAAAAAATCCTCGGCAAGGGTTGCAGCCCGTCCCGGGCCTGGTCGGGTCGACGGGCTCGTAATGAAGGTCCCCACCTGTGAAATTGCTTTCGCGGTGAAGTTCGCGACCCTGCCGCAACGTTCATATCGCCGACCGGTCTAGACGGGGATATTTTTCGCGCTAACGCAGACCGAGGCGGACCAAAGCCTCAGTTTCCTTGGAGCCCCCGGCTGAATGCCGAATTTGATGCAACTCGCGCCCCTATACAGGACGCTATTTCATTCAGACGCGAGACTTGGCTCGCGCTGAATAACTGATGTGATTCGATGAAACGGTATTAGTTGTATCGACTGTAGAGCCGACGCGCCGCATAGGTTGCAAATCCATTCGGCACGGCGATATTAAAACTCGAGGTGGCGACAATCTTTTCAAGGAACCCTCTTCCAGCTCGGATCAAGCGTGGTACCAATCTACTCGATTGATAATGCGCGAGGCACCGAGATTTTGTTAATAATTTCTTCAACCCTCCGCGGTTGATCTGACAGATACGTACAAAATTTAATTCTTGTATACTTTTGAGCTGTCGCATTATAGCACTCGCTCACATAGAGTAGCTGTGTCAGTACAATTAAAAATTTTTTATATATTCGTACAAACTTTTTATAAAAGTTACTGCTATAATCGTGCGAACGGTCACTAGACGAAGCTGATTAGTAAGATTTTCAACCGATAGGTGGTGTGGGTCTAATTTTCTTGCCGATTTTTACGTTATCGTGGAGTTATTTGTAATATTCGGCAGCATACTAGCTGTCACGAGGCATCCGAAGCAAGCGTGACGGCATGTTGGAGAACAAACGGACACAGATTGGACTGTTAGGAAACACAAAAACATTTTGAAACGCTTGTGTTTGCGTATACGTATATGCGGATCTAGCAATGTGCGAGTGTGCCACCACGCTCTCGTTCGAGCGAGCGATCACTCTCAAAACTGGTCTTTATAAAAGTTGGTCTACAAAAATTGGAATTCGGCCGTCTGCAGATTACTGGTATAATTTTCGACAATTTAGTGGAATGGGTGTTGCTCGTTCCAACATTGCTGAAGGATTTTATTAGCGCACGGACGATCATTCTCGAGGATTTGAGAACGCATTCCGTTCCAACTGTTCCGAGTGGAATCGCCAGAAACACCGGCAGTCTCGTTTTATCCGAGGGGGGGGTTTAACTTTAAGACGTCAGAAATGGAATCTCATCCAATAGAGCAACATCTGTTCCCTCCCTGGGGAGTGAATATACTGTAGAATCCATGGAGAAGCACTGCCCCGAGAAAATAGCTTGGGAGACCTTTGAAAATACCCTGGGCACTGGTGGCTCGTTAGTAAAACAGTCTCCCGCGTTGATCCCATCTATTAGAAGCTCGTCTAGACGTGATTATGGCAGCCGTGGGTAAGCAACGGACAGGGGCCTACTCTGGAAAGTTACTTTCGACGGTGTTCAACTGAAATATGCTCGAGAAGGCTACTACAAGTAACGCATTATAGTAATAATGTCTAGATGACATCGGTCTAACTGAGGGCAAAATTCAAATAAGTTCCTTAGGGAGCTACGCATGCACGAGAAATTTAATTAATACCGCTGTCGAGGTACTAATGGAAACTGAAGGAAAAGAAATATTGTACACTGACAGTAGCAATAATTGTCAATTCTGGTCCTGTTATTCTCACGTTGTAGGCACAATAACGGTGCAATTATTATAAATTACTTTCGATTTTCCTGTTTGAAAATAGGTTTTAGACAATAACGTCATTAAAAAAAGTTGCAAATTATTATTGCAAATCCAGGAAATTCGAAACAATTACCGCATCAATTTAAATCTTGAAGAAATTTGTCAGTCTTTGCTTAATTGTATTTACAAAACGTGTATCTCTAATGTAGAAAATCGCCACAATAAAACTAACCCCATAGATAGCCCTAGTTGGTTTTATGTGTTTTCACTTGCAGCCACAGCCAGTTAAACTATCAAAGGACTTTAAACCGCTCTCCTGTAAAATTTATATTTTTATATTTGTGACGTTTTTCCTGTGCATGACCAAAATGACTATTTTCAATCAAATTATACCTCGGGATTGTATGCCACTACTTTGAGAAACAATTCCTACAGCCCTCGAGCCTTCCTTGTTACAAAATTAACAATTGCTGTTTGTTTCGACAAACTAGTTTGTTACGTTTCTATCGACTGATAGAAAAATTGCAAACGTTTAACTTGGAACGTACTCGAAGCAGACAACCTGTAAATAGTGCTCGATAAAGGAACGCAGGATCGAAGATGATGGCGAGCGATCTTCCGCAAAGCTATAAGGTCGTGTACACATGGGTTCCAGCAATTTTCTCAGTCGACTCAGGATGTCAACGCGTCCCCGAAGGTATTCAGTTTGCTTACATCGAGTGACTGGTCGGCTACGTCCACGGAGGCTTCGTATGCATGCACGTATGCATAATATACATACGTAGACAGAGGCGGTGTACAGGTACCGACAAACTGTTCCCGCCACGATCCATCACTGTCCCAGTTAATTCACAACCGGAGGAGAAGGCATCCGTCGCGAAAAGGTTAGCGAACATTGATCGCGACGCCGACCTCTTGGACTGAGGGCAGGCTGGGACACCTTGAAAAAGGAACATCGATGCTATCGCATTTACAATTTACCCGCGTAATCACCAAATTGCCAAGTCTCTCCCGAGCTAATTAGCCGCAGCAAATTTCACCTGAACACTGTCGTTTATTACTTTGATGGGCTCGTTAGTCAAACACGAAAGCATTATGAAAAATTGCTTCTGAATCAGATCGACAGAAAGATAGCAAACACAGTATTTAAATCATTTTTATTCTTTCTTTCTTCCTTTCCCTACTCTGAACAATACCAGTATTAGAAGAATTAAAGATAAATACATTAGAATTTAAGGATATTGTTTTACAGGATCTTAAGAAGGGTTATTTGAAATAATAAAAAACGCTGTTTTTTTACAATTTACAAATTTTACAATTTTACAAATTTTACAACCTTACAATTTCACAATCTTACAATTTTACAATCTTACAATTTTACAATCTTACAATTTTACAATTGTACAAATTTACAATCTTACAATTTTACAATCTTACAATTTTATAACGTCACTAATACGTGGCAAAAAATGACAACTCCAATCTTCACACAAAAAAAAATAGCGCGAAATTTAAAATGACACCTCTTAAAGGAAGACCCTCTAATTTCAATGTACCAGATTCGTTAATAGAGGTAACACATTTTTATTCATCTCCCGTTCCTTGCTATCAATTTGAACAATTTTTATCTTGCTAAAACGTCCACAGTTTAATTCGAACTGTGAAACGTTAAAGGAATATTTTTCAGAAAGTTATCCGATGATAAAATGTAATTACCAGCGCCGGCCATTTCGTTGGACCGCCGTTTAATCGCGTGGGATTATTATAATTTGATCTGTCGGCGGTCTGAAAGACAATCTGGGAGTCCGGAATAAATGCACCAGCAACAGCAACGCGCTCGAGCAGAATGTACGTGCACAGAAACGCGCCGAAAATCCGGCGCGCATAGAACGTACAAGCGTTTGTGATCGTACCCGGGAGGCGGTTCTACCAGCGAGCAATCTACCGCGTTTCCCAGCGACTGCTTCCCAAAAGTGAATTCCAACCGATTCGAAATAACCCGTGTGTGCTCCATTCAAAACGGTCGATCTTCAGGGAATTGGGTATCTTCCGTGATAAAAGTGTGCCGAAGAGAATACGTCTATCGAGCGGCAGATAGACGGCTAGGTGAGCCGTGTGCCCGAGGTAGTTCCTTCCGAACTGAGGCCAAAACGTCGGTTTTCGAAATTCTGTTCTCGTAATCTTGTTCACATTCCGGCGACTTTCTATTAACCGAACGTTGTGGTTCGACTATGACGTCCAGTTGCAATTGTCAAAGAAGACTTAAGGATGGTTGAATGAAGCTAGAAGGTCCACTATTTTAACTTTTCTACAGCTATGATAATAAATAATAATAATACATTTTTCATTAGCTATAGAAGTTTATTGTCTTACAAGTATTATCCAAAAAATTAGAAAAAAGATATATGCATCTTTTTAGCACTGTTAGTGCAACCATTATTGGCAGTGTAGCATTCGCATTAAATATTATTAAATTCTGAAAGGTAAAGTTATTGTTTAAAGTTAAGTAACTGAAAGATTATTTAATAAAGTTTTTCGATGTCGTTACATGAAAATGTATAAAGAAATTATAACTTATTCATTTAGACCACATTTAGAACTAATCCTACGTAACGACATAGTTGAAATCGTCATAAACAGTTTGTGTGCCATCCGCGACGCCATCGATTAATGACGTCGATTTTAGGTCTGAAAATCTTACGTTCTAAAAAGACCTTTTCGGGAGTATTTTAGACGTCTTTAAGATGTACAGTTTTGAAAGATAAGACGTTCAAAAGAAGTTCGTAGGACATTCAAGACGTCTTTGTGCTACCTGAGTTAGATTTTCTCAATTGTAAGATTTGGGTCGAAGGACCAATGGGTGTAATTGAAAAAATTCTACAAAGCAAAAATACCGTGTATGTAATACGTCATTGATAGAATAAACGCTGATGCGACATCAAATAAATAAATTTGAAAAAGAAAGTTTCTGGACCAGCGCAGCGTGTGAACTTGTCAAAGGCATTATCGCTTAACCTGCTCCGGATTGTATTGAACTATTTGTGAACCGGGTACAGGCGTAATTTTACGAAGGTGCGCGAGAAACATCAAAGCGACCGATGGAAGCGAGAGGTCGAGAGCGCAATATCGATGGCAGAGGTTTACAAACTCCGTGCGCGGCGCAGCGTTTCTCGGCTCCCGATCCGTTAATTAGGAACAGATCCGCGTGACGGAAAGTAAATTGCTGCTCGTAATTCCGAAGTAGCGGAAAGATCTTGCGGCGCGAGAGACGGGAAAGTTCCCGGGGATTGACACGGCGGATTCAAAGGTGGAAAGCCAACCGCGATTAAATTATCGTCGCGTTGCAATTAGCTCGCGCAAAAAGCGCCACGTTTATATAGTTCGCATCGCTTTCCCGACGAAAGTCCCGAGAAAATCCCGTCGCCAAAGATTCCGGACAGCGAGGTAATGAAGTCGGCCAGGGACCGAGACGCGGCGGGGAAGGGGGGCGGGGGGAGAAAAATTGTTGCCGGTAAATTAAGTCGCGAGACACGGGGCCGCAGAGGGAAATGCTGAACACCTGTTTGCCGAGGGAAACCTTGTCGCCGAGGCTGCCACGGGCATCTAAGATACCTCGGAATTATGAATTCGAACTTAAATGGGCTTCCCAGCCGGCTAAATATGGCCGAGGACTCGTAATTACGTCGCAGAGACTTATTGTATCCGATGTTCCATTTGTTCTGCTGTTACAATGCGGCACACTAATTCCGCGAGATCCGGCGTGTTGCTTTTTAAAGTAGAACGTTGCGAGTCGATTGCATGGCGGTTGGGGGGATGCATTCGCGAACGTCTGACCTAAAACGCGACCGCGACCGCTGCTCGATTTTCCGCTCGGCGTGAACGGGAGTGAAAAGAACAGAAAAGAAAACTTGCCTCGCGACCAACGCACACCGACGCCTACGTACGGTCACGTTTTTTCTAAACCGTCTGACCTAAAATTCCAACCAGGCTTGGATTCAAACGAGTCGCGAGATATCTGGAAAAAGGAGGAGAATCTCTCGTGGAACCGTCCGCAAGTTGTGCGCGCATTGTCCCTTAATTCGTGGCCGTTTAAAAAATGCCGAGACAGCGCGATCTCGGAACATCGGAAACTCAAACGCAACCGGTGGATAAAGTTAACAGTATAGTAGACGGATAACGTAAAATCATTCGGAACTCGCTGACGCGCGAGATCTTCGCGATTTAGACTGTTATTTAATGCCGCAATTTATTGCAAACACAATTTATTCAAGATTTCTTCCCGGAAATACGAGCATCGGTCAAATATTGAGTTGCTGTATATGACATGTCCGATTTTAGAACGCAAATGTCACGAAGTGTTTTGATCAAGAAATACTATTACAACCTGACCTTGAATGACCTTGGGTAATTATAGTCATTCAATTTCTAACGAAAGGGATTGTCATCGTAGATATTTAAACAGGCGTGTTCCCGTTTAAAAAATAAACGTGACTTTGAGACTTCTAAAAGAAAGGACAAAAACAAATATTTTTAAGACCCTCCAGCAGCATTAGCCTACTTTGAAAAAGGATTATATTATCCCCGCGATTATGTGGTTCACAACAAATATATTACGCCGCGACACAATCCCGGCGGAATCAGGCATTTCGCGGTAACACGAGTCGAAAAAGGGGGTGAATTCTCGGGCGAACGGGCGTGCGAGGGTTAATATAACGATAAAGACGACGCCCGGTCGAGTATTTTTATGCGTGCTCACGTTCGCCGGTATCAAATCGAATGAAATATTACGGGCGGCTGCCCGTCTAATCCTGGGATCTGATGTGTCCGTTTAATTTACTCGGAGTAACCGAATATATATTTCCTTAGGTGGCGCGCACTGCCAGCCGAGGGAATAAATACTGGGTGATTTATGAGCGCCGATATCCCTGGCATTTAAAATTCAAAACGACGCCCACGCCGCGCCGCCGCCTTCACGGCATCCGAGACACTCGCCTAATACCCCCCCTAATTATTTCAAAAGTTCTGTCCGTGGAAAACCGGGATGAGTAATCGCCCATTCGCCGGCATTAGCCCTTTGGGCGTCGTGTTTACTCGAGATCCGTCCGATAATAATCGGGCGAGGAAACCGTATCAGCGGCTAACAAGTTGCTATTATTTAGAACACGCGGTCACGCTAACCCCTCGGACTTTAGGTATCGCAAGGTTTCGCGCGAATTCTACCGCGAACATTATCACTTTGCGCGGTACATACTCCCTTCAACTTTCGTCGTTGCAACTGTTGCAGTTCTGGTCCGCCTACGTGCCGTGCTCCTCGCAGTATCTCGACTCGGTCCAGCTGGCCCTGGAGCAGATCGACCTGATTCGACGGCTGGTCAACAAGCATCCTGAAAGCATGATCCTCGTTACTACAGCGGAAGGTAGGCTATTTTCATTGTGACCCACCTTTGTCCACCAACCGTCCCCTATTTCTACTCCTTTCAGCTCGCTCGCATTTACGCGACGACTTCGCTGCCGTTGTCTTCCGAGATCTCCGCACTCGAGAATAGCGTTCACTCTGTATCGACGCGGATATTTTGTCTTTTACCTCGATATTCTAAATCAGGCCTCGGAATTAAGTGCTCGCGACGGCCGATTTTCGAAGGCTACGTCCGCTGGACCTGACCGCGCATCTCGGTCCCCGTGGCCAGTGTTGGGCAAATTTTATTTTAAATAATAAATAATTAAATAATAAATAAACGTACGATTTTAATTGCAAATAATAACTAAACTTTTTATTTAAATAAAAGTTATTTAAATAATTCCATAAATAATCTATTTATTATTTCTTATTTGCAAATAAAAGTTTATTTATTATTTGGATTGAGGTAGAAATCAATTAAATAGTTTTTGGTCTTCTCTTATTTCTTGTATTTTGTATATGTATGCACGTGTATATTGTCGCACGTGTTGTCCATCTGTCGGAGTTGAAATTGTCGGAGCGCGGTGTTTGTAAATAATCGGCCGATTCGGAGCTAATCCGTCCGCGTCTTTTCTCTGCTATACTAGCAACCTTTTCAGGTATACCGCTAGTGGTTGAGCCCGCCGGAGGGCGGACTAATGATAAAAATACAATTTTTAATTTATTATTTGTTAATACAAATAATAATTGCAAATTGTATTTGTAAATAACAATTAACTTTATTATTTTAAATAAATTCATTTAGACTTTCGTAAATAATTATTTCTGCGTTTTAATTGAATATCCAAATAACAAATAACTTGTTATTTAAATTATGATTTAAATAATTATTCATTTAAATAAATTTATTTATTGCCCAACACTGCCCGTGGCGGCCATAGTGCTATTCTATCAATAGATTTCCACATCATCCATCATGAGATACCATTGTTAATGCAATTTTATTGTCAGTGTTATCCCCTGTAGGCCTATTCCATTATGTCGCACGATACTTTCGGACCACAGCTGCAGAAAATGGAAAATAAATTCGGAAGATAAAGTTTGAAAATAGTTTTTAATTCTATCGTCCAATTGTATCGTTTTATTAACATCCAGGATAACTTGTTCTTTTCTCGCACGTTTAGGCGGACTTGGCAAATTGGTAAGATCATAGCTATTCGTACACACGCAAGCTAGTTCCCAGATGTGAATCAAATTTTGACTACAATGTGAGTTCCGAATACAATTAAAAACTATTTTCATAATTATCTTCTGAATTTATTTGCCAAATCTATGTTCTACCTCTAAAAAAAATACATTAACAATGTGAAAATTATTGACACGAGTGTCGCCGTAATGCGTTAGGGCTAGCGCCGCCGCGGAGAGCAAGACGTAGCCTTCGAAAATCGGCCGTCGCGAGCACTTAATTCCGAGGCCTGTCCTAAGTGCCAAATATGTAATAACTCCACCAGATCATAGCTTCGAACGCAACATGTTGAATTGCACAATTTGTATACATCAGTGCTATTAAATTTCGTGGTACATTGGCGGTAACGTTTATATAGAATGCTATTACAGAGCGCTCGAACTATCTACGATAATATTGCAATTTGGTTAGCCTCAGTAAAAAATCATAGAATTCCCTAGCACTGGCAACACGCGACAACAAGTGGCAGAGCGTTTAATAATTTGGATCAGCCACGCGACGCCATAAGCATTTCCACCAGTTTATACATTAATGTCATTGCTACGGTTATGTTGTCTTCAGTGCGTGCAAACTGGACAGAAGCATTACGAATATACATATATACATATATATTTTATACACTATTGCCGGAGGGTGAGTTGCAGCCAAGGGCTGTTTAAAACACGAACCATAAATTATGGTTGAAGTCATACGGCGCAGCGGTCCAACTATATTAACCGAAACTAAAATGAAACACGTATAAACAGGGAAAGAGGCAAATGGTAGAGCTTGTTTAAACAATGCTGCTTAATTACCTCTAAAATACTAAGCGATGTGGTAATAACAACAATATGAACACAATGCTTGTACAATAATTAACGGTGTTACATATAAACAAATTAGCTCTTACTCGTATTTTCCGAATAATGAAAGGTAACTTGTGGAGACTTGAGGAAATTGTGCAACGTAGCCGAAGAGAGAGACGGGGAGGAAGTCGAGAAATTAAGAGAGGAGCGAGAAGTGAAGGAAAATTGCCAAACACCGACAAAGCAAATAGAAAGGCGCACCAAAAAGCTCGGGTAACTAACCCCGTTTAGAGAAGCGAGACAGTCTCGCTAATCCGAGGCAGGCTTCCTCGCCCAGCTCTAACGATGCCCGAAAATAAATTTGAATGGCGCGCAATCCCTCGGCACCCGGCCAAAGCGATTTGATTTGAACGGGTGCGTGCGTGGGTGGATCGTGATCGAGCCGCATACGGCTCGTTAAAAGAGTTTTTCGCCGGATGCACGTCCCGCATCCTCTTTTTCTCTTGTCGTCCAGTGGCAAGAAACGTCGAGGATGAACGGTGCGCAACGCTAACGAGGGGATCCCGGAGATTGATACACGCCGATCTTGATGGTTAATGTAATTATTGATATATGTATGATACAAAATTTAATACTGTTCCGGGAACTATACATATGTATACACATACCTTCTAGACCCCGTATCTGCGGGATCGTTACATTGTGTTTCGCGGTACTTTTAAATTTCAAATCAAAGATAAAGGCCCTTCGAGTCCGCATGCCGACATGATCAACTCGGTTTCAAATATTACGATGGGCTACCGAACTTGGTTAGTTGAAATCTTTAAGATTAGTTTTAAAGACGTCTGTTGTTGGACGTTCAAGACGTCTTTAAGAACGAACGTCTTCCGAACATCCTTCGACTTTTAGACGTCTTTCAGACGTGTTTTAGACGTCCCGCAAAAGACATCTTTAAGACCTCCTGAGAAAGACGTCTTAAAGATATCTTTTTAGGACGTAAGACTTTCAGACTTGAAATGGACGCCTTTGAGACGTCGTGTTCTATCTGGAAACAGTAATTTTCGTGAAGAAAATGATACTGTACATATAACTTTTAGCTCAGCCATTTTTTTTATATCATTTATAATTATCGGAATAAATAAATAAACCGATTCCTTGGCTGAAGATGGTCTTCTTAGCTGGGTCCAATGAACACCTGTGCAAAGTTCCATAAAAATCGGCGTGCATCGGTCACAGGGGCTCCTTTGTATATCAGCAGCATCGATCTCGGTCGTCGCTGTTGTTCGACCATAAACAAATTTATATAGCCAGCTACGTACCACCGGCGATAGCCACCCGTTTCGTTTCGAGTCGGCGTAAAATGAATCGCTCGAAGCTCGGCATTAAATCGTCGCCGGGCGGAAACGTGGAAGAGGAACGACACGCGAGCAGGAGGTATCGCTTGCTTCCTGCGCCGGGCTCCAGTAGTCGCTGTTTAATGGAATCGGCGCCGCTTGTCCCGCAACTCAAACACGGAAACGTTAATTGCTAATCAGCTCTTATATAATGTAAACAGCAGCGCGGCGCGCGCGCTTGCGACCGTGCGACTCGCGCGACCATCTTCCGAGAAGTTCTATCTGTGAGCGAGTAGGCGAGTTCTCGAAGACGTAACACGGTCGACGGGCTGTGTTCGGGGGAGTCGATCCCCGGCGAGGATCACCGGGAAATACGGCTCGGGAGCCGGGGGAGCTTCACACGCGAAGAATATGAAATCGAGCTTTCGAGGTCGACGAACGTCGGGAATTACCATCCTCTATTTGTTCCGAGAATGGGCCGGTCGACGTTACACACCGGCAGAATTCCTGGCGGAATGCCAATGTCAGGGGCGGGGAAGGGGGCTGCTCCGGCTGCTGGCACGCTCGCCGGGCAACATTCCCCTTCAACAACCCCCGGAGACAACCCACCCCCCCGGCTCGGACTCTTTCTTTCTTTTAAGAAAGAAGCTCCGCCGCGTGCTCGCCGGCCGCGCCCTTCTCGGATTTAATTAATTTCGCGACGCGCGAGAACTGCTGATTAGCTCGCGACGATCCTCGCAAGAGCCTCGCCCGATTCGCGTTCATTTTGCGAACGAGCGTTCTTTGTATTCGCTGTTGCGATTCCGGGGACGCCTGCTGACTGCCAGTGAGCTCGGTGATGAGAGGCAGAAGCACGATTTGGAACAGTAATGTTAGTGGAACGGTATGCATCCTCAACTGTGAATCCGTTAAAAAACAACCCCATTTTCGTGGGTTCTATGGACCTTTGAACTATAAACAATATAATGTTTTGAATAAAAGAGATTGATAATGAAAGTGAAGCTAGTATACTTATTGATACTCTATCAGACCCTTAGGGAGCTATCTACGCACTCTCAACTGTGAATCCGTTGAAAATATTCCTTTCTCCAGGATTGAACGGACTCTTATACTAAATATAAAAAAATATAATATTTTGAATAAACGAGATTGAAAATGAAAGAGGAGCTAGTACGCACCCTGAATAATGAATCCGTTGAAACATCCCTTTCTTGACGGTTGAATCTTGAACAATAAAAGAGTAATACGTGCAATAAAAGAGATTGACAATGACAGATGAGGAGTTGGTAGAGTTACTGACAGCTTATCAAACCCATAAAAGACTGTTTCATCGCTCTCACCATGAAATAATTAGAAACAACTCGTTTCTAGAGGGATAAATGTATTTTTGAATATACAAAGATCGAGAAAGGTACAAGCACGTGATAAAAAGATAAAAAATGAAGGGAGATGAACTGGTAGTAGAACTAGATGTATCAACAATCTATCGGAGCCAGCCCAGAGGACCGATGATCAGTCAAAGAGGACGTGCATGACAGACATCGGTCGGGAAGCCATTGGACGGCGAGTAGGCAGGTGCCGGCGCAAATTTGTTCCATTCACCGGGCCTCGAAAAATAAATTGGACGTCTCTCTCTCCTTCCCCGCTGGCCAGGATTTACGCACGGACGTTAGGGGGATGTTCGATCGAAGCACCAGAGACTTCGCCGGCTCGTGTTTGCTTCCGGTTGGCCGTTCGACGTCGCTTGTCCCTGGATGAACGCCAAGAAGTAGTGCGATGGAAAGCCACGTCGACGTCGTGGAAAAATCGGGCAAACCTCATCCCCTCCGCGCCCACCGCCCCGCCGACGTCATCATCGTCACCGTAGAAGCTCTTTCGAGATTTTAGGGTGCATCCGAACCGGTGAAAGGGGACGCCATCCGCCGGCAGGAAGCGGACATCACCCTCTGGATGTAACGAGCGACTTCCGAGCCAGCAGGCTCACGTATTTTGCAATGATTCGCTTGAATCCTGATGGGAACGCGCCCCCGGAAGAAAAGCTGTGTTCAAGAAGGGCCATCGAGAACGATGATCTACAGATCGATCCTCCCGGCAGCCCTTCCCCGATGGAAATTCCCGTAGAATTTAGAACAGCGAGACCCGGAAAGAGCCGTAAAGTTTGATGACTTGAAAGCATCAATGCAGGATAAAGTATCAGATTTTGTGGCTCGCACTTAGCTTCCACTTACGCGGAGGCGTTGCGAATGCTGTTTTTCGATGCGGGAGGAAGTCGTCGCGAGAAATGAAGTTCCGACAAACAGCAAACGAAGTTCCGATTCGCTTCCGGAGTTTTCGCTTCGGTTCTGCAGCTCCCGCCAATTTTCCAACTTCCTTGATTCTTCGTGGTTCTGCAAACACGTATGTTTTTCAGTATGGACAACAATTTTGTTTGAAAAACCTTTCGATGACTTTTGTAAAAGAAGAAGTTTGTAAATGATATCGTGCTACGTAGGTGTTGAACCTTTCTCGATAAAATGGAATAAAAAGTCTTTTTTAATAAAGAATTGAATAGAGTAAGAGACGAATAATTTATAAATAAATGCAGCAAGCACTCTGAATAGCTGTTTCTGAGTGACTGCCAGATTCTCGTCAAAAGAGAGAGAAGTTTATTAAAAACCGGTGAGCGGCTGCGAACTTTCCGCACTTTAATGTTTCAAGCGTACCGAGGAATTTCAGCTGCCACTTAAAATTGAATGCTGGAAAAATTCGAACGCCACTGCAAATAATTGCAACAATTTACAAACAAACGTAGCGAGCAATCTGGATAGCTTTCGTGATAGTTTCCGTGAGTGACAGATTCGCGTCAAGAGAGTTTATTAAAACCCTGTAAGCGGCTCCCGAACTTGCCGTGCTCCGGTGTTTCATGAAGTTTGAGCTTCGCGTCGTGATTAAATAGAGACAGTGATGATCTCTTGAGAAATTCCGACGATGGGCGGCATTGTTCTCTCTCCGTAAATGGTATAGTACGCGGAGAATAGAAAAATGATTACTTCTTGGACGACAGCAACAGAAACGGCGATGATTGCGGCGTCGATACAGCGCTCGGCTTCGAACCGGTAATCCGCCGCAATTCGCGAGGATGATAAGAAGCTGGTAAATCGAAGCGGAACGGGCCGAGTAAAAAAGCGAGCAGGTTGGCGCCGCGACGAGTCGACGACATTGACGGAAACGAGGAAAAAGAGCAAATAGTTCTCACAAAAGGAGTGCGCTGTGTGCTCGCCCCTTGATCGTCTATCTCTCGGCTAAACTCGATACCTGCGTCTCGTCGACGGAGTTAGCAGGTCGGCGAAGAAACGGAGGAAAAGAAACGAGGGAAACCTTGTTACGCGATAAAAACGGGTGATAATTTTCAAAGGGCGGCGGTGGCGGCTGCGACAGCAATCGGGCGGACCGCGAATTTCTTCTGAATCACCTTTCACGATCAATGTAAAATAATAATCATTTAATCGTCCCGGATACGTTACTTTCATTGTATGTACAGTAATTTGCTGGGAGATTAACTTAACGAGCAGCGGACTTTATCAGTTTCGAAATTCCCACTAAAGTGACGCAAGGGCAGTATCTACCCTTTCCCATCATCCCCTTCTCTTTGGAGCCAATGATTCACCACCATAATTTGCTTTATAGACGCTGCTGATAGAATATTTTATTTGATTTAAAGTGATATACACAGGGTGAGTCAACTAATGTTTGCACCTCAGATATTTTTGTTGTTCTTAAGGATACGTCGAACGTCTTAAGGACAAAGTTGAATGGTTCAATGGGGTTTACACGATAAAAATATTTGCTTTTATTTTTTTTTAAGTTCCCAAGGTCACCTGCATTTTTTGGAGACAAAGTTTGGACAGAGTAATTATAGTCACTGAATTCCTAACAAAGGATACTATCATTTGGGTGTTTAAAAAGTGGTGATCCCATTCAAAAAATGAAGATGACTAAAAAAAAATTAGTTTCTAAAAAAAAATGATTTGTGTGCGAATCCCATTGAACCATTCAACTTTGTCCTTTAGATATCTGTATCTTTGAAAACAACAAAAGATATTTGAGATGCAAACGTAAGGTGACCTGTATTATTTTAAAAAGAAATTTTTGTTGTCTTCACTATTCCGTTTAGTAAGCTGAACATGGTGAATGATTATAGTAACCAGTAATTGGACATGTTATTTCAAGTTTTTCCTCTTAGAAGCAAGTAGACAAATTAACAAACCTTCTCGGAATTTCTTACAAACTGCACGTAAATATCCATTTTTCTCTGAATGACGTACAGCTGCGAATTTCTTTAGAACCATAGGATCAACAAGACAACTGGCAAACTAACTATTCTGACAGAAATTCACGTCGCTAATTGAGAGGTAAATCTTGTATTCTGCGAGTCTTCGAAAGTTTTAAAGCATTTTTGACGAAGCGTACAAAGGTGTCTGGAGTCTAGTTGCGACCTTAAATAAAACCGCGTTTAAAGGAGATCGCGCTGTGGAAAATATGCGACGGAGGTAGCGGGCGGTGTTAATAAAAACGGCCCCGACCCAGGCAGTATCGTTCTTCCGGAAAATCGAGCAGCAAGAATGTTCTAACCTCTGGTATTCTTGCCTCGCAGCGAGCTCTATCTACGTCGGTGTCAGTTTTCCAGAGCTCGACTGTCCTCGCGTAGATACCATCGCGAAATATTAGAATACAGGAACGTTGAACGGCCACGCCCGCGTCTGCACATTTCCCGTCGATTTTTGCAATCAGCCCCCTCCTAGCCCCACACACCGTCTACAGCAGGGTTTTTACGAGACCCCGTAATAATTCGGCCGATTCCGCGCGACACAGCTGCCGACCTGATGAGAAAACGTCTCGTCGGGGGAAAGCCTCGGAAAGATGCAGCCGGTTGTAAATTCCGGGTGAAATGGAAAAATGTCAAGCCATACCGACCGTTCTGCCGCGTTCGATAAGCCAGAAACCCGGCGACTGCATGTCGGCATGCACATGCATACGTAAACAGACATGCAATACGCGGCGTGGTGGCAACCACCATCCTCTACGTATGTGGTACTACCGTCGTCGCGCCGCGTCGCGTCGACCGGTGTGCGCATAAAGGAACGATTGTTCAAAATTTGCGAGCTGCTTCTCGCCGATATAACGTCCGCCTTTTGACCGATTAATGGGACCGCACCGCTTTGATGGAATTCGGTCTATTGTCGGCGACATCTCGAGGAGAAATTTTCGTTTCGCTGAATGGAGACCCGGCCACCGCTAGAATAGGATGGGCTCCGGCTATTCGAAGAATATCGGGCATGCTCTCGCCGCCGCGAAATCTTCGACGAACACCATACGAACGTCATGACTATACACACTCGTCGAAGATGAATTTCCTATTGATTGCCAAACCACTTGCCTTTCAACCCGTCTTACTGGCACGGGTCGCTGAACATTTTTACATTCGTCCAGATCCATCGAGATAACAATTCAGACAGCGCATCGTAGCGATACAGTTTTACAGTATTTTATTTATATAATTTTTGTTTGCATCAATTACGTGAAAAAAGTATGCTAAAATATTCTTTGAACATATTGAAAGCATAACTTTGTGAAAAATACGTACCGATTAGGTTATAATTAGACAGCGGATTTTACACACTCATGGCAAAAATGGGTAGCTGACATTTAAAACTGTGAACACATTAGAAGAATTTAAAAATACTATTTAATTATTATAAATTTTTGTTTCACTCTGATTTGTTGTAATTCGCGTAGATAACAATTCAGACAGCGCATAGTAACGATACAGTTTTACAGTATTTTATTTATACAATTTTTGTTTGCATCAATTACGTGAAAAAGTATGCTAAAATATTCTTTGAACATATTGAAAGCATAACTTTGTGAAAAATACGTACCGATTAGGTTATAATTAGACAGCGGATTTTACACACTCATAGCAGAAATGAGTAGTTGACATTTAAAACTGTGAACACATTAGAAGAATTTAAAAATACTGTTTAATTATTATACATTTTTGTTTCACTCTGATTTGTCGTAATTTGCGTAAAAATTTTTATTTCGCATAAATTCCATATTGTTAGATAACATCAGCATACACTAACAACACAATCTTCTGTTCGTTAATGTTTCATTATTCTTTAAGCTTGCCCTTTCTTAACCATGCCGTTGGTTTTCTTAAAAACTACTCTGAATTTGCGTCGAGCACATTAATCGAAAACTAAACGAACTTTTGGGACAACATAATATATTATATTACGCTTGTAC
This sequence comes from Lasioglossum leucozonium, assembly GCA_028454225.1. Lineage (NCBI taxonomy): Eukaryota > Metazoa > Arthropoda > Insecta > Hymenoptera > Halictidae > Lasioglossum > Lasioglossum leucozonium. The sequence continues at coordinate 7,598,131 of CM052219.1, read as the reverse complement.
ATTGCCTCAGTGCCAATAAATCTTCTTCCGCGATATATGGCCACGTTTTGTTTTCTCATATAAAATTATTTTACTAAAAATACAATCCACGCGTACACAAAAATTCATTTTAGTGTACTCGCTAAAAGCATGAATCCCCTCGTTTTATACGTCCGTAAATAGTCATCGGTCGACAGAGCGAAAGTGTAAACATTTCCAAGTCCGATATCTCGCTATAATTCTCCGTTATCGTTCGAAACCGCGAGATACATACAAATCGATTATAGCCAATAACGTGAACTACGACCCACTCCGAGCATCGATAACCGCCTGCCAGCTCGATATAAAAACCCACTAACCCGGATACAATTCGAAGACGCACTCAAGGTTGGAGGAACTGTTATTTACGATCCACTTTGTTTACAAGTAAGACGAAAATGTCTGACGGACAACGGGCAAAGTAGATATGTTTACATGGACCAATCGTCGCTTCCTGCTGGAAACTTTCAACGTAGAGCGTACTTTCGCAGCGTTCCATGGAGCGATAGTTCGGCAAGCTCCGGAGAAGTCGAGGGCAGAGATTTATGGAGGCGGAGGACGAACTTGGTGCTCCTGTTTACAATGCTCCCGCGACCGAGGGTCCCTTTCATTTCTAACTGACGGAGACGTCCTCCTCTGAGAGTTCTGCGTGCCATGACCACAGTCGCCAGATTGAGACTTGCCCCTCCATTCGGGGGTGGAACTACAATACCGCAAGGCCCCGCAACTCGAGTGGACCAGTAACCGGAGAGGGCCCAAAATTTTTATATTTATTATCTTGTAATTTTACCAAAATTATCCCTAATTTAAATTGCATTACGTAATATAAGTTCTCCTTCTTAATACAAGGTGTTTAAAAACTTCTTCAACACCCGGAAATGGACGGTTCCTGAGATGGACAGGACATTGGACATTGTGCAAAAGGAATTTTGAAGATATCCTGTATAATATAAATTGGTTTTTTCTGGAGACCCAAAATGACATTCTATGGAAGGGGGCCGAAAATTTGTAGTTCCGCCACTGTCTCCACTCTACCTTCCCCAACTACGACGTTATTCTCCACGCGTCCGCTCACGGCTTGGTCACGTGACGCATTTCGTTTCGTGCATGTTGCAGAGTGTCACGTGACCAATACTGGCAGACAGAGAGGGGGTAACCTTTTTCCCTTCGATTCGAGTCAATTCCCCTGATCTGGCTCAGAGAACGAGCGGTGAAGCTATCGATTTAGCGTGCGGAATAATGGGAGGAGCGGCACGAATGCGGGAAGATCAGGAATTCCTGGAGAAATGGAAAACCGCGGTCGAAAACGGCAGATAACGTTGAAACTTCGGCCACCGCTATGGGCACCGTAATCGCCGCGCGCTTCGAACGTGCGCCCCAGCGTGGAGAACGTAGACAGTGGAACAGCCGCGAAACTACATCCGGGCGGACTATAAATCAGCGGGCGCAGTAAATCGGGGTTCATCGACAGCGTTCCCTTTTTCGATTGTTCCGCCATTAGAGGCTTAACGCAGCGTAATCGGCGGGAGCTGGTTCCGTGGAAATTAAAGTCGGGACAAATGGTTACTGGCACCGGGACACGCTCGATTTGCTTTGCCGTGCGTCGAAACGTCTACGATAGCCGAACGCGCCGAGCTAACTTCGCTGACAGCCGCGGACTGCAAGTTACAGCGAAGTTTCTGCGTTTTGGTAGAATACCCGCGACAGCAGCCTCCGTTACGTCTGGAACACGTAATCCGCGAATGACCAGTCAACTAACTGCGGCCGAGCGTTTCGATCAATGCTCATTTATTAATCGTTCGATCGGCGACAGGTGACCGGAGTGTCGAGGTACATCCTTATTGGAGATTCTGACGGAGATACAAATTGCGAAGCAACTCTGCGGGGCCGAGCCGAAGGAGCTTGAGATAGATTGAGTTCAGACTTCGGGAAATTTGTTTAACCCTCATCCCTCGCTTATGTCAATTGTATGCAATTTTCCCGAAATTATACTGTTCTGTTATTTGTAGGTAAATTTGTCCAAAACTTCCACAGATGGGTAAAAATAGCTAAAATGGATGTAAAATGGATGTCTTTAAGACGTCGTCCCGAAACATAACCGAAAACCCAAGGATGTAAATGTTAACTCATCAATTTGAATAAAAAATTATCGAAAAATAACTGTTTACCTTGTTATTTTATCGATCTTTTACCACTGTCAATTTGACATCGAAGGACAGTTCAGTTCGTGAATTGAGGGACGGATGAGGGTTAAGTATTCGTTGCTTACTATAGTTCTCTTTCATTCTGCCACTGTTACCGTTTATCCTCGTTTAATTCGTTGTTTTTAATCAGAAAAAGATGGGACGAATACGATGGTAAAAGTTGTATGAAACAAAATTTAAAAAATTATAATTATTGCCCACTGTCGAGCGTGTTGACCGCATGACTGGTTCCAAAAGGGATCCCCTAGTGATAGAGACAAAATTTGGACAGTTACCGTAAAGATCGCTACGACAGTTACGGAGATAATACTGTAGAACTCGTAATTTTGTCAGGTACCGTAAACCTAATGTTAAAAAAGTGGCACCAAACAATATGCGGAAGCTTGTCTGACCGATTTGTGTGCAGACTTTCGCTAATGGTTATAACCTGGCGGGCTGACCGCAGTTAGCAAGCCATTACCGAAGTCGAGGCGCGCGTCGAAATTGAATTACGATTGGATATTCAACGGCGGAAAGTTTCGATAGATCGAAGGAAGGAGCGGGTCGCTTCACGGTCGCAATTCGCGGTGGTCGTTCCGGCCGCGGGTGAATTCGCGTGACCGCAGAATGGGTCCTCCATTAACGCGAACTCTAGGGGGGCTAGATCGCGAACGGTCAAAGGCGGGAAAGTTCAAGTCTCTGCGTCGAATGACACAATTCGTACGGTGGACACAGCGTTGCGCGCTGCGAACGATACAAAACGGGAGCGCCTGCCATTCGGCGCGGCGCGGCGCGGCACAGCGCATACACATAGCTGCCGGATCCTCTTGTATCGGTGTCCCGGAAGCGCCGAACCTAACGCAATTTGTACGCGGTGTTTAATCGAATCTGAACGACACCGAGCCCGCGAATCCGATTTCACGCGACCCGATAGCCCGCCTTTACACGGTCGGCTCGATTAAAACGATTAAACGCCGGACGGAATCGAATTCGCGGCGCACTGACTAAATACTGACAAAATACCCCGCTCCGCAAGGAGGATTTTCGGAGTGGCTAACAATGTTCTTCGAAAACCTCCTCTCCCCCCCCCCATTCCGCGGCGGCCATTATCCCTCGGTCGGCATTAATCAAGCCCCGTTTATGTCTCGTAATTAATGATCCGCGAGATAACGCCCTCTGCCCGTAGGTAATTCCGATGATTTAATTAAACCGAGCCGATCCAAAGTAACTGATAACTTTCGGCGCGATCGACCTGTATGTTACTTTCAATCTGGAGTCTTTCAAAATCAGAGATCTGAAAATCTCGGTGGCAGAATGAGGGCCAATTTCCATTTGTAATTATTCTCTTCGGTAAAACAGTATAAACTGCAGTACCGATTTTGCAGTGGGTTTGTAATAAACTGAAGTCGGTAGCCTTCTAAATTACGCAGACATTTACGCTGTAAATAATAAATTAATAAAATTATATATCGGATAACAGCTGAAACAATTGTAAGCGCAAGTTGCAGATTATTATTGCAATCGTACGGTGGCTCTGTGATAGCCTGTAGCTAGCTATGTAAAATATTGATTGCCGAGCATCGTACCATCGATAGAAGAATGCTGACTGCAAAGATATGTATCCTCTAATATGAAAGCAATAGAATTGTATGTCCAATAACAGCTCTGATAAATATAACCAGTGCAGAATCTTTGAATCACACAGCCCGTAGCAACACGGTAGGGTGAAAACCCATAAGGGCCATTTAGACCCCACAAATCAATGACCCGCCACAAAAACACCGTTCTCCTCAGGACCTTCGGGTTCAGAAGACTTCCAAGATTTCCCGAGTCTCTCGAAGGCCTCTACCAACGTCTTCTAGGTTTCCCGGAATGGTCAGAGTCCCTTGGGACCCTTTCCATCAGCGTCTAGGATCCCCAAGATCTTCGAGTCCCCTCGAGCATCCTCTACGGAGCTTATGCGGCTCCTATGATCCTCGAATTCCCCTGAGGGTCTTTCTAAGAGACTGCGAGATCCTTGGATTGTCTGAAATTCCTTGGAGTGCTCTTACAAAGTCCTCTGATCCGTTGTCTTCATGTGTAGCGTGCGCTATGCGAACCCACTGTCCTTATATGATCACTGGAGTATTAATTATTGGGTCTTGTATCAACATTCTGCTCCGAGATGTCACCACATGCTCGTGGAACGCAGTATTGTATCGCATGAAGGGACGCTTTGAATGAGTACAATTATGATCTTTTTATAACACATTATTTCTGAGACATCAAGATGACCTTGAGTATTTTAAACGGATATTCCAAGGTCAACTCAAGATGATGATATTATAGGTCGCTGGATTCTTCCTTACCTCGGCAACAACACGGTATTAAAAAATATTTATATTGATTTTAAAAAACCTCAAGGTCACCTTGACATCTCAGAAAGAATGTTACATAGAAAAAATCAAGTTGTAGCCGTTCGATGCATCCCATAAAATGCCACATGAACCATTAAAAAGTTTTTTCATACACCTAACAGACATCAAGTTATTGTATTAGATAATTATATTAGATAATAGGCAGACAAAATGTTGTTTTATACAGGAGCTATGAAACTTTAATCGTCAATATCTCGAAAACTATTGAGTATCTGCCCCTGTAATGGTATATATTTGTGAACAAGAGAACGATAAGTGTGCAAAGTTTCAACACAATCGGTGACCCGAAGGTCGCGGCCTCCCCTTGTTAGCCTAAGACTTCCATCGAAAATATCTCCGTCGTTTATATAGTTATAGTTAAAATTTATATTAGTTATATAGTTAAAGTATATCGTTTATATACTTATAATTACTTTCCGATATTTCAAGGTCATCGTCACTTTTTTCAAATGGAACGACGTATTTTGATTAATGTAACATTGTAGCTAACGAAAAGGAAGGAGATATTTTTCAAAAAGCATAACTTAACATACGACGATTGCTTAGCGTTGATGTAAATACTGTAACATTGTCGAAAGACATCGCCTGTATACACTTATATTACGCAAAATTCCCAAATTTGTCCCCGGTCACTATAGTGTTGTCCGACCCTCTGAAGGACACAAGGATAATTTGATGGACTGAAGACGCGTTTCATTTCAGGTATAGAGAGAGCGCACAAGGAGGGTAGATTAGCGAGCCTGATAGGGGTGGAGGGTGGCCACGCTGTCGGTGCGAGCCTGGCGGTTCTGAGGATGTTGTACGAGTTGGGTGCCAGATATCTCACCCTCACGCACACCTGTAATATACCTTGGTGAGTATACCAATCGTGACAGCTATAAATTACGTACCATGTTTGCCTAAGCAATTTATACGGACATTAACCGCGAGATTGACGCGACAAAAATCTCGAGTTAAAAAACACAAGGTCACTAAAAAAACGCTTCGCAAGGAAACAGTTTCTTTTGGATCACACCTTGTATACGCCGCACAGTGGAGTATTTGCCCCGAAAAGTTGGCAAACACTATTTCATCATTACTTTAAGACCTGCATGTATAGTGTAGTGAGTCATTAGATTCGTCTTGGCGTCAGCTACAACCATATGTGATAAAAAATACATAATGGCTTTTAAAAAATTAAATTGACCATAATTTTTCTATTAAAAACAAAAATGTTTTATAATTTTTACCTATTAACTGTTGTCCGAAACATTTTTTGGCCCGTACCAAGACGAATTCAACGATCTAGCATATCATGACCCTAAATACAGCTAAATCAAAAATACAAAAGTGCCATTTACAAAAATGAAGGTAGTGAACTTGAAAATTATCGGAAAGAGTTTTTCAAACCTTTTTTTATTGCAATATATAGCCAATCGAAAACTCATCAATTTGTATTTAAAATATTTCTTTGTCGGATTATTGCAAGTACTTGAAAAATCATGAAAAGTGTTACGTGGAACACCCTGTATTCGAATAGCCCAGACAAACAAAATTTTTCATCTGACATGAGATTTAAAAAATCGTATATTTTGGCCGACTTTTCGAGGCAAATACTCCACTGTTCGTCGCCGCGACATCGTCGCGCAGCCTGTTTATAGAGAAACTATTATAAAAAATAACGCGGAGACAGACCGCGGCGTTGCTGGAACTGATGAAACGCAACGTGCCAGATAGTTGGTCTATTTATGCCGTCGAGCGAGCACCAGCGCAGCTTTATCATCGCGGCACAATAAAAACGCGTCGCAAATGACACAACAAAGGGGCGAGCGGCGCGAGAACCGCGCCGCGGCCTCGAAACTTTCGCGTCAAGCGTTTCCCCATATCGCGGGAACAACCACACAGCCGCGGAAACAATCACATAAAATCAAACTTTCAATCCGAAACTGTCGCGCGCAGAGATCCGATTTTGCCCGGTTGTTGTTCGTACGGTATGTACGAACAAATTCGGAGTAAAGTTCCTCTTCCTCCGACGACGAGCGTACCTAACAGCATCCAAGTTCCATCGAACATATTAGGTTGTTGCGCATGAAACGTCCGATTTCAAAATGCAATTATAAGACGTTTTAAACAAGGAATACTATTACCACAGGTTTATTACACATATAAAACTTTTAGGTGCAAAGCTAATCCTTAATGTCATACGCTCAATTTTAATTTAGCTGTCTAATTTAAGCTTCAAATAAAGTTTATGTCAACGTCAATCAATGCGACTTTCGTATATTCCTTTCATATTTGGGGAAAAAATCATTTATTGGCGGTAGCATTGTACATATATAACAGTCTTGTAAATGAAAAACATGAATAAGTAAAAAAAATCGATATTCACCGTAATACGATCAAGAAACTTGAAATTCAATGGCCAATAATCTTGGAACAATAAATTCATTTAGGGAAGAAGTGGCGTTTGTTCAATGTTACTGTTAAAAATCGGACATTTCATATGCAGCAATCTAATACATTCGCGACAAAATTTACGGCCCGTTGTGAAGATTTCGAGCGCATACCTGTACACCTGTGTGTTCTCCGGCTCGGCAAAACTTGAATGGATCCGCGCGATTGAAGAGGGCTCGTTCTACCGGGCACTCCTCGGGAAATCTTCCGACAGCTTTCACATTCGTCCAGACGCAGCGGCTGGAACTCTTTCCACCGGAAAGTCCGACGTTCTACGAGTACCGCGGTAGTCAGCTTCAGGGAAGACGTTGTAAATGTTTAATGGTAGAATTTAAAGTTGCCGGTCTCGCTAACGTTTTTGCGGAAATCGCACGGATCCGGCTCCCAGCGATATCGCGCTCGCTCGCTCCCTCGGGGGCCCTTTCAAACTTGAACTGTACCGTAAACTCGAAGCATTGACAGGTTTTTGTAATGCGATGCCGCGTTACATCGGAACGGAAATGTATGGATTCGTTCACAGCACAACGCTGTATTTACGGCGCTTTTCAGAACTCGTTTTCGAGTTAGAAATTTGATTAGAAGTTTTGCCGATATGTAGCTACAAAGGGGTTTCCTTTGTTACACGTTCCTTAGAAAATCAATATTTCATCAAAATATTTTATTAACACTACCACGGTCAAACGACCGATTTTTACACCTATCAAAATTGTAAAAATTCAATTATGAAAAATAATTTAATCAGTGGAGAAACTACAAATTTTCGGTCTCCTCACAAAATATAATTTTGGGCCCCCAGAAAAAAAAACAAGTTATATTATATAAAGAAAGAAAACTTATATTACATAAAAAGACAACTTATATCAGGAAAGGAAACTTATATTATAATACATATAAAAAAACAACTTATATTGTATAAAAAAAAACAAAACTTTTATCACATGAACTTAGGGATCATTTTAGTGAAATTACAAGATCCTAAATTCAAAAATTTTGGGCCCCCTGCGATTATGGGCTTTCGGCGTTGCAGGGCCTTGCGATATTGTAGTTCCGCCCCTGAATGAAACAATTATGCAAGCATCTATTACATTAAATTACGTACAATCTCAGTCAATTTAATGTTGCCATTTTCATAAGGCAACATTATTCAAATACTTTTAATGCATGGTAGATTTAGTATTACAATCCTAGGCAGCCATAACTGTCGCTGTGGTTCATGCTGGGTTCGCGCAGTTTAGGGTAGTTCGTCGTGGCCCCGGATGGCCGACAGTATTTTTCCGCGATAGAATTTCGCCGATAATGCGGCCCCGTCGAATGTCGTGGGGGCGACTATTCCGGAGTGCTGGAAGTGTCGCAATGTGACGAGAGCGCGGGGGAGGGGGGTGGAAATCGGGGAGCGGAAATTACGTAAGGGTTGCCGGTGGCGCGACCCAGCTGCCGCTTGCTCGGCCGTCGACAGAAATATAATTCTAGGACAAACAATGGACGAATTCCCTTTTACGAGGCGACACCGACGACGACTGCAACTAGGCAACGGAAAAACTGACGACGCAGAAAAGAGGGTGGAGAACAATAAAAAGCCCGGAGACGAACTGTGACGGCTTTCGCGAGAGACACGTCGAGGGACACGCGAGCGCAAAGTTCGAATTTATTTTAACGCCGGTGCGCGCCACCTGGAAAATTAATCTTGTTACCGAGCTGATATACAGGGTGTCGCCGATTTGGTGGTGCGAGCCGCAAGGGGGTGAACCTAAATGAAAGAATACGTCAAGAAGAAAGAATAATGTTTTGTTTTCGCAGATTTGTTACTCATAAGAAAAAATACAGTTTTTTCCATTTAAATTCAAGCTTTACCCCCAGTTTTCCTCCTCCAACTTTGAGGGGTGTTTTCACCCCTTCAATTCGGACGATGTCCGATAAAAAGAACCACGCGTCGAATATTTTTCTGAGAACCAGCTCTCACAAGTTTCGTTAAAATCGGCTAGCGTAACTTGAATACGTTTCCTTGTAAGCTACCTGAAGATACGCGAGCGCAAAGTTCGAATTTGGTTTAGCGTCCTGGAAAAAATTAAACTTGTTACCTGGAACTAATATATGTTTCAAACTGCGACAGCGCGAAAAAAACTTCGAAGCGTCCCTTTCACATTCTTTTTCCAGCGGCGTGCACGCGGTGTCCTGATTTCTAAAGCCGGCGCAGATTTATCTTGCAATAGCAACCCCCTCTGGAACGTAACGTCACGTCCGGTGTCTGATGTCTTTATGCGAGCGCATCGTTTGTAGCTCGCGGTCGAAGGAAACAATTTTTCCTGTGTTTTGCGAAACCGTTCGCAGAAATCCGGTTTTATTGGCGGCGGAAAGTTCCGTAATTAATTTCTGTCGGGAAGTTCACGGAAAGTTGTTAATCGGGGGGTGGCTTTGAGTTCTTCGAAATACGGCGAAATTACGAGAACTGATCCGCAAAGTTGCGTTCAATTGTTCTTTCGATCGACCACGGTTTCTTTTTGTTCTACCGTTGGATTTAATTATGAACCTACCGTGGCTGTAATCGGGTTGTTCCGAAGCTTTCATTTTCGTTTTAAAACTGACTGGTCCACGAACAATCCACCAGGTTCGTTTCTAAAACGGGAACCCGCGCTTCTATTTTCGCCTCCAAGAAAATATACGAACGCAGTGAGACGTCAGTTCCGAGGAACGTACTGGAGTGACATCTGTCGATTTTGCAAGTAGAAAGTTCTTACAAAATGTTCGATACCTAGCTTTTATTGTACTGTGTTCTTCTGGCTACGGCAGCTCCGAAAGTATTCCGGCAAATGCGATTTTCATCCCCAAATTAAAGGATTGCTTTCACATTCTCACCGGGGTAATTTTAACTCGAATATTCAGTTGCACGAAAGATTGTCTGGTTCTGACTTTTCTAAAATGCTGGAAAGTCTGTAAACTGTGGAATTTCTAAACTAAAAATTAGCAGAAAATCGTTGATTAAACAAATTCTAGTAAATCGAAGTGTATAAATTTTTTTAAAAATAGTAAAAGATTGTCGTGGATGCGAAACATATTTGACCAAATATTTCTGAAACTGGAACCAAAACTAATTCACCAGTACTTTTAGCTCCGTGGTCGAACCCAAATTTCGCTTCACTCGTACATTCACATTTAAATAATTACGTGGGAACGTAATAGGGAAAATTCATTTTACACCATCCTGGTCCAAAAAATGGAATAGCCCACCGGAACTGTGACTCGAATATGGAGTTGCACGAAAGATTTTCTGGTTCTCACTTTTCTAAAATGCTGGAAAGTCTGTAAACTGTGGGATTTTTAAACTAAAAATTAGCAGAAAATCGTTGATTAAACAAATTCTAGTAAATCGAAGTGTATAACATTTTTTTTTAAATATCAAAAGACTGTTGTGGATGCGAAACATATTTGTTGAAATATTTCGGAAACTGGAACCAGAACTAATTCACCAGTAATTTTAGCTTCGTGTTCGAACCCAAATTTCGCTTCATTCGTACATTCACATTTAAATAATTACGTGGGAACGTAATAAGGAAAATTCATTTCACAGCATCCTGGTCCAAAAAATAGAATAGCCCACCGAAACTGCAACAAAATCGGCCACGCTGTTGCCACTGACCTTACAAGCGGCAGCCAATTAAAGTCGAAACAAAATCGGCGATTCGATCTCCGTTCACGAATCTGGTGGCGCGCACGAGACCGGACGTCCCTTATATTTGCGCGCGGAATTGCGTGGTCGGCGGCACGATAAATCATCCCCGGATTAATGGAACCGTAACAATATTATCTGCGTTCCGGTATTTCCGGGAACGACCGCGCGTTTTACGACTGCGATAGATTCCAACGATAGGCTGATAAATATCAACGTGTGGGTCGGTTTCAGGGCTTCTACGGATTGAACCGCGATCGCTGGTTTCATCGGTTCCGCCGGTGAAAAAAAACACTGGAGGATGGAACCCGAATGTACGGTGTACGGTACACGCGCGCCTTGAATTTCCAGCATAAATTTCCTTTTCTGCTCAGGAACGTATACAGACTGTTCTATTTGAAGTTTCCGAACAAATGTTTTAGGGTGACTCTACCACGTTCCTGAAGGACGTCTTATAACGGTCACAAATCATTTTTAGGCGAACGCGCTTCCGAAGTTTCCGGGCGATACCTTCGCTTTCGTGTTGCATGACGAATTCATAGACCTACGATATACAGGACGAGTCACATAATATTTATTGTTAGCAATACGAGAAAATATTTCATTCGGAAGGTGAATTATTGCGAAGGAAGTTTGATCTTCGGCGGAGTTATTTTCCAAATATTTCCAAAAGTTGTGCATTTTGGAGAATAAATCCTTTGGAGGTCATTCAAACGTTAACACATTATGCATGGTTGAGTTCTGTTATTCACAGCGGATCTTTATGCGTTTGTAGCAAAATTGAGTAGATGAGATTCAAAATTGTTGGAAACTTTTTAAAATTGAAGTTGACATACGATTTCTTATTTATTAAAGTTTTTAAGGAAAGAAATAACATTCAATTTGATTTCTATTTCTTGCAATCAATGCAGACGGTGATTTTGAGATTTCGGAAAATATAACCTTGGGAAACAAAACTCTTCCATCTCAGTAATTGTCACTTTGAATTATTTTCTATTATTATCTTCTTTCCACATTTTCTAGTGTCAAACGCAACGAAAACATTTTAGGTGAAAGTCTCAGGTGACCCATCCTGTATACAAGGTGTCTCAAAACTCTTTCAACACCTTGTAATGGGCGGTTCCTGAGATCATTTGGACCGGCATTTGCCTTTTGCAAAATGTCCGCCGGGGTTTCGTTTAGGAGTTACTAACGAAAAACACAGACCAATCAGAGCGCGGCTACAGCGGACGGACTCTGGCTCGTCCAACGGCAACGCGATGCTCAGCGGGACTTAACGTCGATCCGGAATCCGTCGACTATAGCTGCGCTCCGATTGGCCCGTGTTTTTCGGTGAATAACTCCTAAACAAAGACCCAGCGGACATGTTGCAACAGGAAAATGTCGCTTCAAATTACCTCAGGAACCGCAATATAAAGCAACATTCATGAGTCTGTATACAAACGAACTAAGAAGGATCCAAGTGATTCGGTCCATTTAAAAAAAAAAGTGCGAAGACTGTAGTTCTCTCTCTCTCTCTCTCTCTGCCAAGAAGGGGGATGTCTTTTGATGACGTAGACGTTTGTGGTTTTTCGTGTTATAGTATTATCGGGGAGTGTATAACCTTTGGGCTAGTTCCGATAGAGGCTTGATCCTCGGTTTCGCCGAAAAAATGCTGGAGGGTGGAAAGTCGGGGCTGGGAACTTGTCCCCTAAACGATCGATTATCGTCGGCGGAGGGGCGCCGAGCGTTTCTAGGCGGGCGTGGTATCATCGGTCTGTTTGCCAGACTCGTGAACATCGCGCTAATACGAACGATTATCGCCCCGGAATTGCTCGGACTCCTCCGGCGCCCGATTGTAGTCCATCTCTAATCCTATCAGGGACGATCACGGATCTGCGACGTCCACGGCTCTACACATATATGTATATCGTTCGCCATCCGATTCGCCGGGATAACGGTGGAAACTGTTCGGAGAGAGCTCTCGGTGACACGTCGATTTTAATAATTTAATCTCGGAATCCCTGTCGCCGCCAGAGCCCGGCATCTATATCATATTGCATCCGGCCGGCGTCAACCGGGTCACGGTGCACACGTGTATAGAGGGTGACGCCTGAAACGTCGGCAGTTCCGTGGCATTGTTTGACTTCGACCTGTTAAAGTTCCATTTACCGTCCGGAGACTCTGGAGTCTATTCTGTTTACACTGGTGTACGTGGACTGTGCAGACGGAGGGGGAGGGGAGAGAGCGCATGTTAGTAATTTTTGTTTACTCTTGTGCCTCCCCACGACCCCCCCCCCGGGGGGGGCACCCAGAAACCTCCGCGGATCTCGGTTTAATTCGGGCACTGCCATTCAAACGAGGCGGAGCAAGTTTCACAGCGAGAGTGATGCCTAGGCGGACAATGCCGGCTCTTGTTTTCAATGGAACCCCGTCGAGGATGATTTGTATCTGCGCGAAGAATTGTTAATCTGGTTGGGCGATGTAAACAGTGCATGTCGACGCGAGACAATGACGTATGAACACTGTTTTTCAGGGCTTTTGTTAAACTGTTGATCTTAAGCATCGAGAGTGTCGTCGAATTTTTAATTAATAAATTGTCGTGTTATGAACTTTGCTCTGCCTTGAAACTATCCCAAGCACTGCCCAAACATTTTCCAATTTGAAGTAATTTTATATGAAACATCACTGTATGCACATATGTGTTGCCTCATAAATATTTGTACTGGGCCTTCGTGCTGTTAAAATAACTTTCCAGTAGAATCAGTCGAAAAGATTTTTTTTTATATGTGCACTCGGAACATTTTTATTCGTAAAATTGACTAAAACTCTGGCGGTAGGGTGTCGGAGAAATATTGCAGTGTATTGGGTACAGTAAACTGCCAGATTTGTGTATATTGTCGAGTACCGTAAACCAGGAAACTTTTTAGCTCTGAAAAGTATTTTAAATTGACTTAGACATTTTTCTAATTTGATGCAATGACACTATATGCATTTGTGCCTTATTAGATTCGAGTAATTCTGCGAAACTGAGAAAATGAAAATATTGAAACGTGTCAAGCACGGTAAACTAAAATCTTTACGTCTGAAAAGTATTTTAAATTGGTTCAGACATTTTTCCAATTTGATTCAATGACACTATATGTATCTCTGCCTTATTATATTCGAGTAATTCTGTGAATCTGAGGAACTAAAAATATTGAAACGTTTCAAGCACAATGAACTAAAATCTTTACGTCTGAAAATTATTTTAAATTGGCTCAGACATTTTTCCAATTTTCCACTTTATTAGATTCGTGTAATTCTGTGAATCCGAGGAACTAAAAATATTGAAACGTGTCAAGCAGAGTAAACGAAACTTTTCACGTCTCAAAAGTATTTTTAATTGGCTCAAAGATTTTTCCAATTTCATACGAAAAGAGAAGTGTACAGTTTAAAAGAGGGGATGTTTATCGTGGTCGTAATAGGATTTTAGAAAGCCAAGATCGACTAGTGTGCAAACGATTGACGGAACAGCTGCCCAAGGCTGCCATTATGGCGCCGGGCACACCAATATCCCGTGGACACGGACGCCTACAAAGGGATTAGAAGCAATAGTTTGTCGTATATTTGTAAACAGCCTGCAGCCAGCGATCTGGCACGCCTTTGATTGCACATTCCAAGGAATTAACGTTTCAAATCAAGGCGTTTGTACGTACGCGACGCGCGGCAATCTCTGCGGTCATTAGTCCACGGAACAATTCCGTCCGCGTTGCTTAGCGCTGCGAACATGGGACTCTATGATTAAAGGGCATTGTAGGATAATAATACTGAGGATTGTCGCCATTGAGTTACTGACCTATTGGTTCGTTAGGGCAGAATGCAGCACAGTGGATGAACCCGGCAGAATCTCTCACATCGGCGGCCTCTCCGAATTCGGCAAGGTGAGTACCACAAAAAAAAAAATACATTCAAAAACATTTTTCAAAACCTGTTTCTACCTTCAATCCCATCAAGATCCTATCGTATGTCGACAAGCAACATCGACTGGCGCGAAACACGACCAAATCGAAACTCCAGCTATCTTCTTTCAATCGAACTACATTTAATCCTTCCTGAACGAGGACTTTCCAGAATATTAAAAACATTTTTCGAAAGAACTGGATCATATGACAAAATCTCAATAATTGGATATAAATGAAATATCCATACTGACATTCTATTTGCTTTAAATCATTCGTTTCCGTCACATTCAGCCTCAAAAAATGAATTAACTCAAATGTCACCTGAAAATGGTTTTTCAATATAAGAAGGTTCACAACCGAAATGCACGCAGACGAAAAATTTCGTTATTATCCGAGTGTACGCTAGTGGAATTAATTCTGGACAGTTTGAATAAAACTATTCTTTATTTCATCTATGTGCAGAAAATGTACATATATTCCGGTATGCTGAACTGATACCGTAATATTTTTATTGTAATCTATAATGTTTATACTTAATATATTTTAAATGCTTTAAAATTTTGATTTAAAGAAATCTAAACTGTGTTGTTATTTTTGTTTTTGCGCCTGGCAACGCGAAACGTCGCATGATGTGAATATATAATATAATAATAATGCTTTATTTCAGCCTTACAGCTAAGAAATTTGACTTGGTTTACAATATCCTATTTTTTTTTACATATCTAACTTATCCACACATTCGTCATTCCTTTTCTCTCTCTCTCTCTCTCTCTCTCTCTCTCTCTTCTTCTCTCTCTCACTCTGTCACACTCATTCCTACTCTATCCTACTCTATTCCTACCCTAAATTATTGCACCCTTCCCCCTTCACTGACCTTATTTGTTATTGGATACACTCCCGGACAAAAAGATAGCACACGTGTGCTATCTTTAATTTCTCGTGTTAAAATTATGCTAGCGTGAAAATTTTAAGATACATGGAAAATATAGCTTCCGCGAATATGTAAATAGAACATAGATTGACTTTACTTCAATAAGTCCTCTGAGTTCGGAGGGAAACACAAAATCTGACACAGACTTGTAGATTTCTGTTTTCTTTTCTCTTTCCTCTCAGCTTCTCCAGCCATGCTTCGACATTTCTATCCTTCCTCCCACTCACTACATCCTCAATCCTGATTCTTTCCTCCATTACCCTGCATTCTCTAGTTAGGTGTTCCAAACTACCATATCTGTCTCCGCAAAGATCGCATCCTCTCGCTTCGTCATCCATCCAGTATTTGCTCCAGTTTTCCGCGTTTCCGCATCTTACTTGGGCTATGAGCTTTTGACTGTCCCCTCTACCCTCTTTACTTAGATATTCCGATAAAATTGCCACTCTTGTAAATTTATACCTCGTATCGTATTTTGACCGCTCTATCCTTGTATGTTGTTCTTGCCGTTGTACCTCGATGTCTCTCTCCCTTAACCTCTCTGTTAACTCTATCTCTTGCCTTCTCATCTCTTCCACCCCTGCTTGGCTCCATCCATTTCTCTTTAAGAATTCCTCCCTTTCTTTCCCGCTTTCTCCCTATACATTCCCTGATTCCTTTTCCTTCAGACATTCCTTGACTATCTTCCTCCCTTCGCTATTTCTTACTCCTTCCGTGTATTTCCAGGCCCTAATTCCTGCCTTTACTCTAAGCTTCGTTCTTTTCGTCTCTTCCAGTACTAAGTATCCTGGAGTACGCATGTTCAAACCAAGTGTCCACTTTATATATTTTAGTAGTATCCTTTCTACTTCCTCTCTCTCCTTGAAGCCCCATAATTCTACGCCGTATTGCAATACCCCCAATGCCAACATGTCAAACAGGAACATTCTCATTTTAAAATCACTTTTAAATTTTCTTTCCCCGATTCCCCACTTGGTTTAGAATTACGTTCGCTCTCTTTATCCTTTCCTTTACACGCCCTGTTATCTTTCCATTACTTTCAAACTTTACTCCTAAATAACTGAATTCCTTGATTTCTTCCATTGTTTCCCCCTTCCAGTCCCATACCGCTTTTTTCTTTTTTCCTCCCCCTCCCTTAAATATCATTATTTTCGGTTTCTCCACATTTAGTACCAATTCCTTTTTATCTAAGTATTTTTCCAGTCTTTTCATCATGCATTTCATTCCTTCCTCCTTGCTTGCCACCGTCACTACGTCGTCTGCATAGGCTAGCGACCAGAATCTTTCCTTTCCCACTCTTATTCCTCCCACCAATCCTTTCCTGAACTCTTCCTCCATGTCTGCTATTTATATTGTGAACAGGGTCGGACTGAGCGGACAACTCTGCCTGAGTCCCTCCCCCCGTCCAAAATTCCTCTGATTGCCCTTCCCTGTCCTGACTACATTCATGATTTCCTCATACACCTCCTTCACTCTTTCAGTTAACCCAACTCTTACTCCACGCTTCTCCATAGTTTCCCACATCTTACTCCTCTTTACCGTGTCGAAGGCCGCTTTCAGATCCACAAACATGGCGTAAACTTTACCTTTCTTCTTTTTAAGCTCCCTCTCCACTACGTGCTGCAGGATGTACGCGTTATCTATTGTGCCCCTTTGTCTCCTAAATCCGGCTTGCGTATCTGGAAGCATTCCTTTATCCTCTATGTCCTTTTTCAATCTTTCGTTTAGCAGTGAAACATATATCTTATATGCAGTGCATAATAAGCTTCTCTGTAGTTGCTAGGGTTGTTTTCGTCTCCTTTTTTGTATAGAGGGGTTATTTCCGCCTTCTTCCAGTCCTCCGGGAAGCCTTCCCCTGCCCATACTTTCCTAATCACCTCCTTTAATTTCGTTCTTGTGGCACCTTCACTGTACACCCATGCTTCGTTCGGAATCCTTTCTCCTCCCGCGGCTTTTTCTTTCTTCAATTCCCTTATTTGTCTCTCCAACTCCTCCTCTGTCAGGCTCTCTTCGTCTTCTTGCGCTGGTATCTGTACTCTCCTGGCCCCTATTATTTTCCCATCTGACCCCCCCCCAATAGTTCCTTGAAATGTTTTCTCCAATCTTCTATTTTTATCTTGTTTTCGTTCCTCATTTTTCTTTTCCTTTCTTTATTGATGTACTTCCAAATTTGTCTCTCCTCCTTTGCCTTGCTAACTTTTTCTTTCTCTTCTTGTTTTCTCCTTGCTTCCTTATTTTCACACAATTTTTTAAAATCCGCTTTTTTCCTGCAAGTAATCCTCCCTATTAACTTTACCCTCTTTCCATCTTCTGTAACATCTGCCCACTTTCCTTTTCTCTCTAATACGCTCCCTATCCTACCAATATTTGCATCCTATATTCCATTTCCTCATTCTTACCCTTCTTGATTCCATCGACACCCTCACCGTTGTCTTCAGCTCATCCCGGTCTTCCATCGTTTTTTCATTCTGTCTATATATCTTTTCGCCTGTCTTTTGATAATATCTCTCTACTGCGCCTCTGTCACAGCTTATTACATCTTTCTCCCCTTGTTCCTCTTCTTGATACTTTCCTCTTTCTGCTGTCACCTCTACCTCTAGCGGTAGGTGGTCGGATTCCGTCCTACTTGCTACCACCAGCTTTTCTATCCTATCCCATCCTTTCCAGTTAGCAACAACATAGTCGACAACCGACACCCCTTTCCTATCTATATGTATAGGTGAGCTCTCCCTTATCATCTCCTCATTCAGGATATGTAACCCTCTTTCCTCTGTCATTCGCAACATTTTTTCTCCCTGTCCGTTTTTCACCTTATCTTTCGATTTCCTACCTTCCTGTTCCTCTTCCCCCTCTCCGTTACAAAAGCTTCCTTGTTCTCCTATCCTCGCATTGAAGTCCCCACCTATAATTACCACTTCGCCCGCTACTTGGTCCTCTTGTTCTTCCACCGCTTTTGATATTCTATTCATCTCCTGATTACTGTACACCGCCCATATATTCCATATTTCTTCTCCAACTCCTATTTTTCTTCCTACCAAGCCTTCTACTTTATCAATTACCTCCAATGTCTTCCAGTACTCTCTCACTCCAGTTATAATCCCCCCCGCGCTCTCCCCTTCTTTTTCTCCCTAATCGCCGCTTGACAGTTCCATGCATATCCTTTTGGTAAATTTTTCTTGAATGTTTCCCATTTTCTCTGGTCCACCCAGGTTTCTAATAATCCTACATACTTGAATCCTTGTACAAATCTCCAGAATCCTCTATCCTTGTTAACTATAACCGCTACGTTCCTGAATAAAATTTTACCCTTGTTATTTTTCTCTGTACCTTTTTCTTCGGTTTTCCTATATTCTGTCTCATCTCTCCCTATACCTTGCCCTATTTCTGTTTTGTTTCTGCTTCGTTTGTTCCCCGTCTCCTTGTCCTTCCTTTTTCCCCTCCATTTCTTTTCTTCCTGTACGACTATTTTCGAAAAACCTTACTTTCCTCTAGCACCTCCCTCTCCTCGTTTCAGCTGTACCATTTTCCCTGAATGTAAATCTTCCTGTAACTTACCTTCGCTTCTTTTCCCTCTGATCTTTCTTTCCTTGCTCTCTCTCTTAGTATACTCTGAACTTTCCTCTCTTCTTCAGTCAGATCATGATCTATCTATATTTTTTTGTCTCGTAACTTATTCTTGTTCTTCATTATCTCCTGTTTTATCTTCCAGCTTTTCATTTCCACTATCAGTATTTCCTCTGGGTTCCACTGTGCTCACACCTCCTTCAATTTGAAATTCCTCTTTTAAATATGATTCAACCCCTCCCTTTGTATCCTCCTTCAATACTTTTAACCCTCTAATAACTGTATTATTTTTTCTTGCTCTCCTATCTAGCTCTGACATTTTCCTCTTAATTTTGTTTATTTCTTCCCATGTTGAATCGTTCTCCCTCTTTGAGTTAATTCCCTCTTCTTGCTTTACCACTTTCTCTATCCTCTCTTCCACTCTCTGTAGGACATCCTCCATGAATTCCGTCTTTTCTTTCTCCCTTTTTTACCTTTGTTCCCGCTCTTGTTCCTCCCATTTCCTCATCATTTCTTCTATCTTCATACATATTTCCTCTTCCTTATTTTTCCAACGGTATTCCATTGCTTCTATTCTGACCGCCAGACTCTTTATCTCCTTCTTAATTTCTTTCTCCAGTCCTTCTCTTCCTTGTATTATTTCATTTTTTAAACTCTCCATTCTTGTCACTATTATATCCACCATTGCTTGTGTTTGTTCTCCTTCCTTCTGAGGTGTTTTTTTCGAGTGTACCTTTTTCGTTACCTGGTTCTCCTCGTTAGCCTCCTTTTCTGTCTCTTCCTGATTTTCTCTTCCCCATAGATCAGTTATCTTTCTATTACTGTGACTTTCTCCCATTCTGTCATCTACCAGGGGCGGCCTGCCTCTTTTTTCTTTTCTCTATTTTCTGCATTTTCTCTGCGTCTTTCTCCCTTTCCCCGTATTTTACCTCTCCTTCCCTACCTTCCATATCTTCCTTCTCTCTCAATTCACTTTTCTCGCTTTACTCTACTTACCGCTGCCTTCCTTGTCGACCTGACTTTACCGGCCACGTTGTCTCGCGTCCTAACCTCACTTCTTTGCGCCTGCTTACTATCGCTCCGCTTTCGCTTCACCTACTATCTACTCCGGAACCTTTCTTCACACGCTACCTACTCTGCCTCTAAATCCTACCCACCTAGATATCTACTTATTTATAAAATGTTTTCTCTGTATTTCGCACAAAAATTCTCACACAGCATCGCACTCCTTTTACACGCATACACGCTCTCTAACCAAGTCCTGATGTGAATATATAATAATAAAATATAAATAAAAAACAAAGAATATCCAACGAAATATTAATGTTTTTATATCCCCATTGATGTGGAGAAATTGTAATTTTGATTGTATATTCAAAGTATGACTGTAAATGGTCTTTTTACTGATTTTTTTATATAAGCGACGCCCTAAAATTAATAATAAGAATATAAATTATAAATGATTATATATTAAATAATTTTAATAAATACGAAATTTAAGTAAAAATTTAAAAATTTCCAGAATTAATTCCACTAGTGTAGATTACATCAGGGGACTCGACTCAAATTGAGGGGAATACAGTTACCCTCTCTCTGCCAGTATCGGGTTAGTCACGAGACATTGTGACACATGCGCGGCAGAGACAAAACGCGTCACGTGACCGGGCCGTGGCGGAAGCGTGGGGGAATAGCGTCGCAAAAGGGGAAGGTAGAGTGGGGTGACAGGTCTTAATCTGGCGATTCCGGTCGCGATTGAACTCCTCTGCCGTATGCCACATACGTATCAGAGTCTGCTGTAGTAAAATGGTTAAAGCGTTCGCGAGTGTCTGCGGTTTCAATGTATGTACCCAGTTCCTGTAATCTTCACCGCTTCCGAAGTAATTGACACGAATCGCCGTCGCAGGGAGGAGCAAGCCGACGAGCCCGAGTGTCTCGGGTCGTGTTAGTCCGGGGGCTTTTTGTTCCCCGTGAAGAAGACGTTGGTCCCGGGGATTTGCCGGGGTTGGCGAAGAACACCGGTGTTTTACACAGTGGATTAAAGCATCCTGCAGCTGTCTATCTCCGGTGCGGCGGTTCCGTCGCGAAATGAATGTCGCGTCGCCCCTCTCCCCCTACCCCACCACACCCCCACCCGCTCGTTCCCTCGGAATCGCACGATCGTAAATCTACCCTGCCTTTTAACCTCTGCCGAAATCGATCGGCCCATAAATATCGGAAGTTCGACTGGAATTTCAGAGAAAGATAGATTTTCGGTGCGGGAGGAGAAGCGGTTCGGTGAATGGCCTCATTGGAACCGAGTGTTATTGTATCCATTACGCGGAAAAGGTGGTCTCGAGTGCCTCGAAAAAAGGAATTCCAGCGAATTCCACCGACGACGCGCACAGCCAGCGGGGTTCTGCTGCCGCCGAGTCTGCACCTCGCCGAATGTATTTGCCGAACGTTCTTAATGAATTACATGGATTCGAGCAGACGGTGGCTGGAAAACGAAGACGCAGGGTATGCGGAGAACCTCGTGTCTTTGGGAACGGCAAACCACAGTATGCTTGCTACAGTGTTACCGTTCCGCTCGTGCCACTCCCCATGTTTTACGTCTTTCGCCCTCTATTTCACGCGGAATTTTGCTCTTTCGCTGCTGTACCAATCAGTGAATTCCCTTGCCGAGTGTGCTGCTGTGTTCGAACTTCGCATCTCATAATTGGACTGATGAGTCTATGCGTTTATAACAATAATTAGTAGGTGAAACACGAAATACAGTAAAGTCGCGATCTAGCTCCCTCGGAGCACCTCTATCTAAGACCCTTCGCCTACCACTTCCACTGAGGGCCATACCCTGCGAGGGTCCAACAAGCTCGAGCTCCAAAACTCCTGACCTGACTCCTTTTCAATTTTTTAATAGACGTATTTCAAGGTTTTTAATTTCAGTAATTTTAAACTTACCCGTTGAGTCACTGATCATCGACATCTCTTTTACTACTGTCGCAAATAAAACGAGTCGTCGAGAATCGCCCTCCTAAAAAAGACTTCGTAGTTCCAGAAACGGTTTTCAACCTCTCACGGTGGCGTCGTGTTGAAAACAGGGGCTGAATCGTTGCCGCTCCGAAAACGAGAATTCAAACTGCGAGTTATTTATGAAAATTGGCCGTCGGTATCCGCGGAATTCCCGTCGGAGTATTCATGAATTGCCGGGCCGACGTAGCGCTTATGCGAAAGAAAATTATGGCCGGCATCGATCAGCCCGGCGGAACAATCGTTCGCGTTTTAAACGCGCATACTTCGAATGCTAAGGGCGCCGGCGCGCCGTTCCGAAGCCGTGACTCAAGCCAGGAGCTCCTGATCACGAACGGCCTAAATATCGTTTAGCGGATGGAACGACCGTTCTCGGATCCTCCTTTTATTTCTTTCAAGCGAGAACGTACGGAAGCAATTTGTTTACCCGAGACACGGGTCGCAAAAAGCGACCTGGAAACGGAAGAGGAACGTACAATCCTCGTGCTGCACCTGCCATCGTCAGAAGTGCGCGATTTCACACCTGCGAATCAAGAAAAATATTATTTCACGTTCGTAAATAGACGGCGGATTTGACGCACTTATAGCAAGAATGAGTAGTGAAACGCACACATGCATGTCGGTAGAAAAATCAAAAGAGAGCTTTTTTAATCATTTTTTGAGAACCTCGACCCATCAACGAACGTAGGAAGCAATTTGTTAACTCGTGTAACGTGTCGCGCGATATTCTACAAAACGCCAAGTGTCCCGGAGATGAAAGAGGAGTGCGCGAGCCTCCGAGGAGCACGTTCGAAAGTGCATGATAAATAATTTTCAAAGTGACGCTGCGAAACGCTCGTGGATACGCGGCTGAATGTAACTGATCTCGTATTCCAGGGGAGAAGATGTCACCTTTTTTTTTTATCAAGTGAAAGTTTCAGTCGAGCAGATGCTCGCCGAAAGTATTCCTTCAATCTTGGGAAAACGCGGGGGTGGCGTCACACAGGGTTCGGACTACGAGAGCCTGAAGATACGATCTTGCTCCTGGAGGCATTTCTTCGGATGAGATCCGCGCGCTCCTAGCGAGAGAGTTTACGGTTATTATGCGCGCCGGAGCTTTTCTTGATTGTTTCTTTCGGTGTGAGAACTCGTAAGAACTAGCACGAAGCTTTTACCAGTTTCTTGCGACTTTGTTACGTTGCCTGGTAATAGACTTTCCATTTTTAACTAGGAACATTTTTCCTCGGTGGAACACGTGTAAACATTAGTTAATATGCTTGACCCTTTAGAAACGAATTTTTCGAAGTCTGAATATACAGGGTGTGTCTCGTCATATGTCGACTTCAAATAACTCGTAAGTTATTCGTTGTACGTACAATTCTGGCACGCGGTGCTGTAAGCTATTTTTCGTTATTTGGCTGTTTTATCGAGATACGATCTTCAGGTTTTTAAACGGAATGCTCGATATTTCGAATTCGGATAAAGCACCAAATTCTGCGTGAAAAGGTATTACACCAAATCCCGAAAGCGGGAGGAACGATTTGAAAAAGGGTGCGCATGCTGTCGAGTGGGCGCGGTGAATTTAAGTATTAAATCCATTTCCAATAATAGGGGGAGCTAGAGAGCTCGCGTCCGCAGGTTGTTTCCCCAAGGTCACCGCCCGAGGCAGCCGAGGCTCTAACAACAAATTGAGGGTTTTCCCGAGATCGTGCAAAAGGATATCGGCTTTGATCAGGCGGGTGGAGGGGGCGCGATATCGGGCGTATCGTGGACAGCAGCGTCGGTTTCCCCGGCGATCTTTGGACGGAACCGGTCAAAGTTAGCCGTTCCTTTCTACGCGGCGGATTACGAATGCTCCGGCGGAGGCTGTTCTATTTACTGAACGTCAGAAAAACCGGAGACAGCCCCGAGGGGTGTGCTCCGCTGGCAAGGTGGATGTATGAGAAACGACTTCGGGGCCATGGCCGCGATACAAACCAGAGGCGCGCCCCGGGGCAAGAACCGAAGAGGACTCGGGTATAAAATATCGCGACCGCCGCGTCGCGCCGTTCAGCTTTCGCGTCTCCAGCGTTTAGCCGGGACCATTGTAATCCAATTACCGGGATCGAACGTTTTGTCCCGGCGTTACTCGGCCAGGAAACTCGTCTTTTCAAAGAAAGAACCTTTTCCCCGCCCGTCCCTCCCGGGAGGGGAGCTAGCCAGAGCAGATAGCCCGGAACGACGTTCATAAGTTACGCGGCGAAAATGTACTGCGTCAAGTAGTTATAAGCAATTTCTTTGTGCGAAACTACTGGGACAAAAGCGGACGTTCCTCTGGGCGGTTCACCATGAAGAAGGACAAAAGAGAGGGCAAGAGTGTACAGCCCGCGATGAAAACGTACCGCGTTCCCATAAATTTTAAGCTGTTCCGTTTGTTACTCTGTCTCTTTGTCCCTCTCTTTCTCTCTCTCTCTCTCTCTCTCTCGCTCTCTCTCTCTCTCTTTCTGTGCTTGACGCTGTCGAAATGCTCCATCAGTTTCTCAGAGACACGGCATCCGGCGAAGTGGCTTTGTAGGTTGCTTGTGTATACTCTGGTCTGTCAGTCTGCTAAGTTTCGTCGAGGTAGTAATGTCCTGAGCTGCGAGCGATTCGGTAGAAGCGCGATCCTCTGCGATTTTCCAATGGACCTGAAACGTGAAGATTTTCCTATTTGGTTGATGCAACTTTAAACATATCAGCATATTGGCGACATGGTCCTAAATTTACAAATAAATACAACATTTGAACTATAAACTTGGACTTTATTAGAAGAGAGGTGCTCGAAGAAAAGGACGTCTCGACGAAGGAAAACTCTGGAGCTCTTGGCCGAATATCGGTGGACACTTTGCAACGAAGTAGTCCCTCCAATTCCTGAACGCAAAACAACGTTCTGATTATTCCTACACAGTTTTATACTGAGTTGATACATTCTTGCCAGAAGAAAGTATACGAAATATCCAACACAGGAAAAGAGATGAGTGGAGATTGCATCTGTAGTAATGTAGGTGTATTTCTTCCATTTCTGACCTTGTGTGACCTTGAAGATTATTGTGTTGTGTACCAATGAATTCGTTTTGGCACACGCTCTCGTACGATATAAAAAAAAATACATAGCATCCAATTTTAAAAGATGGAAGGCCGTTTCTAAAAGAGTAATGCAAAAAAAAAAATTACATTGCTTGCGAAAAACAGTATAACTTGTACCTGTTTGATTTTTTTTCTAACGTTTACTATTGTGAGATCAGGACCCCCCAGACCAACAAAATACCGTACGGAGATTGGGAATAATGGGAGGGTTCCGTGAGTGAGCGCGTTAGCCGATCGGCTGCCAGCAGAAAGGCCCGGGTTCGATTCCCGCTGGCGCGGCGGTTTCCTCATTTTTCCTAAAATCCTCTACACTATTTGCAAGAGAAACGCTGGCTGGTGTTAACACTCTGTATATCAAGCGACGACAGTTGCAGTTTTGGTCTGAATGTACGAAATAAAAGATATGCTATCGTTTTTCCGCTATCGTGATAATTTGTACTCCGAAGCGGAAAAGGGTTGTCGCGTGGTTAGCAATCCTTCAGGAATAATATATCGGGCGACGTCTGTCGCAGTTTCATTCTATCCAAAAGAATAAAATTTTATGATATTCCGTCTTTTTGCCAGGGACTGTATGAAACACGACTCGGTAACCGCGGTAACCCGGTCCAATCCTGGAGGTACTAGCCAGAGATGAACAGTGGGGGAGATAACAGACGAGACGGTCGTTTAAATATTCAATGAAGATTTTCCCGCGATTGTTTTAGCATCGTTAGTGCCCGTCAACCTGCCAGCGTTCATTTCACTGATCCCCTCGAACGACTCTGCGTATGTGCGTGTACAGAAATATCTCAAAATGTGTGAAAGCGATCACGACATTAGTGAAAAATTTATCACGACAATAGTGAATATTTTTATAATTAAAATGAGACCAAACATTACGTAATTCCAAACACGTTTGCTGATTTAATTGAAGATTTCGTAAAACCCCGATAATCCAACCTGGTGATATTTAGTTTCTTCATTAACACTACCCAGATAGCACACGACATTTTAAAGACGTCCATTTTAGGTCTGAAAGTCGTGCGTCCTAAAAAAGCGTCTTTTCTGGGACTTTATAAAGACGTCTTATTTCAAACGACATAAACACGTCTTTTTCTGGATGCTTTAAAGACATCTTTAAAACGTACATTTTTGTAAGATGAGCTGCTAAGAAGACGTACGTAGACGTCTTAGACCGTCTTGAATGTCCAATAACAGACGTTTTGAAGACGTCGTTGTGCTACCTGGATAGTCTCACAGAGCAATAAAATTTTAGCAATTCTTTTAATATTACAGGCTGGGTCACAAGCCTCCTGAATAACTTCTACATTTTTTGCAAAAAGAAGAAATGTTTCAGGTAAAAGTTATTTGGTAGAATTTGTTGAAATGTTTCAGGTAAAAGTTGTTTGGTCAGGTGGAGATGCTTAGGAGATTTGAAGGTCAACTTATTTTTTAAATGGAACCACATATTTTGGAACTCGTACGGTTGTAGCCCCTCTCGAGATAATTTCAAGGATCGAATGCAAGGATCGAACAAATACGATACGACAAAAGCCGGTGTCCGACGACTTCCAAGTCGAACGGTCGATGTTCGGCGAACCTTCCGATTTCCCTCTCGATTGCCGAGGAGACTGTTGGCACCCGGAGTCCGTTTCAAGTTTCTCCGCGGGGAAAAATTTCGGATGCCTCCACATAGCCGACTATCCTGCGACGGTCCCCCGGTTCCCTTCCGTTCCGCAACTTTGCCGCATTATCCGCGAAACTTCCTGACCATTCTCGCGAAGAAAACACGGCGAGCCGGCCGTGGTCTCGCGTCCTCGTCCCGGACACCGGGGATTTAGGAGGAAAAAAGAAAAGCCCGGCGAAAAAACCTCCTCGAAAAAGTCTGCTGTCTCTCTTTCGCCGCGGCATGAAACGCTGCGCGAAGGGAAAAGAGAAAAGCGGCCCGCGGAGGAAAAAGGCGGCGCGAGACACGACGTATCGCGAGAGGTTACACTCGAGAGGAGAGCAAAATTGCGAGTGCGAATTAAGAGCGTCGCGGAGTATTATTTCGTTGGGCTTACGGCTTGAACGAGACACTTCCGGCATGAAGAGTTCCCCTTAAAATACAGCCTCGCGCAACGACCATGAGAACCGTTTTAATACCGGCGCGTTTATAATTGATCGCCCCCGCGCCCTTTACACCTACTTTTCGCCCCGTTCTCGCCCGGCACAATCATCTTCGTTTATATACACTTGAATTACAGTTTTCGTTCGCGATTTTAGTGCCTCGCCTCTGCACACTCGTTCCTTTATTTACGACGAGCATTTCCTCCCAGCAGAAACTTGCGGCTTATATAAATGAATCCAACGGGGTTGGAGAATTGCAGTTTTCACTTTCCCCTCCTTCGTGGTTGGATCATGACTAGACTGATTTTATGCATTTTTATACATGTACAAACATTAGAAGAATTTGTTATATTAGTTTCAACCTATTAAACATATTGATAAAAATAAATAAGTTTATATTTCATCCCAGTTTGTTGCGATTCTAGCAAATTAACTAAATTATAGTGTAAGGTGCAAACTTGTTTATCAAGTAAGTAATAATCCCCATAAAAAACTTCAAAAAAGTAAAACAATTACGCCAAGTACATGAAAAGTCGAGGAGAAGAAAGAGGATTATCAAGTAACTAATAATAATTGTAAATAACTTTGATCCTTCTAACGAACGCAAGACTCGTATGAAACAGTAAAAAGTCGCGTTGAAGGTAAAATAACATTTTAATATTTTCGAGAAGCTAACAAAACCGCGAGCAAACGAAATGGATCCCTTTTCGACTACAAACTCGGCAGACGGATTTGCAAAAATTGTTCAACGCCGTGTCGACGAACGTTTTATTTAAAAGGAGCAGTGTTAATAAAAAATTTTAATCTGGATCTTTTTAGCACGAAAGACCAAGCCCGAGGGTAGGGTGCGAGGACCTTGAGCTCCACTCGGTTGTACTCAAACCACAGATCCGTGAACCACACGGGCCTCCTCTTATCCGGCGAAAGAACCGATCCCCGGCACACGGCCGTGTTAAATTCACTCTGCATGAATTCCCCGGAATATATACGCGCGTCCAACCCCAAGAAGAATCAGCTCTTTTTCCACTCGGCCTCATCTGCGCACCGGGACGTTTTATATACGATCCTCCACTTTTCTTTTATATCTCATTCCGCGGGCTACGCCATTTCTCAGCCGCGTGCTGCTGCTGCTGCTGCTGCTGCTGCTGTAATAAACAGCTCTCGCAAGTACTCAATAAAAATTCCGCGCGGTCTCCCCGGAAATAGAAAGAACCTGCCGGGACACTCTTACCTGGGTGTCGTCCTCCCTCTACGTTTCCGCCGTTCATTTCAGTGTCACCATTTTTTCTCACTCGCGAAATTTCAACTGAATGAGCGGTTCTCAACGCGAGATACGAAGCAAAACCTTCGTTTCACACCTTCCGCTTTAACGTCAGATACGTAACACAAGTTTCCTACAAAGTCCACTAAATGCAGTGATTCCCATTAATATTCGGACGCTCTTAAAAAAACGATAACTTTTTTGATATTCGATCATACCGTTTGACTGTTTTGAGAAGTCAGAGCAGCTAGTTTACCATGTGATGTGAAACAAAATTTTTGAAAAAATTGCAATTGGTCGCAAGCACAGAAAGAATACTAAAATGGGTCTATATTGAAAATTTAAAAAATACGTTTTCGTAGATCTTTGTAGAAGAATTCAGTAAAGTCAGAGCAACTTATTTGTTAACATACAAACTGAGAATTAAAAATTTATGGTGTTAATTGATGCTAAAGATTTTCTGTAACAGTACCAGAATTTTATTTAAAAATTTACTAGGCAAGCATCTGCGAGCAGAACAAATACAGTAGAATTATATTCAGGTGATAGACACTTGCCTCGAACTGTCTGGATACGAGCATAAAGCACAAGGTATCGATAGAAAGCAAAGATGCGCGGTATCAGACGAGTCTCAAACTCGACGCAGCAGAAGCGTTTTTTAAAAACCACGAAATAGGAGGAAATGTGGTGGTAGAGAGTGCGAACAAGTCGCACAGATGGAAATAAAGCTGAACGATCGAGCGAAATGGAAAACTGTATCTGCGAACGAGAATACTCGATCGAGGAATTCCAGATGCCGCGAAAGCCACTCGTCTTCGATGCTTCCGAAAAATTTGCACCATTGTTTTCGCCCCATCCTCGCGTGTATCGTCTTCTTGGCAAAAATTGAGAATTCAGATAGGGCGATGAAACTTTATTTCAATTGAAGCTTAAATATTTCTACGACTTATAAAAAATAAATTTTTACATCGAAAATATTTCTTGAAATTAACCTTCCTTAAATTGGTTCGCAAAGTAACGCGTGATTAAATTTTGTTCCTACAATAATGGACGAAAAAAAAAAGTTTGTGACAAAAATTCATAAAAAAATTCATTTAAAAATTGATGAAATATTCTCACCGTGCACGTATTCATACAATAATCGCATATACGATCCCGTGACGTTGCAACATTCTCCCACGGATAAGAGAACAACAGAGGCCCGGATAGCCGCGAGATAGAAACAGCTTTCTTTTGTTGTACGAATCGGACGGGCGAGGAGGAGTTTGCTTTCTAGGTTAAATCGTTATTATACGTGAGGTAAATAGAAATTCGTTTAGCGCCGAAATTTCCATTGGTTTCTTTCGATCGTGACCGGCATCGATGAGCTTTTCCCGCCGATTCGCGCTGCCCTACGGCGAAACGGGCCTCTAACCGGTCGTTCGTGACCGCTTAAACGCGCGCCGAGTTTTGATCGACTATAAGTATGATCACGAAATATTGTATGGGCATAAAAGGGAGGATTCCTCGATCTAGAAAGAAGTAGAAAGCATTGCAAGATGAAACAAAATAAAAATTCGACTGTCACTGTTATCAGAGCTTTGTTGATTCTTGTACGATCCAATAAGCAACACTTGAATATTTACCTAACCCTCGAATGATATGCCTTGGGTCTACTTTTACCCATAGTTATAAATACACTAATGTTGTTCTTAACGTAACAAAGCCATGAAGGGACGAAATCAATTTTTATTTTATTCCTGCTTCCCACAATAAATACAGATCATTTTTATTTTGAAAAATCCACAGTCCAGTGATAAACGTGGCATCTAAATCCTCATTATCTATTAGTTCCAGTAAGATCAATACTGATGTCAAAAAAGACAGGTGCAAAAATATTGTAAGATGACAAGAAGTTCCCTGACAACAGTGTCGCCATGAGAGGAGGGAGCACGAATTCAGGGGAACAGTTACCCCCTCTCTGTACCAGTACTGGACAAATGCACGACAGAGATGGGGAACAGCGTCGTGGTGGGGGAAGGTAGAGTGGGGTCACATGTCTTGCCCCCGGGGACCTTCTTGTCATCTCTCTGGAGTAAGTATAATTGGGAAAGAAATATTTCAATGAATCTCGGCTGCCCCAAGTCATGAAAAATTGGGCTTGCGAGGGTTACAGCCCTTATTCTCGAGAGCGTTCACCGAGAAAGCAAAGTTCGCTGGAATAAAAGTAAATCTAAGTGGTATCGGGCAACGGTAGAGTGGTTGCGCATAGTTCGGTGGCAAGGGTTGCGCAGTTGGCAGCTCGTGGCTAACAGGGTATCGCTTAGCAGGCTGCGTGAGTGATTGGGTCGTAGGGGAAGTCCTAGCGCTCGGTTCACAGGCTTGAATTTCCGCGAATAGGACATTTAGTGTATCCGCGGTTGACTGCAGTTCTGGCGAGACGTCGGTCCCCAAACAATAAGGGTGCCCGGAAGTCGCGGCAAATTCAAGAAAACATAACTCGGGAAGAGCAATTAGACCGGGACCGGACTGCCGGAAATGCCTGGTGCGCTCCCTCGTGGCACGATCGAAGCTTTCGTGGCCTCCCTTCTCGGTTCAGAGAACCTTCTCATCTTTCTCTTTCTCCCTCTCACTCCCTGTCTCTCATGCTGCCTTTTTCCCTCGCTGAAGCATCGTGTTTCTTCTCAACTATATATTTTTCCAAGAGAAATACGTGACCTTTGCTATCGATACTCTCGTCGAGCGAGCCGCGCGCGAAAAATGTCTGATGGACGGATCCAAGCCCTTCGTCCTGGATCGATCCCCCCCGGCTAATTGCCTGGTCGACACTCGATCACCGGAATCGGGGAAAGAATAATAGTATTTGTCGAGGAAAGATAATTGTCTTACTCGACGATTCCTTGAAAGCTTTCCGAGTAATGAACTGCTATACCGTTGGAAATTTGGTGCTCGTTTCGCCAGCACATCGATTGTCGTTTGCCAGAGTATCAGAGAAAGAGAGCGAAAGAGAGAGAGAGAAGGAGAGTAATAGTATTTGTAGAGGGATGCAATTGATTGGTTTCGCAATCCCTCGAAAGCTCTCCAATTAGTAATACTGAGAAATTAGCGATTTCGACTTAGTTTTGGTGAAGTGCACTACGGAGAAAAGCTTGAAACAATTGCGAAAGGAAGATGAAGAGTTTAACAATTTTCGAAGAGTTTATAGAAAGAGAATTCCGTTTGAACGTCTGCTAACTGTACCAGTTAGCCCATTAATTGACGACTTTACACGACTTTGAACGAGACAAACAAACGTTGATGTTTTACCTACCGAATAGACGACGTCTCCAAGACGACGTTTATTCGGGGCGTAAGATGTTCAGACCTAAAATGAATGCAAGACATCTTTAAGACGTCGCCTGCTATCTGGGAAGTAAACGCGTGACAAAAATATCGGTGTCGGTAAATCGCTTAATTGCCGCGAGGACAAAAGAAGGAGCCACTTGAACATCAGGCTTTCCCGGTCATCTTCTAGAGCCCTCTCCGCTCTCGATGAGTTACCAGTGCACTTTCCCGCTGAAGGTGCTCACAAATTAAGCGCAAGCCTCGGCGGAAACGCAATCGAGTCGAGGGCGAGAGTTAGAAGCTGATCGATTATTTATTTCCATGATTAATTGCCCGCTAGAGGCTCGCCAGAATCGAGGCCGCGTTGTAATAAACGGGACAAAAGCGAAGAGCGGGAACAGAAGCATGATTTATTATGTTCTGGACGCCGAAGAACAATAGGATAATAACGTCCGTCCTATGAAAAAGGAAAGGAACTGCGGAAGAGCGCCGGAAAAGCTAGAATGGCGTACACGCGAGAAGAGTGACGGGACGGTTTCTTGATGCGAATCGTTTCATTGCCGAAACATTAATTGCGACGACACGGTTCCCCGGATTACGAGCCGTAAATGAACGGCCGGGGTGGTGGGAGGTGTCTCGGCTACGACTTAGCTCGGTTCTTAAGCACCCCGCCACCCCTACGCTTCCCTTCTTTGCCATAATTTCATAAAGTTTCCGGCGCTAAGTGAGTATTAGCCCGCCACGTGAAAATCCTTTAAAACTGCATTACCATATCCTCTCGGACCTGATCTTCATTCCGAGAATCTATAGACTATCTCATCAACGCCGCTAAACTTTCAAACACCCGTCCTTTATTAACCATCGCCACCCCTCGTCGCCCCACGCTAAAAAGGGGAGGGGGGGCTCATTCCCCACACCCGCAAATATCACGGAATCGATCCTCGTTGAAACGCGGACGACACATCCTGCGAAATTGTTTACCCCGAAACGTAAATTTCGTTAGGAACTGTGTTATCGAATTAAAATTTCCTCGTTCTCCGGATATTAAATTAGAAGTTCCAGCTTTCAGAGGTCATTTTACGGGAACCGGGTTCGGTGAAAAGTTTCTTTCGTCTTCTCGAAGGCGGTAAATTGTTAAGTACCGGGGGCCCTAATAGGATTTAATATAGTTCCACTTTGGAAACTTCTCCTTCGTCTACGATATTTCGCGCATTAAATGCAACAGCCTTACAACAGATAGCAATATACTATGTATACAGGGTGAGTCACCTAACGTTTGCACATCAAACATCTTTGCTGTCATCAAAGATACGTCAAATGTTTGAAGGACAAGGTGAATGGTCCAGTGAGGCCCACGTGCTGCCATAAAAATATTTATTTTTGTTATTTTTCTTTTTAATCTGAAGGTCATCTCCATTTTTTAAACGGGATCACGCCTTTTTAAACGTCCAGATGATAGTCTCTTTAGTTAGGAATTCAGTGATCAGAATTGCTCAAGGTCATTCAAGGTCACAGTCAGAGTATTTAAAACGGGGTGGTCCCGTTAAAAAAATGGAGGTAACCTTGAGGTCTCTAAAAAAAAAAAATAACATAAAAACAAATATTTTTATGTCATCGTGTGAACCCTATTGAACCGTTCAACTTTGCCCTTAAGACATTTAACATAACAATAAAAATATTTGAGGTGCAAACGTTAGGTGACTCACCCTGTATATCCCGTAAAATAAGTAAATAAATACCGATGGACCGCGGAATTTGCAAAATAAAAATTGTTCCCGTCTTCTTACAAGAGACGGGAACCACTTAGGGATTCGTTTCCGCCTTTAAAAATTCTAGCAGGTTCATTTAAAATTCGCGGTCTAGCCAGAGTTCGAGCAAATATTAATTATAGAGGAATATTCGTATAAATTGTAATCAAATAGAAATTACCAGCTGCCGTCTAGTTAAACGTTTCCTCGAAAATGAGCCGAAGCTCGCGTTAAATTTTCCCGGTTATTAGTAGGTGGCTACCTGCAGCGAAACACGAATGCGAGTGCCTCGGGCGCATAAAATCCGCAGTTTGGTTATCAGACGCAATCAAACCGCGCGGGTTGCTGAAATTCGCAATCAAGGAGGCGATTTACAGTTTCTAATCGGACTTAACGTTGTTAAAGAGTACGCAGCTATCGAGAAACGCGAATGGGTATTCCGCCACGACGCTGCACTCGAAGGCATTTGCATACTAAACAGACGTTAATCCAGACTAACGGAAGGAAAAGCTAGTTGGAAGTTACATCGAGCGGTTCGCCGCATTATATGTACGAACTGACGTACCGGAAGTACAAGCCGGCAGCAGTAGAATTCCATGCCACGAGCGAAACGAAAATATTGATCCTGTGTACGCGGCTATCTGCTTAAAATGTAAGAACTTACTGGCAATACTCCTCTACAGCGAGCTTAATTCCGCTTTTGTTGTTTTTTTTTCTGCGCCCCATTCCAAATTAATTCGAACGCGAATTCAAAGCGAGCTCGTTCGGACGACATCTATTAATTCGTCGCTCACAATGTATTTATGAAAGCCATAAATTCCACCCAACGCGGCAGACGTTTAACGAAACGAAGCTTCTTTAATTAACTCAACGTTCTTCCATTCATGGCCGCGCACGCACTGTCGCGTCTTTTCAAAGTTTTCCCGCGAATCGCGAGTCGAATAATCCGAAGAAAGATATATTTTAAGGGGAACTGCATTTCAACTGTATTGAATGAAAATTGAATTCTAGAAATTCCTCGCGCGGGATAGGTAGAAATTAGTGGTTCTTGTTTGTTCAGGACAAATATATCATTTTATAGTTTGACGTAGAAACTAGACAACTCGAAACCTCGAAACTTTCTAAAAACCAGTCGCCACAGTGGAAACCCATTAACTCCTCCTTTCATACTCAGTCTTCCGAATCATCCCTCATTATAGCCGAACGACGTCCATTGGAAACTTTTCCATCGAGGGAGCACCGAGGCCGAAAGTGCTGAAGCTTCCGGCGAAGCCTCGGTAACTCGATTAAATTTCGTCACACCGCTGCCGGTGCTCTGGAGTAGCCGAATTTTCTTTGCTTCTGAAAAATCTGTACATCGAAGAATCGTATCGTTGCATTTCGATGCTAAAACTCCGATTATTTCGAAATTTACGGGCTTGGGGAGAAAACGGAAACAACGCCTTAAGTAGTTAAGAGAGCTCTTGCAACTTACTAAAAATGTGATTAAAAGAGAATAGAAAAACTTGTCCCATAAGCTCCTTGAATACTATAATAAACAGGACAATATTCGAATCGTTCCATGTTATATGGACACTGAAAAACATAGTTAAAGCATGTTTAATTTTTCGAGGTTCATAGCAGGATCCTTTATTCTTTGACGTTGGCTTTTGGAAAAGTGTGCCAAAAAAATTGCTAATTAAGCAGGTAAAATGCCTGCTTATAAAAGTTTGTTTGTAAACAAAAGATGTCTTTCGACGATGCTTCAGTATTTACATCAACGGGAGCCTAGTAGACGGTAAGCATGAATATGGTCCTCGTACATTAAGTTGTGCTGTTTTAAGAATAATTCCTTCGAAGGTCATCTGGAGGTGAACATATTATCCATGCTCGAATTTGTTTTCGTCAGCTATAATGTTAAACTAATCAAAATACGTCGTTCCATTTAAAAAACAACGATGACCTTGAAATATTAGAAAACATGTCCTTGAAAAAGAAAACTCCTCCGTCACAATAATTGCCCCACTGAACCAAACATTTTTTCGGATTACCAAAGACAACTGAGATATTTTCGGTGGGACTCTAAGGTCTCACCCTACATATTTACAATAAAAAACAAATCTTTCCGGAAATGAAATATTTCTCTCGATTCTAAGTGTATGTAGCCTCTCACGCTGAAGAAGATTGCAGTCGGACGGTTAAAATTGAAAACACCTTGAAAACGCCACTGGGTGTCCACTTAATTTTGTCCCCGACTGTACAGTGGTTTGAGAATGACCTCGATGCGAAGGTTTCGCAAAAATTCACGGATTCGTCGTCGGAAAGGGGTGAAATGGTTTGCGGCGGGTGGGCGATGTGCTCGATTCCGATATGTTGCATCGATTCTTCGTGGCCGAGGAGCGTCGAAGAGTTGGCGGGCAGGCGGACGAGGACTCGTTTCGTCGCGCAACGCCGAGTAATACCAAGTTCTCGACACCCGGCCGCATCTGACCGATAAGTTCCGCGGAAACGGTCCGCGGAATGGCCGGGCCGGCCTTTTGAGGCCAGCTGCCAGCTTGTTTCCGAAAGTTCCTCGGCTAAATAGGCGGGCCGAGCATCGACAGTTTCGCGGGGGTGGGGGAGAGGGGGGAGGGGGCGCGCGAACTTGCCCGATAACGCCGGCAGCTTGGCTCTTGGACAGTGGCGCGGAGAAGTTTTCGCTGTCGTCGTCTGCGAGGAACAGGATTGGGCCGGATGGACAAGTGGCGGCTGACGACTACTTCCAGCCTCGATCAAAAGTCCTGACGAGTCCCTCGCTCACCCTCCCCCCTCCCCGTTTTCACCGCCGGCGTAAAAAGACAAAAAACGCTTTGTTTTATATATCGCACAACCATCTGCCCCGTCCGGTAACTTCCAAACAAAGGACAACGGCCGCCGCGCCGCGCCCGGAACTTTCGTCTGGACTCCTAGCCCCGCAGATGAGACCAGCTTGTTAACTCTATCTCGGCAACGCTCCGGGTCGTCAAAGTAGTTAGATCGTGTATTATAGTTCGTGTGTGATTTGTGCGAGACCGAGCAGCACGTATTGGTCCGCGCAGACGTCGAGCTCTCGCAAACGGTCTCTTGGTGATTTTGAAGCCAGGCAATGGACCCCTTTGTGTTTGCTTTCCAGAAGGAATTTGATTAATTATTTAAGCGATAATATCAAAACAATGTACTATGCCGTCTTGCTCGAGAGAACTCGTTAGTTTCAAGATAATTATGGAATATCATCATGAACTTTTAGAAGGTGCTAAAACAGGTTAGGACTTAGGCGTAATCTTTTATGTATCTGAATTAGGCCCGGGCTATAGAAAACAGGTCATGAACCGAAAAGCGTAGGATAATTGCAACCCGATAAACAGGGCCGAGCCCCGGTAGCGCCGCAGTGAAACTGTTGACGATGATACCGTGTGCCTTAAGGAAACCATGAGTGTTCGAATCTCGTCTCCGGGGTAATCATGAAACTAAACTAAACTAAACTAGGCGTAATTTTAACACTAAACCTACTGTGCTTTACAAGTAGCCGGTACATGTTTCCTTGTAAAAATAACAAGATCAAATTTATTTGAACTTTGTGCGGTTCATATTATAATATCTGCTCTACTAAATGAAATGTACTTAATCAACAAAGAATTGAACCCTGGTTAACGTCGTGCTATTCCGATACGCTACCGCCAAAGGCAGTTATATTTATTTAATCATTTATCCCAAAAGTATCTTTATAATTTCAATAATTGTGAAATAAAAAATCTGGGACCGGTCATTTGACCGGTAGCTGTAGGTTTAATGCAAACCCTTTAGCTACTGGTATATATTCACAAATGTGTCTGTCTAAACTCAAAACGAAAAAAAGAAATGTCATACAATTGCTGATACATTCATTTCTTATCTATGTATATGCGATGATTTATGTACATACATAAGAATACGAATCATAAACACTCTGCGCACTTGTTTCATCGACGCAATCTCGATAAAATAAATAAAAGTCGATAAGCAACCCCCGTTCTCGGCATAATTCATGAAATCGCTTATTGACGACGGCCGTATCTCACGAAAGTTTCGTACGGTTGTCTATTGACGACAGTCATAGTGAAAGGGTTAAGCGATGCTTTCAACAATTAAGACGACTGGAGAAATGTATGCATCATTTTATGAAAACGTCTGGCGGAACGTTTATACGTGCGTTATCAGATGAGGCCAAAGAATGAATTGAACGTCTTCGCGGATTCCGCGCGCGCAACGACCACGTAGAAAAGTCGAACGAGCGTGTCGCAATCGGTTCAAGCCGGCGACGTTAACAAATGGAAAATGTCATTCGCATGAAACGTAATCTAACATCCCGGGCTGAACAATATAGCAGAAGCCGGTCTAATGAACCCGGGCAGCAATAAATGAAAGAACCGTATCCCTGATACAAGGAGCGAGTGCGTTTCAAAGTGGAAGGACGGAGCCAATTTGTCATCCTGTCGGAGAATAGGACCGTCTACACGTTGTTACGCCACCTTAACCCCCGTACACACGAGGGTGGATTCCTTCAATGGGGAAAAAATGTAACCACCCTCTAACTTATGGAAAAAGAAATCGCCTGCGGGTCGTGAAACGGGGAATCTACGTCGTGTGCTTAACTCCGTTGCCATTTCTCCGCCACTTCTCGTTCGTTATACACATCTTTGCACGTTCTCGAGGCAGCCACTTTGCGCGAAATCAAAAACATCGCGGGGTCTGCTCGGGGAAAAGGATTTCGAAGTGTAATTCTCGACGATCAGAGTTGGGTAAAACGTAATTTATGATCGAAAATTACGACTAATATAAAATCTAATTATTAATCGTGGCTACTGATTACTAAATAACCAGTAGATTATGATTTAATCTGTACTTTTTCTGTGATAACAATACCGTGAATTTATTATTTATTTTTAGTGTATTTTGCTTTTAATACAACTTTCATCGCACAGATATACATTACGGATCTGTATAAGATATAATTAATCATTGAATGGTTTAAAAATTACTGATTAATAATTGCAAATTACAGAAGGTAATCATGATTACTGATTTATTTCAACGGTGATTGACTGATTAATGATTACAGTTGCCATGATTACATTAAATAATCGATTACAGAAATCGATTACAAAAAAATTAATTTCTGCCCAACTCTCTCGACGATTTTAGTTACCATCGCCGTCTGTTGCCGAGAGTGTCGCAACAATTCGTTTATTTAGATAAGCAAAACCCTTTGATCCTTGTGCACTTTTCAAGTAATCAGGATATACAGCGTGAGCCAAAATTTGTGGAAATTCGAGAATAACAAAATTGCATGGAGGTTTCATTTTAGAGCAATTTTGAATATTGAGTAAAGTTGAAATACGACTGAGAAACTAAGATGAGAAAGAACAAAGATCGAAAGGAAGTCTACTTTCATTGCTCTTTATAGTCACATAGTCATATTGCATGAAGTAGTATTCAGAGGAGCAACGCCGGAGCTCTTTGTCCTATTACTTAACTTTATTCCATCGACATTTAAGCATCCTTCAGGCCAAGAGTCAGTTGAAACTGAATATTCTGTACTTTCTGCTCATATCCTTCGTACTTTTATGTTCGTCCGTGTTCATTAACTCCATCTGTGAGTCACAAGCTTTCTCTTGCGTCTAATAATAATTCTGTAATAGTCACTTACAATTCTGTAATGATTATTTTCAATTTCTAATCATTTCTGAGGAGAGAATCTCAGTTTTATTTTAACAAAAAAAAAATGCAAACTTTCTTACGAATGAAAAGTGTTAAAATCGAAAAAACCTCTTGTAGTATTTCGGCCGTCGCATTGAAAAAACAGGAAACGAAGATATTCTTTGAAAAATTGATATCTCCCATTTGAAGTGATATTTTCAAGTGGTCTCGACATTTCTGAGAACAAAACATGCAAGTAAAACTTGGCGTCGCTGTCTCTGAGTGTCTCCGAGAAAAAGGGTACACAAAGTTGGCTCGAGCACAGGTAAGAGGAGTCTTTCCATCTGCTCTTAAGGATCTAGGTATCCCGATCCTGTGTAATGATAAAAGTTTCAGCCTCGGGGCTCTCCTTTGGCGGTCGCTTTCCAGAAATTCTGTATCGCAAAGCTGACAGCCGCGGAACAGCTTGCGAACCGTCTCGTTCTTGAAGAAGAGTCGTCTCTTATGAGCCGAGCCGAGCCGAGCCGAGCCAAGCCGTGCCGAGGACTACGCAAAGTCAGAAGGAAGCGACCTCCGAAAAGCGGAATAGGACGGGGCGCAACGGAATTATCGCAGGCATGATAAATTGCACGAATAATTGAAGAAAAGCTCTCGACGGGCAAAAAAGTTGAGAGACTCCGCGCCGGAGCTTTTGACGAAACAGCCGCTGAGCTGGCCCGGTTTCAAGGCGGACGCTGAGCATTCGCGTCGCGCGTCACTCGCACGTGTCCGGGGCTGTGCTGCGGAATTCTTTTGGTCCTCCCGTTCCTTTCAAGCGGCTTCCATTTCCAACAAACGGCTTTTAACTGATTCCTGCCGAGTTACACTCGCTCCTTGGCTCGTGCTTTATC
Source organism: Lasioglossum leucozonium (assembly GCA_028454225.1). Lineage (NCBI taxonomy): Eukaryota > Metazoa > Arthropoda > Insecta > Hymenoptera > Halictidae > Lasioglossum > Lasioglossum leucozonium. Next base: position 7,557,948 of record CM052219.1, on the reverse strand, counting down.
TCGTTTTAATCGGGCAATGCGATTAAGGAACACGTGTGCGTGATACCATTTCGCGTTCCATCGTTTTCTCTGTTTGTCGTTCCATAGAAATTTTTCCATCTTCGTACACCATTTTACGAACAGCAAAATAAAGTACTTCATTTCACCGACCCGAAGATTATCGCGTAATAGAAACGGGTCTTTTCCTGAAAAATCTACTAACTTCGAATTTCGTCCACGTCCTCGCATAAAAAATTACAAGGCAGCAACGCGAACGGATCGCAACTTCGAACAGTGATGTTTACCACGTTGTTACATTAACGAAGCATTTCCGTTCGGCGGATGTTGTCCCTAAGATAGCACGGAGGAATCGGGATTCATAGGATAACTGTCCCAAGCCCGTTAACGAGGACTGCTTCGCCGAAAGGTAACAGTAACTTCGCTAATTTCGTGATAATGGCCAGCGTAGTTAGCGATAAATTCGTCCCCCGGCTAATTTCCCTCGACCGGAAGGACGCGGGATATCGGTCGACGACTGGCGTCGATGAAAAGAGCCACACCCCGTCGCGTAGTCCTAGCGGATGTCTGTTACGGGGGAAAACGAATTCTCCCCGTGCGAACGAGAACGGGAAATGAGAACGATGGCCGAGAAGCATCGAGGTAAACTGGAATCTTGAAAGGAATAGCTTGGGATTCGGTCCGTGACGGTGCTGATTTAACAAAGCATCCCCTGTTTAATGGATGCAACGCGCTCCACGAAGAAGGAATGCTCTTGGAATGCGAACGATAACTCTGTTTCCGGCGGACCCCAGGGTCGTCGCGGAATGAATTGTTCGCGTGACGCTGTCATTAGCAATTGTTCCTCCGTGAGCACGATCCGGAAGCGTCACTCTCAGAAATGTCCTTGAAGAGAATTTCTTGCGGATCCTTGATATCGTGCAGTGCCTGCCCTTTTAGTCACCGATCCGCCGCGACGCGATCCTTCGACAGCTCGACGCTTCGAAATCACTTGAAAATCTACAGGGTGTCCCAAATATTTCTACTCCCTTGAAAAAGATGATTCTTGAGATCATTTTGAGTAACCTTTTCCTTGGCGAAAAACACGGACCAATCAAGGCGCGGCTATCGTGGACGGTTCCGGCTCAGCCAACGCCAATGTCGCGCTCAGCCGTAGCCGCGCTCCGATTGGTCCGTGTTTTCCATTAATAACTCCTCAACGAAGCCGCGGATAACATTTTTGCAAAGGAAAAAGTTACTCCAAAGGACCTCAAGATTACCACGGAAGTACAAAAATTCTGGACACCCTGTATAAAACCAGAAGTTAACATAGACATACGAAGGGTCTTACAGTCGGCGAAACAAAAAGGAAAAACAAAAAATATTTTTTGGCAGCATTCTACTGAGCATCGGATCACTATTAGACGCTTACTGCATCCTCGATCTTGGAAGTGCGGCGTCTAATAAAGTTTCATGAGATTTTCCTCTCCCACGCCACGGAAAAGGCCTTTGATACCACAGTCGAAAAATTTTTTCCAATTCCAACTTTGGCACATTAGTTCGCGAAACTTGTCTGCCTACATTCGGTAGCCGACTAATTTGACGCGCACGGTGTTTTGCACACTATACGTTGTTCCAGCAGATGAGGATGGGCTGTTTTGTTCCAGCGAAATGACACGTGACAACGATGAAATCGAATTTTATATTAGCAGCCGTATCGCGCAGGCCTGACGGCAAACATCAAGGACGATATTTCACGTCGCGATGGCATACTAGCTCTCACTCTCTCTCTCTCTCTCTCTCTCTCTCTCTCTGTCTCTCTCTGGACAGGACCTATCGGAAATCTCTTATCCGAGCGAAATACAGGTTTCTGGACTCGATTTCCACGGAACTGCTCTCTCGAACTCGATACATCTGTCGTTACCTTTATATCCCTAAATACATATACCGTTTCGCAGGCGAAACGAAAAATCCGCCGGGAAGTGAGCATTAACATTTCTCTAAAAATTCGCCAAGCGTTGCACATGAGAGCAACCTCCGGGTTCTCTCGGAATTCGGAATTTCTCGCAAACAGACGGGCTCAGGGAACCCCGTCTGTCTGCCGTGACTTTCAATCTGATTGAACGACGCCGGCAATAAGTGTCACGGATCACGCGTGAGATCGCTGCGAACCAGGGGGAGCACCTTCTCTCGTCTTCACAAAGCGCAGAAACACTTCTTTCCTCCTTGATAGATAGGGGATCCGACCGAATCGTGTTTGACTTCGCACGAAGAAACTGCATCGACGCGACGCGACGCGACGTAACGAATGGGTATCCCCGCGACCGGTCTGCGAAAGAATTCTCCGTTCTTATCGCCGCTTTCTCTCGAGGAAGAATCGTTATAAGCCCTGTTAATCCTGGATTATCGAGTTCGGTGAGAACCATCAGCATGAATTTCTCTCACGAACTGCTTTACATATAAATGTCTCTCTATTTCGAGCTCTCTTAGCCGAGCGGATTCTCTCGGTTTCGATTTTGTTCGCTGATATTTTACTGATTTGATTATTTAGGAAGTGTGGCCTTCTGTATTCTGAGACGCCATTTTACATTTTTGTACGCCCCTCTTAACATTCTTAGAGACCATTTGGATATCCAAGAATCCAGATAATGTCATATACATACATTGAGGAAATTCGACGCTGCGGACTTAAAAATCTGAAAAAAATCATAAACGACGTACTGTAAAAATCTAGAGATTGCTACTCTAGAATTTTCATGAAATCTACATCTTTGAGAGTCTTATTTCAGACGTTCAAACGTCTATTCGGGACGTAATACTTTCAGACCTAAACTGGTCGTAAAAAAGACATGTTTAAGACGTCGCGTGCTATCTGAGTTATAATTACTAGACAACGGATGTGATTTGCAACAAACTAGAGTGATATAAATTAAAAATCTAGAGTAATATGTGTAATATGTTGAAAATAATATAACAGTATGTTTAAATACTATCTATGTTTTTACTGTTTTACATTACAGCTACTTATTTTTATCATAAATGCATAAAATCCGCTGTCTAATAATTTTGATACTATACCTAGAATAACTTTTGCTGTTGTCCTTTACTGCTCCTCGGTACTGACTTCTCAAACTCTCATCACCTATTAAAAAAACTCACAGATTCTTTGTTACAAATCAAGTCCTCTCTTGAGCTGCTCGAAGCAGTAAAATACGTTCTCGAGAATCACCAAAACCGTCGAACATTTTCAGAGCGTTGTCCTCGAGATGAATCGTCTCGGAATGATGGTGGACCTGTCGCACGTCGCCGTGCCCACGATGCTGGTCGCCATGAGGACATCGAGAGCACCGGTGATCTTCAGCCACAGTAGCGCCCACGCTCTTTGCAATTCCTCGCGAAATGTGCCTGACCACGCGCTGCGACGATTGGTGAGTTATGAATACTTGCAACCATTCATTAGACAATTAAATGTAAGAAATAATTTTTATTTATTCAGCATCACGGGCTAGGAGTCGGTCTTGTTACAATTAAATTTACAACAAATTTACAAAAAAAAACTAACTTAACCTATGTTACGAGTTATTGTAGTACCTGGATAAGTGTCTCGTTTCACCTCCTCTGTCTACTAGGACCAACCAAGTTTCGCTTAACCTGCTTCTGTCTTTTTCTCGGAAAAAAGTGAACAGCAGAAAATAATTTTTATTTAATCACGGGCTAGGAATCGGGCTTTCACAATTTACAACAAATTTACAGAAAACTAATTTGACCTAAGTTAAGAGTTACGGTAGTGCTTGGATAAGTGTTTCGTTTCATCCCCACTGTCTACCAAGATCAACTAGATCTCGGTTATCCTGCTTCTGTCTTTTGCTCGGGAAAAAGAGTGAACAAAAGTGGAATTCGTATCTCATTTTCCGTGAACGTTTCTCATCCGAGTTCTCGAAAGATGCGAGAAGCTCCGCACCGTCGCAGATTCGTGTCGTAGCAATCTTCAGAATCTGTGACAGTTGCAGAGGCGTCACTGTACATCGGGGTCCTTCTCTGTTTCAGGCGCAGACCGATGGTATAGTTATGGTATCCTTCTACCCTCATTTTATCAGCTGCGGCGAGAAATCGACGTTGGAGGACGTGGCCGGTAAGAGCTCTCGAAACTCGTTTTGCGATATGTCACGGGCCGGACACCGTTTCGCTGGAAATAACGTAGTAATTCCCAGAAATTTCTTCGGACAGACTGCCTCCGCGGAAGACTTTCTACGTGACAGACACGGAAAATAGACAATTTTCATGCCAGATAGGGGATTATTAAATCGTAGACGTTCCACTGGTCTTTTTCCATCGAATTTCAATGTGTCCGGCAAAATGCTGAAAGCTCGATGTATTCGCCCGGGTTATATTTTACCGATATTGACAAGCCAGAATCGATCGGTTGTATCCTCGACCGTCTTCATTAGTCTCGAGTGGAATTTTTAATGTGCAGAAATTTTGCATCGATCAAAATTATTGCCAGCAGTTTTATCGCCCAGATAGCACACGGCGTATTAAAGACGTCCGTTTTACGTCCATTTTAGGTCTGAAAGTCTTACATCCTAAAAAAACGTCTTTTTCGGGACGTCTTACAGATGCAGATTTCACATGAAAGTTCTCGTGCGACAATCCCTAGATCTTTATAGTACCGATATATTGTTATAAGTAGCCTGCGGATCTTTATGCAAGATGCAAATATTGTGCATCGATTGTGAAGAAAAGTTGTTCAATAAAAATTGATTTTATCCCTTAATAATTTTGATACATTGAAAACAATCTAACATTCTTAGATTTTGAAAATTATTTACTATTTCATATTTTACCTAGCCAATTTCTGCGTAAATGCATAAAAATCCGCAGTCTAGTTATAAGTATCGTTTATGATTTTTTTCAGATTTTTAAATCCGCGGCGTCGCAATTAAAAGAAATAAAAACCGATTTTTTCGACATTTTCTGCGCGGATAACGAAACTAAACTTAAAATTGTTACGTTTTATTTATTGTATAAGTCTATCATTATTAAACCTTGAATATTTCACAGGAAAAATTAAAAAATTAAATCAACTGATTAGTATTGCTACTGCGTCAGCGCATTACATCAGAAAGTATTAACCACGTTTCCATCATCGCGGTTAGGTAGCGCGTTAGATGTTCGACTCTGGACGTGCTTATACTAGGTTCGCGCCCGGCATACGTCTATTTCTTTTATCTGATAGAAAACGTCTGAAAGACGTCTAAAGTGGACGTCTAAAATGGACGTCTTTAAGACGTACAGTTTTGTAAAATAAGCCGTTCAGAAGACGTTCGGAAGACATTCGTAGAATATTTAAGAGGCTTTAAAACGTCTTGAATGTCCAACACCAGACACCTTCAAGTCGTTTTAGAGATGTCTTTGTGCTATCTGAGCGGTGGGGACAGTTTAGTGTTTTTGTTTAATCGACGATAACTTTTATTTGTTGTTCAAGCGTATAGCTTGTCAGTGATCTTGTAAATTTATTTTCTTGGATGTAAATCGAAAAGAAAAATGGAGCGGATACGTATATTCGATCGGTGTAATTATGAAAATGGTATAAGGAGGGAGTTATGTCTCCGTGGCTTGTCGAAATACTTTCGCGAACGACTACACGCGAGAAATTGATAGTTTTATGACGTGCTTCAGTAGTTTCGAGTAAATGGAGTGGCGGAATCGATAAAGGGGAATAATGGAAAAAGTTGATGCACGTGTTTACAGCGGAGCCAACGTTGCGAGACCCCTGGCCCCATGCGCAATAAAACGCGAATTTATAATATTTATGAACTTGCTTATCGGTATGTAGACTTATCATTAATACGGAAGCCTATTGATCCACAAAAGTTTAAAGCATGTACATATTATATTTGCAATAACCATATATAGTACATCGATCTACCGACACGATAAGTTCGATCAAAATTGCAACCTTTCACTCTCTAATTAATGTAAAACTTGGTCCTGTAATTATGACGGTATACTGGCTGGTCGATTTCGTTCTTCGTAACTTCATTATTATACCCCTCGAACAAACTTAATTAATCGCGTCGATCGAAAGTTCGAAAGAAGTCTGAATTAAAGACAAAGAACGAACTTTCTCGGTGAAAACACGAATTTAAAATATCACCAACATTTTGACGATTCATTAACGAGCCTAGGATATTATTAAAAGTTTCACGAGTTCATTATCTCCGTTTAATTCGTGTCGACCTTACAGATTGTTATCGAGCCATTAAACAATTTAAGAAACTCCTCGATTCTGATTTAATCTGAAATATTTTTATTACAATCCTCATTTAATCTTCAACATTTTCTCTTTCCTACGTTTCAAAAATTCTACCAGAAAAAGAGAAATCCATTTTTCGAGCTCGAAACAATCAGCGGAAATCCCTGGTACAAGCGTAATCCTTTTGGCAAACGCAAAACCCGAAACCGGAAGCGACGCGATTAAAGTCAAACAGGATCCCTGCTTACAGGGCCACTTTTTCTCATCGTGCGCGATAAAATTAGGCGAAAACCACGGTGGCTGGTAAAGAAGCAGCCGGCGGAGCTTCTAGCCTTATGTTCCCGCGCAGAGACGGGAATCGGCTCGGTTCGACTTGATAAAGTTCCTCGGTTAATTCTTTCTCTGTTCCGGGCCAATCAAGGCTCCCTTCGGCCTCGGTTTCACGTATTGTAGCTTTGACCGCGCCACTATCGTCGTCCCATATTCCAGGATAAAAGCTAATTGAAGGGGACGCCGCACCGGAATCGCGTCTAAATTGTTCTTTTTTCCTCCCCGCCGCCGTTTCCCGTTAATATGGTTTCCTACGGCTAAGCCGCGGCTTTCATTCGCCTGGTATCTGCAGACCGAACGTCCCCTGGACGCCGAGCCGCCCATAGGGACGCGACACCGCAGGGAAGATCCCCCGGATAACCGGCAATTTTCTTATACACAGAGCTTGTTCTCGCCGGTACGTTCGGATCCTACGAATGGCGTATAAAGAGCAATCGCGAGCGAACGAACCCGCGGGAGACTAATGGCTCCGTAGACAGAGGGGACGAGAAAATGGCGATACCTCACGCCGAAGCAAATCGATGCCCTCGAAAATATATCGCCCTCCGTCCTGAACCTCCACGGTTCCCACCCCGAAGAATCTCGGGGAAAATTAGAAACGCGTTATCCAGGATTTTCCGTCGTCACTGGATCCCGTTGCCGCGATACACGACCGAATAGGTTCATATTCATGATCGTGGCAGTGGATGATGCACGTTACCATTTTATACCTGTAGATTCTTGTAGCTTGATATTCGGGAAATTTTGAGATTTAACCGTTTAACTGCGGATGTTGTTTATAAATCACATACTAAGATTATAGCCAGAGGCGGGTGTGGTATATAAACAACATTTTGCTAAAATAAAACTGAAATAAAATAAAATAAATACGATAAAAAAAATCTTTTAAAATAGACTATCACTTCAGTAATATAATTTAAAATTAAAGAGTTAAAAATGAAAAGATAGTAAATATTAGAAAAAATGGGAGAGGAAAAAATAATACTCATAATTTTTTGTAATAATTAAAATGTTCTGCATTTATTGCAGGAAGCAGGAATAGAATTTGAATAGAATTTATTTCATTTCTTTAATCACTTTGTTACATTAAAAATAGCATTACAATATTATTTTCTAATCTTTTACTGTTTTATATTTCATCGAACCAATTTTTTCATAAATGCATGAAGATCCGCAGTCTAGTAATAATCCAAAGGATCCAATAACTTCTTTGCAATGATTAAGAAAAATAGATTATGCTAAAAGAAATTACCTTAATCGTAAAGCATAATATGCTTTACGGAACTAAGAGCTTTGCGAAAATTAATGAACGGGTTTTATGATATTATAGCAAAAATGGGTAGGTGCAATTTGAAAGGGTGCAGTAATTAGGTGACTTGAAGGGTATCAATATATTATTTTCAACTGTTTCAAATTATTTTAACACAAAACCTACCACTGTTGGTCAAATGACCGGTTTTATATTTTTTCAATTTTACAATTACTGAAAATATAAAGTTGCTTACATGGAAATAATTTGACAAATTTTTTTAATCCATGCACACATTGTGTTAAAAATCTTTGAAGAACCTTGTCATTTTTGTAAGCTAAAACATTTTTATCGCTTTTAGTACTCGGTAAGTTCAGTGTCAATACGAATTTCTCACGAGGAAAGAAATTCAATTTCTCGCAATTGATGCGGAGAGTTTTTATTTTGCATAAAGATCCGCAGTCTACCGGTGAATATACCTAGTCGATGGTATGCTAGATCACGTCCCGACAGTATAACCAGAAAGCGTAGCACTCTAAACAATGATATTGCGACCAACAATGATTACCATCTAGTTATAATCCATCAATACACCGCGAAACGTGCACAAACGTATTTTACCAACGCCGAACAACAATTTATTTCGATGTCGGTTTAATCCCATAACGTGACGCCGCGCCGGGAGAATTGATACGCGGTGGCGTAACAGTATTAATGAGTATGTCATTGATCCGGTTCAATCGCTAGATTAGGCTATCGGCGTTGACGTTGCGAATGTAGTTCTCCTTTCGAGCTCGGAATGAAATTCGAAGCGAGAGCGAATTTATGCGGCAGTCTGTTCACGTGCCGAGATTCACGACGGAAAAAGAGACAGCGAAAGAGGGGAACGAAGAAAACGAGAGTCGGAGAGGAAGTGGGAGAGAGAGAGAGAGAGAGAAAAAGTGGTCTTCTCCATCGAATGTGAGCGCGGAGGGAGCGGCAACGGGCAATTGCACTTTCATATCCGCGCGCCCTTTGTGATTCATGAGACGGGAACCCAGGTAACTTCAGAAATTCAACGCGAACGCGGAACTTAGCATTTCTCGTTGTTCAGCGCTGTCCAACCTTCCCTCTGTTCCCGCGATACACTTTCCCTGCTGTTCGCATTTCCGTTCGAGTTTCGTTCGAGCGTGCACGAACCGAGACGGAAAACAGCTCTGATCGCTGAAACGATTGCACGATCCTCGCGACTCGCGCTAATTATACTCCGCGGACCCGGCGAACACGTCAAACTTCTCTACGCGGATTTCTTCGGGTATTGTTCGCCTTGCACCTTCAGCTCGCGCTCTTCCTTTTTGCGCCCAATAAGAGAGAATTAGCTCGGAGCCGCTGTTATCGACTCGTACCACTGAATTCGCACGGAGATATAATACGTAGAGGGACGACGCAATGACGGTCACCGATGACTATAGTAAGATGGGAAATATGGAAATATTAATTTAATGATACGCTTCGTGAACTTCGATCATTCATTCATTCGTACAGCAAAAATGAAATTACTTTCAGATTCGTCTAGACCAATTTATGAAAATAAAAGATTATTTTTTAAATGGTAAAGATATGGGTGCACTTCGGCGTTAGTATACTTTGAAAATGCACTTAAGGATTCAAGTTAAAATCGATCAAATGTACCAGAGCGATCAGGAGTCACTCTGTTTATCCGTTTCGCAAAAGGTGCGCCCGACCAACAGATTAATTTGCTGATACCCAATTAATGTTGCAAATAATGCAGGATTTATCGGCGGGTCTCTCGACAGTTTATTCGAGCAGGGGGTACCGTCAACGCTGAAATAAATAATCCGATGGATCGCGAGCGTGTCCGAGCGTAAACCGCCGTGCTCCACGATGTAACGTTCGATCCGGGACTCCGGGATTCGGAAAATTCCCTGGGCGAAACGCCGCCGTATCCCTGGGGTTTGTTTGCGCGGTGATTTTCGCACCCCCGCAAAGTGAAATACCGAACCGGGGATTACCAGTTTCGCGCGATCCCGTGTTAACCTCGGTGCCTGCCCTGGGAATTCCAAATGCGACGAGCACGGGGCAAATATCGTCGCCCGTCGGAGAGAGAGAGCCGAAACGAGAAAAACGAGAACGAAAACGACAGACGGCCGAGGACAGAAAGCGGTAAAACGCTGAAACACCTCTCGCAGGAGTTACGAATTTCATCCGGCGGTCGATCCGATGTAAATCCGTCCCTCTCGCGGATCTTTTCCTCGAACCAGTTCCTCTCCGACATTCGTCTTCGGCCCGGAATTTTAGAAGTGTTGCTCGAGATATCCGGTGACGATAAAAAAAGAAAGTTAGACGCCGAAGAGGGTCGTTGAAATAAGTAATAAAGCAACGGCGGGGAAGGGGATCACGAGAGGCCTGATTAAATCGTAACGTCGTCCGTTTCAAAGTTTTACTCTGCCGTTTATTCCTTCGTCGACCGTTCCATGTTTTATTGGACTGTATATAACGAGCCCGAATTTAGACAGATCCCCCAGAAGAATGGATCCTCTGACCTCCTTTGCGGACGCGAATAGCACGATGCAAGCGTGACTCGTAAATGATATGGATTGGTTTATCGTTGCGAAACTATGTGTTGGTGAGAGGCGTTTCGGGATGATTGGAACTACCCGGAGAAGCTAAAACGGGGATTAACATGTTACCGTGCTCGATATATGGGTCGCGATTCCAAGAAAATGTTGATCCACGCGTGGATTCGGGAACTGTGAGTGCTGGAGACGAGATTGATCTGAAAGCCTCTTTGAAACCGGTCGAATAACGATGCCGTATTTAATAGTTTGAGTGTTCGAACTGCGGTTACATTAAAATCGAATCATTGTACTAGTCGAGCTCAGGAACCTTCAATTTCTACAGAGTATTTTCCCTAGAAATGCTTTCAAATAATCACAATTTCGATGACGTGAGTCGTTCTGGTAAAATCTTGCGAGAACCTGGCAAACCATTCAATGAACGTTGTAATCTACGGAAACAACTTCTATGATTTCAAAAATTGTTTCTGCATCGAGCTAATATTAACCCTTTGACGACTTGAATGGCGACTCTGAGTGGTCACTAAAAATTACCATACTATTATTCAAAGAAATGTTCATATTGTTAAACTTGTTTGTGCTGAATAAATTGCTAAAGTCCTTTTCAAATTTTCGAATTTTCAAATTTTCAAATTTTCAAATTTTCAGATTTTCGAATTTTCAAATTTTCAAATATTCAAATTGCAAATTTGATGCGCGTCGGGTTCTCACGATTCAATCGGTTCCACATTTTTTCCACATCATTTCCTCAACACATGTCACAATTCAGGGTTGATATTAAACAATTTTTTTGGTCAAAAAATAAGGTCGACCATAGCGTTTACACGCGCTGTCCTTTCCAACGTTCGGCACCGTCCCTTTGTACTTTCGGCGCAGTCGACGCAATCATAAAAAAAATAGTTTCCCTTTCTCGATCTCGGTCCCTGCTCAGGCGATGGGAGCTAGATCGCGGCTTTACTGTAGCTTCGAGCGCAAAGGGTTAAATAAGAGGCTGATCCTATCCGATGTCGAAGCTATACGATCTAGGACACGCAGCAGACACTTTCGCGCAGAGTCGCAACTCGTCGGCTCGCGAAGCCGATTACAGTATATCAGGCAAAAATGTGTCGCATTTAATACGCATACACTTTCGCGAGCAAACGCGTACGGTGTCCCATTATCCGGACTTTTCAAGGGCCGAATGGGAGACCGCAGAACCGAGTAACAATCCATTTCCGCGCGTTAAATCTTGCGGCGCGGGGCGAGGAAGCGGCGAGAAAATTATGCTCGCGAGCAGGAAGCTGCGCGTTAAACCGAATCGCAATAATAATTTGAGCAGTTGTCGCGCGTACGCGTCGCGGCTCGTTTCATTGACAATATTACACTGAATCGATCTATCTTCTTGTTGCTCGTCGCACGCCACCCAGTAACAATTACGAGCTGGTTAATAATAACGCGACACGAGCCGAGTTCCCAGAATGATGCGATTCCACCGATGCATCGAATGCGGAGCGTCAATAACACCGTGTTTACCTTTCGCGTGTTACTGACGTTTGCACTTAACGCGCGGAAGACGCGCGATCCTCTTGTTTGCGGAACGGCTCCTCGCGAAACGTCGGATGCACGCCGAATGTCGTTCGATTCGATGGATCGCCACTATGACTGCGACGACGTTCCACCCCGAATATTTCCTGCAGAAAGCTACGTTTCACATCTGGAAATTCATTTATTTGGTGTGCGCCTCCATTTCCAACTAATGCGTAGGGAGTAAAGCCACTCTAGTGGACGAGGAACAACTTTAATTTTGAGAACTTTTTAACGGGAATTTAATGAAAGCAAGAATCTTTATTTTTTTATAATAATTCTGTTATAAAATGACATCTTCAATTATATCAATCATATCTTCAAAACACTAGGTTTACGGAGTGACTATTTCACAATTACTTTACAAAAATAACAAGATCTACCCAGATTTTTACCCGTTTTTTAAATAGTATATACCCAAAGAAATAAATTTCTTGAATAATTCCACATTGATGTGTCCTTCCAATCTCAAGAATCGTAAATTAAAAATATTAAAACCAGCCATTTTGACGGATCCGTCGCCGCCCTGTTCTCACGTAATTACGCGATCAGTGTAAAAGCTAACGCAGCCCTTAAATTTCTGTTACAGCGCACATCGATCACATTCGCAGGATCGCTGGGATCGACCACGTGGGGATCGGAGCCGGCTACGACGGGATCAACTTGTAAGTGTTGAACCCTCCTGCGGACATCGCCTTTCGCGGAGCATCGCGCTGGATTATCCACGCAGCTTATAAAAATATACTTATTCGGCTTACGGCGCGACGCAGTGCCTCGCGATAAATTCCGGAGGCGCGCACACGCGCGAGCGCTTGCAAACAAGCGAGCCCCGGGCTTTAACTAACGCACGGTGAATTAGTGCCGTGAAAAAGAAGCGGAACGGTGTAATTCCTCGGACGCCTTTTCTGTTTTCTCTATAGCTAACTCGCGCGATTTACGAGGTCCACCCGTGCAACACCCATAAAGCATGCGTTCGCCCTCTACCACCCCGTGGTGCCTTCTTTTTTTTTATGCTCGCTCGAAGCGTTGACCAGCGCCCCATAAAAACGTAATACGACGGAAGTAAAACGTACGACGAGACGCCCCGGCACTCCGCGAGCTGCAGCCAGTTCTTAACTGCCGGCGCGGCGTCTTCTTTGAGGAGATTGCGCACGCTGCGCGTCGCGATACTCTCTTTTTAAGGCTGTTCAGCGATAAATTTATTCCCGGAGACGGCTACGCGGTTCGACGTTCACGAGGAACCTGACCCGTCCGCCATTTTCCTTTATATTAACCACCCGACGGCGCGGCATTTAGGCGAAGTAGGCCGTATTCCTTGCGAGAGGCGTTCGGAAGGGTTTTTACGAGACGCGCTGTAAGTAATGAACATCACTGGTTTCTATAATTTGTTGTACAGCCTATTTAATTTTTTATGACACTTCGTGGCTAAATTCGTTCAAATCCTGACGAACCTACTTCCGATAACGGGAACTTTTATTACAGTCAATTACACCAACAGCTTACCTTCAATAACGTAATCTAATAATTTCGTATTGGACAATTGTATAAAGCGTGATTTTTTAAGCTTTTAAGCTAACCTCTGGTAGAATATAAATATTGAAAATAAGCCGTGTTAACACGTCTCGGCTCAATCATTTTTGGGAATGTATTAGAATCGCAGGATACAGAATAGCTGACGGTACCTTTTTGGTTCTACATTTTCCTAGTCCCCCCGTCAAATCGCTGTTTCCACAGTTCCGGGAAATGATGCGGCAGTCTGAGAGCTCCTTTTTAGGTTAGCTTCGCGCATAGTACAGCGACGAAAGGCGTGCGGGCGTGGTGGAGGTCGCGATAGCAAGTTGGGCGACGTCGGTAGGAGTTACGTCAAAGGGGTGCTGCGAAGCGAAGAAACTGTTAGCTTGCTCGCGCACGTAGAATTTACAGTCTCCGCGAACTTTCGGGAAGTGTAACAAATTCGGGGGTGCACGGGGGTGACTACCACCTGCGAGGGTTATTAATATGCGACGGAACGGGAGCCTGCGTGAGGTTAAATACTGGGAGAACCTCAGACGTCGTGATCCAACGAGTAATTTGCAACGTCATCGTTTCGATTGAAAAGTACCTTCCTCTGGCTGCATGCTTGAAATCCAGTTAGAATCGGCATCAACGAGTTCAATATAGGGGTGGGAAATATCGACAGAAATATTTGGCTCTAAACTCTCTGCTTTCCCGGCGTTCCGATTCAAATCCCGTTGAAACCGATCGCACCATAAACCAGCGAGCAGAAAATTCCCGGCAAGCGAATTCGTCGGGTTCGCAGGCGTGCTGCGCAATTAATGTCACCCTGTGTCTCTGCGCACTCGTTCCGACGATAAAAAAATATATTTACTGAAACACAATCGAACAAGAACGGGGGAGGACGTCGAACCGTCCGCGACCACCGTGTTCCTCTCCGTTTGCGCAACGGCGACATGTTACGCCTGCTCGAAGCTGAAATCGGAGCGGTCGCCATTAAGCTGGGCTCCGGGGAAAAAAGGGTGTGAGGCGAAGGGAAAAAGAGCGCGGACAGCAGCTGCTAAAAAGTTGTCGGGTTTTTCGAAGCCGCCGTGAAAAACACGCGCGGGTGTCACGACGAACGACACGATACGGGGCTGCGGATCGGCCACAAGAAAAACAACGCGTACGCAACGAACCGCGCATTTGCACGTCGGACAACAAAAAGGCGAAACGGAAGAAAAGAACGTCCCTGGATTTTTATGGGAAATCGAACGCCAGCGGACGTAGCGCGTGTAATTATTAGCACGGACGACGGAATTTCTATTCCACAACAAAAAGAGACGCTTGAGCCGGCGCGGTTCGGCGCGGAGGGCGCGACAGAATTCCAATGATTGCCCTGGCTACGCAGTCCTCCTCTATTTGTTCGAGAAATTTCCTGATCACGTCGTTAATGCCAACGAAAATATTAGCTGCTCGCGCGAACAATCCTTAGTTTTTAAGCTGGATAATAACTTCCCAGATGGCACAAAGACGTCTTAAAGACGTCCATTAGACGTCTTTCGGAAGTCTTTAAGAAGTTTTTTAGACTAAAGGACGTCTCTTTAAGACGCCTTATTTCACGCGTTTTTAAGACGTTTTCTATCAAATAAAAAAAAGTAGACCTATGCCGGACGCGAACCTAGTATAAGCACGACCACGGTTGAACACCAAACTTGCTGACCCACCCGAGCCGATGGAAACATGGTTAATACTTTCCGATGTAATGCGCAGACGCAGTAGACTGACGCTTGAGACGTTAAACCGACGTCCCGAAAAAGATGTCTTTTTATGTCGAAAGACTTTCAGACCTAAAAAGGACGAAAAAAAGAGGTCTTTAAGACGTCGTGTGCTATCTGGGCTAATTTTTATGAACATTAGCCTGGATTCGAAGGAGAGTGTAAAACTATAACAAGCGTCAGAGAATACTTTGCTCGAAGGACTTGTTTCAGTTTCTTTTCAGATAAACCTGAAATTTCGCTGGGGAAAAAATTGGATTATTCATTGTTACGTTTAATAATAATTATGAAATACATAAAGAGGGTGTTCTAATGGAAACAGGCGAGAGCAGAAGTACTGCGAGCAGCGTTGCACGAAGATGTTAAGAATTTGCAGCGCACTCTGCGTTTCATGAACTCCGGGTGATATGTACACGGCACAAAGCACGCGTTTCATAGTAAATGTTTACAGTGCGATGAAGTCCCCCCCCCCCCCCCTCCGAATTCAATGACAAATGCACCGGTCGTTCAGCACAAATACTTTCGTCTGTCGCGTGGGCGTCGGCTTTGATCTCGCCCAACAAATTCGTATAATTAGCAATAGCAATGCAGCCGAGCCACTTTCCCTTTGCAGCAACAGTGCTCTTTGACTGTCGAGGTGTGAATTAAAAAATTCGTGCCGATGCGCGCGCGAGCCTAACCCCGTTGTAATTGTCCCGGAGGGATGAAAAGAGGCGAGTGTGTCGGGTAACGCTAGCAGCGTCGGGGAATCTGCGAAAGTTCGCATCGGAATGAAAACAATGTCCGATTCGTGCCGGACACCGGACGTCCCCGACACCGTGGACAGCTCGTAATAGCGCCTGGGCCGAAATTAAAAATTTCACCGTGGCGCAGAGGAACCCGTGGAATTCTGTCGGCGAAACTCCGTGGCACTCGTTTCCCTGCACTCGAGGGAAAGCCGGTCCGAAAACGCTGCTGTCCCCGCGTGCCGTGCGGGTGCGCAACTCGATGGGAAAAAATTGAGCGCGTCCGGCAATCGGCGAAGATAAATGCGCGGCGTCCCGGGGCGCGGCACTGGCAATGATCGATCAATTAACAGACGGAACGATTTATCTTCCGCGCGCATTTTCCATCCGTCACGGTGCTCAACAGGAAAAAGAACGTCATTAACTCGACCGGAAAATCGGAACATTCGGCAACAATGAACCGTAAAAATTTTAACGGCTATCGGGCGTCCTGCCGCTAAAAACTATCGGCCCGGCCCGGTCCGGCCCGACCCGACCGGGGCGGAAGAGGGCCCTGTTTGTTTTGCGGACAAGAATCCGGCTATTTAGTTCTCGAGTTAACCGCGGACTGCGTTAATCCGATTGTTTGACATCGCGGGACCAATTTACTTTTTCCGCGGTGAGCAAACGCGTCTCCTTGGGAAGAAAGTCACGGAACCGCGGCGCGGGAACGCAAACTAATTTTGAACAAATACTCGTCAACGAAACCGCGGACGTTTTATCTCGATATTTGAAGAACCAGTTCACCGTGGCGAGTAATCCGTGGACAGCTGGAGAAACACGAGAGAGCCGGCTCCGTTTTTAATTATATCCATGTGAAAGAAATGGGTCGAGAATATTCGCGGACGAAACAGTCTCGAATGGAACGGATTTAGCCGGAGACGATATTATACGCGATCGCGTTTTTTGAGGACGTTTAAACCCGTATTAGTAGAACGCTTAACCCTTCAGGACTGAATTATGCAGAGTGTTCGGTTTCTGATGGTACAAGCGAAAAGGGGGCAATTCTACATGAAAAAATAAGTCGAATATATAATATAAAATTTTTTTAAAAATTGACTTTAAAGACCATCGGGTTCGCGTGCCCTAGAATACGCAGTAAGTAGAATAGGTCGGTCGTGATCAGACGCGTCAGACGATTCCTATCAATAACACGTGTATTTTCAGCATTTTCGAAGTCGATTTTCTCGAAAACAAAGCCTCGCATGAAAAAAATGTTGTTCTATATTTTCGACTTATTTTTTCATGTAGGGTCACCGCTTTTCGCTGGCACCACCATTTACCGAACACCCTGTATAATACATAACAATATACAGGCTGTCCAGCATACCGTGCGCAAACGATTGGAAAGGGGGAATAAAATTTTTTCGCTTGGGGCTTCGTTTTTGAGAAAAACGAGTTTGAACTGCCCATGCATTTATGACAAAAATGAATACATGAAATATAAAACAGTAGAACAGTTACAAAACATTGAGACAATACCTTATTAAAATTATTAAAACAAGAAATACATTTGTTAAGATCCAGTGCCTTGTGACTGATCAAAAATGTGTATTTTAAATAAAAATCCACAGTATAGTGATTATTTTCTCGCTAACATTATATTGTTTCGTAATCCTTCGTTTATTCTATACCCCACTAATTGCTTGGTCTTATCTCGTAAAAATATTTCACTTCTGACACATACAGTTCGCTTGGAAGCTTTTTATTTCGCGCGAAAATCCGCGGTCTGCTTCCAAAACATTCTCGATTCTCATTGTATTGTACGTATTAATGGAAAACGAAGCGATCTTTCACGGCGATGTAATATTTTTGATCTACGGCGGTGTTTAAAACCGAGCGGCGCGGTACAAAGTGCCCCGATTCTGCATAAATCGCGTAGGTTACATTATTTCGCGGCGGCTCGTTTAAATAAGCCACCGGATCGATTTTTTATTCCCGCTTTCCTCGAAGATTTATATACGGGGAATAAAAAATCGTGGGGAAAATAGAGGGGAAAGGCGAAAGAAAAAAAAGAAGTTCCGATGCGAGTTCCCTTAAAGCACCGCTCACTATTTTCGATCTACGTCCCCGAACCCGTACATTTTTATGGAAATTCCGTATTACGGTTTTTTTATGCCGCCCTCCGCGTTCGGTTCGGCCGCGTCGCTATAAATCACTGTCAAGTACCCGCATCGAGTACCTTGGCTATCCTGGACCCGGCGAGAGAGACCCGATCCCATCGATACTCGGGTGAAAACGTAAGGAGAGAAGAAGGGGGGAGGCATCCGAGCTCCCGGGCTTCTCTCGGGCCGGAAATGCGAGTTCCATGTAGAACCAAGAAGCTTCCCGTCGACGACCGATCGGCGAACTACGCGCAACAAACTTCCGGATGCAATTAAAATTCATCCGACGGCGAGCTCCGGTAACGAGGATGTCGTGCTTGCGGTCAACCTCCGAGCAATCGTTAGTCTAATGGCGTAATTAGCTGTACCTGCGCAATCGTCCGCCACGGTTTCCATGCTAAAACCGTTCAGCATGGATTAGAGCCGTTTTTCACGCGTTTCGGTAAATACTTCGTTAGGCGATTAATCGTTGTTCCACTCTTTTCCTGAGTGAGCTAGTATGCTAACGCGATTAAGATACTGGAACGGTAAAAAGATCTATTAACTTATTGATTACTGAATGAACGCGCGTAATAATCACAAAAAATATGCAAAGATATTCTGGGGTCTCTCATGGTAAATGAAGGCCAGTAAAATATTCCTAACGTGGTACTTTTTATTCGGAGGAATGAGTACTTCGGAGTTAAGTATTAGGTTGTCCCAAAAGTTTGTTCCGTTTGCGATTAATGTGCTCGATGCAAATTCAGAGTAGTTTTTAAGAAAACCAATGGCATAGTTAAGAAAGGGGAAGCTTATGGAATAATAAAACATTAACGCACACAAGATTATGTTGTTCGTGTATGCTGATGTTATCAAACAATATGGAATACACACATAGTGGAAGAAACTTTTAGGACAACCTAATACCTACACGAATAACTGCTCAAAAATTACATACCAAATATGTTTCGGTAATGTACAGGGTGTCACAAAATTATACATATGTCGTGGAAACCATAATGCGATTCTCTTCGCAAAATTGACCTTATGTTTCATCTCCTGATGTCATTTTCGACTAAATCGGGGGTGTAGAATCGCGCTATGGTGCCGCGACATAATTTTGTGACACCCTGTACATAATAAATAAGTATTGAAAACTCCACCAAGAAGTATTAACCATTTCCATTGAATACAAATAATGACTGTATGAAAAGTAAACACAACGTACTTTTCAGTAATGTATCCAATAGACAGGCATTAAAAAGCACCACTTGCGTCGAAGTAAAAAAAATATAAAAGACGAGTAACACGAAGATAAATCAGATTTTGCATTCTCCTAAAATAATCGCTTAAATAAAAAATATTTGTAAACGTTCTCATCAAAATTAAAAGTAAAATATTTTTACTGGATGCAAAACCACTTCCACCGGAGCCTGCATTATGCACCCCAGACCCAGAGGCTCCGACAGCTGTTCCAAATAGGAAAACTGCAACCTACATTCGATTCCCCGAAGATCGAACGACGAGAGCGTCCGAGGAGGCCGTCGACGATATCGATACAAGTCTCGAAGCTCCCCAAAGTATCTCCTAGTTTCCATTTCCCGTCTAGACAGTATCAATGGGGAATAAATACAGCAGAACTGCTTCGATGCGGCGCACCTCACCGGACCGATAATTACCATCAATTATCCCGTCCGATGATCTCGCGATCGACGTAATCAGCCTCGACACCGAGGTACACAGGCTCTGGGAAACGCGGGAAAAGAGAAAACCCGTGAAAAGCTTAGGATTCCCCGTCGTTTCCCTTCATCGGGTGCTCCGGGTTGCGTTCTCTCCGCGTATCGATCCTCCACGGGCGTTTCTTCGTGGTTTTTCCGCCCGCTGCCTTTCATCCCCGCCTATAAATCACTGTCAACGGTGCTGGACGAGATGTGTCTTCGCGCGGGAATCGGATTTTCGGTTTCGACGGGAGTCGCGCACGTTCAATGGCCTCGGGAACAGGGAAAGGCGATGATGCGGTTCCGCTGTCCAGATCGAATGGAGTCTTCTCTATTCCCTTCTATTTCCCCGTTCCCCCACGGGGAATTCGATGTGTTTTCGCCGCGGACTTATCCGTGTTACCCGCAGATCCCACGGGCGCAATGGCAGTCCTCAGCACGAGCGGGAAAGCGACGGCCGGGACGGAAATTCCGCGAATTGGAACAACGCGGTGACCACGCCACGCTGCGCCGCGGCTCTCGGGAACATACCGCCCCGACAACTTGGTCCGGGTTAGGTTCGAACGCCGCCAATAAATCTGCTCGGCCCCAATTTTCCGCCGGCGATATTTTATCACGCGCGATATCCCGCGAACCTGCTCGCCGCGGTCGTTTTGCTGGTCGCCCGCGGCTCGCGTAATTGATATTCGTTCCCGCGCGGATTGCCGGCCGACTGATCCGGGGAAGAAGGCGCGAGGAAAGTAACGATAACCAGTCCTTGTCTTTTTTAGTACCTTGATTTTCGAGTAAATAGATTTTTGGTACACCCTGTATAGTTTAGAATATTTTCAAAAACGAAATAAAGAAGACAAACAAATGATGTGTTCCACTTTAAAAATCGAGCTGCACGGTTATAGAGTTAAAGGGGAAATTTGACTATCCAGAAAAATTGGGGACCGTTCACCGTATCCACGACCCCGGGTTGTGCGACCGATCGAATGCGCGCGTCATTTAAAGCGATGCCGACCGTTCGGCCGCGTCGCGTTGTATCGCAGGTGTTAAACAAGCAAATAAATGGCTCGGTGTTAAAATCGACTGGAGCTAGACGCCCCGGGAATACCGATACGCCCGGGTGCGTCGGGCTGACACGACGCAGCCAGATATTCACGGCGAATTAGAGGAATGACGGCCGAGTTGAGCGTTAAAAGGGATCAGTCTGAATTTCGACGTTCTCATTACGCGCATCATAACGAGCGTCAGAGACGCGGGACCGTCAACAACGAGCGTTGCGGACCGTTGAAAGCTACCTGCTGACAATGTCGGGCCAACAAGAGCGGTTAGAGACTTATTCATGGCGCGTCATATCGCGGCTGAAACTGGCAGTTATGCAGCTGTATACTGCGAGCAGAGATCGACCGTCGACGGTCACGAGCGTTGTTTCAATCTCGCGAATCTCCAAATCGAGTGTGTCCGTCATTAACGCGACGACTACGAGCTACGCCGCGCCGCGTCGCGTCGTCGCCTGCACGCTTTCTACGTCCGCGTCTCTTCAGCTCGAGGACTGTCATTGTGCGCAGTTTCCTGCTGTCGATAGCGCACTCGGTGACTAATGCTTCCGCCCCGAATATCTCGTTATCGGCTTCGTATCTTCTGGGCTGCTGTAGTCCCAAATTTTCGTTTTTCGATTACTCAATTTTCCGGGACTTGGACATTTCTTCATGGAAATTCGATATAACAGTGACTCCCATTAATATTCGGACGCTCTTTTAAAGAACGAGAACTTTTTTGACATTCGACCCGAAGATTTGAACTTTTTCGAAAAGTTAGAGCAATTATTTCACTACATGACGTAGAAAGAAATTTTTTCGAAAATTGCAACTGGTCGGATTTGTATTGGAAATATTAACAGATGCGTTTTAGAACTTTTTTATCTGGGTCTATATTGACAATTTAAGAAATACCTTTTGTAGTCATATCTGTGTCAATTATATGCATTGTGAAAAAATGACAGGTATTGAAAGATGTAAGAATCCTTAGATTTATTGCAGTTAGAGACTGAAAATCATGAAAAAAACGCAATTTTTACCATCTTTAAACGTTTGTAGTTCATTATTGACCGATTTCGATGAAATTTTTAGAATATCTGTACTTGATTTACGAAACGTGTGTTCTAAGAATTTTAAGTTTAAGAGTTTTCGTTAACCAATTTTTATGCGTTTATAGTATAGTACTGAAGAAAGTGGTTGGGTGAAAAATACAACAGTGAACGATTACAAACATCTAAGAGTATGTAAAAAATCTATTAAGGGATGAATCACAATCGTTGAAAATAATCTCACAAAATATTTTTATTTTGCATAAAGATCCGCAGTCTACTACTTATTACGAAACAGTGAAATTTCTAATGTAATTTCTGGCACTGGATATAATTTTAAATTATTATTGTGCATCTACCAGAAATATAATCTATTGAATTTGCGTTGATTTTCCCGCTTCGGAGGCAAATGCTTTTTCCAAATTTTCCAAATCGAATGAAAAGAATGATTTTTTGATTGCGAACTATACAGCCATTCTGGTCTACCAGAACGAGATCGAGAACGTGCACACGTTACCGCGGTATTTTATTTCATGACAACCAACGCGGGGAACATTTCATAGGCTTTATTCGTTCTCGTGAGAAAATAAAATATTATATGGACCATAATCGAGCGTATAACCGGACGACACAGTTTATATCTGCTGTGTTAACGCATCGACAACCAGATGTGTCGTAGCACGCCCTGTATGAAACAGTAACTTCGATGATTACGATAAAAATCGACAGTCGACGACCGAAAGTATTTATCTATTGTCCGCACCTGTAGAAACAAAATATATTTTCCATGAAAATATATCGATGCTCTTGTCGCTCTTTGCTCGTCCATCTTTTTTAAGTCGTTTTTCACCGTGTTTAATCGAATATTTTAGCTATGCAAACCGGGGTACGAGACATACGTATTTAATCCTCTTAATTTACCAATTCCCTGTTTCAACATTTTATAAAATGTTCGAATGCTCTCGGAATTTACTTTTTAAACTCTGCTAGACAAGGATAAAAAATTTCTTAATCGACGGAATTCAATTTTTTGTTGGAACATCTCGAGCATACCGCGATCCACGAAATTAGGAGCGAAACGCGATTTATAAAATGGGTGAAAAATCTCTTGAGACTCTTTTGTGCGGTTCTGAGGACCGTGCGAGGGTTAACCGTGCTCGTCAGCGTGTCTCGGTGTCGTAGGACTCGCGGAATGGAACGGTGCAGCCTACCGAGGGATCAAATCAATCGACCCGCCGGATTCGAGAGACCGGAGCCCAGCCGGTCTTAATTGCGTCGCAATAATCGCGAATAAAAATCGTCGGAATCGTTAATTCTCATTATCCCGGCCGGTTATCCGTGCTCGACCGACGACGGGTTTGTTAAAACGTGGAGGGCTCGACCTCGTGGCACATTTACCCGTTCGTATCGCGCAAACGAGCGCGCGCGCGCGCCCGCACGGGTCGTCCGGGTCCGTTGAAAGGCGAAGTCGTATTCTAACGTCTAGAATGGAACTCACGCTACTCGCCCGGTGGCTCGCTATATAGTAATTAAAGTAATGAGGGATAAACCGCCCGAGGAGACACATAATTTATCCGCGACTGCTGCACCCGACAAGCTCGTCATTGTACGAGGACTTTGCGCCGGGGCCCAGTTTGTCTCGAATAGAAAAATGGAGGCGTCCGTGCCGGCCTTTCTAGCGATCCGTTCATGCTCGCACGAACTATAAATCTCCTTATTGTCGGTGTCGTCGTATTAATCTTCCGTATGTCCGAGGAGGCGAGAGAATATTTAAAATGGCGGGTGTGTAGGTGCTGCGGAGGGGATGGACGGAAATACAGGATGAGAAATGCCCATCAGAGTATCGATGTCACTATTGTCATTAATGTGTGGGAGGAAATTAAAAGAACATTTAGAATGAAATTTACATAGAGGAAAGTTGACGAATACATAGTTGATGGTACTATAAGTTGATGAAATTTTCAGAATATTTACAATTAATGTATTTTAAAAATTTTTGATATGGACACGTATCAAAAGGTGTAAAATACAACTTTTACTCTGTAGTTTTGTCAAAATTTTTTTCACGCAGTTAAACAAATTGTTCTAACTTCTCCAAGTGGTACGGTCCAATATTTTAAAAAACTCCTTTTAAAAGAGTCGGAATATTACTCACTGTATGTTGGTGATCGACTCAAAAGAAATGTCTTGTGAGAGGTTCCGTTGTCCCCGAAAGAAGATCAAAACGTAATTTAATTTCGCTGAACGTTCCACCGGAGCAGTCTTTTAAAAGACCGCTGCGGAACCGTAATTGAAGCTTGGAAGCGCCTCTGTCGGCCAGTGAAATCGTTCTGAATATCAGAAACACGCGAAAGCGATGACGTTGTAAAAAGTAAACGAGGAATTGTAAGCTCCGGTATCGGTGATCTCGAATGAAAGCGATGCGTTCAATAAGCGAGGAGGTAGGAATTCTTGAACGCTGGAAATAATAATAGAAAATAAAAAACGAACAAGAGTACACGGAGCCGGGGAAGTTATCAGTGCCGGTGGGATGGAACGGGCAGCAGTGATTGCGAACAGTTTCTTGCATAACAGCGGCAAGAATCGTTCATGTGCGAGCGAGTTTGCAAGAAAATGGAATGTTAAAAAGCGCCGGACGCCGGCACGCGTAATTTCGAGCTGCGTCGTGCGTTGCGTTGCGTCGCGTCGTCGGTAGCGGGGTTCGTTGAAGGAACTCGGGCAAAGAATACGTGGAATGTCATTAAATTCTTTCGCGAACGAATTTTTGTACTTGTCAACGTTCCACCCTCAATTTCCTCGTGCATCGCGGACCAAAGCTCGCGGAAAAAGTTGCAACGGGCGAGTACACACACGTGTATACAGCAACGTCGAGCAACGAAGGTACGCAAAGAAGATTATTCGTCGGCGACCGACGTATAATAGATTAAATTTCCCGCGAAGAATTACGCGCCGACGAAATTGCACGGCCGCGGCACGGGATTCGCGGAGTCCCGTCGAAAACTTTCGAGCAGCTTTTTTAATTTAATCCCGACCGTCGCCGCGTCGGTTCATTAAAAACTCATTCCATCCTGCGGAAATATTTATGTAAATAATGGCGATCCCGTCCCGCGGCACGACCGCTCGTGAACCGACTTTATCGAACCGCTGTTAGTTCGATGGGCTATGAACTCACTTAACGGCCCTGCGAAGGACGAAAAAGGGCCTCTCTCACCGGTAACAAGAACGTACGATTAGTCTGCCGGCTGTTCGACGCCCAGATGGCCGACGAACATTTTCATAAAAACATTTCACGATCCACGTGTTTCAGGACACCATCGGGCTTGGAGGATGTTAGCAAGTACCCGGAGCTCTTCGCGGAGCTGCTGGCCAGAGGATGGTCGGAGAAGGACATCCAGAAGCTGGCGGGCCTCAACCTGATTCGGGTCTTCAAGGCGGTCGAAAGGGTAAATTCTGTCAATCGTAGTTTCTGTTAAGAAAAAGACCTACGTCAGCCTAGCTTGGTCTAGGATATCTCAACAAGCTCTGAGGTTCTCTAACATGATACAGCCCACAAAGTTGATTAGCTGAGGAGACATCTAGAAAAGAACAAGCGAGGTGGTGTAAATGTTCTACAATGAAATTTTTAATTTAAAAAAAACTGCTATATCGAATCAGCTCAACTTCTCCTGAATATGTCTCTACTAGGGAGCCATACACGCTGTACCAGAAATTTAATTGACTAAGGTAACATCCAGAAACTAGCGTGTTTAAATCCCGTTAAAGTCTGTAAAACGACAAAAGAGGATAGCAACGTTTGTAGATGAAGTTGCTACTCTAACAGAGCGGCACATCAAATTAATTAAAGTTGGTTTAGGGTACCTCGGCATGCTGTAGCGTGCTCGTAAAATGTAACTGAGTAACGAGATAAGCCGAGGGTTCTTAATTTAATATAAATCTTCCAGCTGGTAGAAAAGGTAGACGTTTTCGGATTAACCGTCTGTTTTTGCAAAACGGATCAAGTTTACGTTGTATCGAATGATCTTACCTTGGGGTACTTTAACATTTCGAACAATTTCGATCGAATCGAATTGCATCGGGTGAAAGTAACACACGATACAGTGCTCGCTAAAAATGAAGCCGATGTGCCGCGGATTCAAGACGGTAAACAAGAGCAGACGAGATTAGGACTGCACTGAATACGCAATCGGCTTGATTTTTCAGCACGTGATACCCGAGACGGTGAAAAGAGACAGATTCGGCGGGAAAAAATGATCCGGACGACGCAGTTCACGGCGCGAAATAACCGATGGCTTGGAACCAGGTTAGCCGAGTCGACCAATATCGGATTTAATAAAGCACACAAATCATGCATTCGCCTGCGCATCGTCCAGCGAGGCGGCTGCGGGCGTACGATTTTTGTTCTCTTGGATCCCTGCCAATCCCAGAACCAGCTGGCTCGATCCTCCTCCGCCGGACCACCATCCCGCTGCCACGATTTCTACCTATACGAATGAATCGACTGTGTGCAGCCGTGTACGCTGCACGTACTGCGAGCGATCGTGTCTCTTGTTGCTGTTTCTACTAATGCCGAGTCTGTCACGTGCTAGGGTCCATTTTTATCGGGGCTCCGAGCGGATAGAATCGAGCAATCGAAAGATCTCTGGTTACAACTTGAATGAAACGCAAACATCATTCGTTTATTCATTTGCGAATCTAAATTAAAGCTTCGTTTCAATCGCTGGATTTTTCTCGACCAATCGGAATCGCCGAATGCAGCAAGCAATTACGTGATTGTTGCGTTATATTGTTACAGTAATTTCTTTTTCGTTGTCCAAAGGCCGGTGAGCTGAGTGGACAACGAGCGTGATGGGACATGCTTTTTGATTTATGTATGATTGCGTCTTATCTACCGCGCCGAGCGAAACTTCAATAGAGAGCCGAACATAGAGAAGGACAGAATGAAATACGGATCGCATGACCGATGCGTGTCGCCGTCGTCGGCACAGTTGAAAGGCCCGCGTGTTCTCACAATGCAATGCCAATTTAAAATTTTTAATTATTTTTTTATGGGACTTTCACTGGCTTGTTTCTGGTATTTTTCTGATTAGAACAAGACCAAACACGATATAATTTGTCTCATATTTACTCTACATGTGAACTGTGCCGGCGACGGCGACTGTCCACGTCTCTTTATTTCCAATACGCTGTTTGTCGTTGCCTTCGAAACTTTCATCGTCGATAAAACCACTTAATACAGTCCAAATTGTTTTGTCGCGACTGCGCGAATCGCGAATATTCCGGATCTGTGCCCGCCATGTTAATCTTGGACAAGTCGTTCAAAACGATAAGTTGATATACAAGACGCAAAAGATAATAATTGATTCGGATGACAATAAAAATACGTTAAACGAAGCGTTTCGTCCCGGACCTGCTAGTGGACTCATCAGTAAGGCTGATCTAGCAGCTCCTGCCTTATACGCGCGCAGATGATGAAATGTGTGATTCCGTACGCGAGGGATCTCGACTGATGCGATCCCGTTAGACGGATGGTTTGATCGCTCGACAACGAATTATCGCGATACAATTACAAATATTAAGAATAATTGACAAGACAACGGCTCGTGCGGACTGGAGAGTGTCGCAGCGCGGCGTTAGAGGGTAAACTCAACTGACGAACGCGGTCTCAACGCGATGTTCGTCAGGCTTCTCGAGCAGGAAATAAGATGCACTGATTGGTTCAAGCAGAAAGTTGCATTTCCCAATCAGCATACTTTTGACAATTAGGACCTCCTTCCCGTAGCTCTGAATCAGGCCCTGGGAAGGAGGAGTGGGGCGATACCTAAACTCGGGCGACGACGGGTCCCGGTAATTCGACACCGCACTTAACGGTCGCGGATGGTCCCTCGAAAGGACTAAATTTATGACACTTTCAAGAGTGTAGAAAAAGTAAACATTAGGCCACATGCCTCGACTGGTCGTCGAGTGACCCTAGTTTGTTTAAATCGCTATGACGGTCTTTAGGCACGAACGGACCATAAATATTGACCGAAAGACATCCACGTATATGGTTCTTACGCGACGGAACACAAATTATATCGTGTTTGGTGTCATTTTGATCAGAAAAATGCCAGAAATAAGGTAGTGAAAGTCCCATAAACAAATAATGAAAATTAAGAGATTTGTAAAATCGATTCCTCGAGTCAATATAGTGTTGTTCACACCGATATACCCGAGCCGACATCAATCGTCGCCACCCTGCGGAGCGACTTGGCGTTGACAGGCGGTGGAATGGACTGGACAACGAGCGTGATGGAGATTTTGGACAACGAAAGAGAAATTTCCTTCATTTAGTCTAAACGTACCGCGTACTAAAAGTGACTTGTACGTGTCGTTTCATAGAAATTACAATATTGAATGTATTCGGATTATCCAAAATTTGTGTAACCTCATAGCTCCATTAATCATAAAGTCTGACATTTGACACCGGTTGTCCGACCAGCGATGGCACGTTTAGCGTTAAATTAAACTTCGTCAAAGCTATCCCGACTGTCCATTCAATTAAAAAACGATCCATAATTTCATTGAATATTGATTTTCGTTCGTGCGATAATACGATCATCGAACAGAAAATGTAACAACTCGGCACGGGAGCTGCGGGTTCTCGGGTTACGCGTATCCTCCAGTATCGTGCGGTTAAAATGCATTTCACCGGCAGGAAAGCTACCCGAAAATAGTCCGGATAATTGAACTACATCCAGCGCCGCGTCGTCCTAAAAATATTCGAGCTCACATCCCGTTTTTTCCCCCCCGGTGTGCTTGGTCAGCTGCAGGCGCAGGCCTCCTGGATCTGACAAGCACCCGAATAAGAGACGAATAGTAATTTGTATCGCGTCGTGACGTTGCATTTAAACCCACGGTTTTTACCAGCGGAACATTAATTTTAAACTTGCCCGGCTTTGCACGTCCGTCGTTTCAGCGCGTCTTTTTGTCGGCCGCGGGCGGGCGCGCGCGCGCTCCTTCGCCCCCGCACGGTTCCACTCCATCGTAAAATATCCATTTGGCAGCGAATGAAATCAAAAGCAGGTAGGCCGCGCGCGTTGCGAGAGGAAAAGCCCGCCCCGCTCCGACTCCCCGCCCGGACTCTCCTGTTCAACAGAATATTCCTCGTGTTACGCAGGCCGCTTGTAACGCGAGAAATTACGCGCGTAAACAGCGAACGTCGCGTTCGACGATCCTCGCGGCGTAACTGCCAGGAAATTACCGGCGATAATTTAATCACGGCCCCGAGGTGCGAACGACAGTCGCAAAACCGAGTTTATTGGCGCGTGATTGTAACGAGGCCGACGTAACGGGAAGGGGTTTTGCGTTGTAATTGGGGTTACACCGCCACCGACGCGACGCCCATCCCGCTCCGAAGAAATTCGAACCGACTCATCATCGACGGAGGGGCCCAGTGTTTCAAGCGACAATGGCTGAACCATCCTATCGATCCAATTAACAGTCGCGTCGTTTGCCTCTGAATAGTGGGTACTGACTTCCGGGCTTGTTCGAACGCGGGCTCAAACACAGACAGCGAGAGGCGAGAAAGTAATTACGTGCGCGTAGTTGTAAAAGTAATTCTACTGAAATTCTATTTAAAATTTGATAAAATACAGGGGAACGCGTGTATGAGAAATTAGAGGATGGGTACTTCTCTGTATTTCTGTAAAAATGTACCGTTACATATGGTACTCCCTTATATTCACTAGGACCCTTGAAAATTTTTACCATTTGTATTCTTGATGATAGCCGTTGGAACTGTTGCTTTTTCTCGTCTCTTTTCCCATCCCTAACACCGTGGCCCTTCTGCATTCTTAAAAGTCCCTCCTCCTCCTCCCCTCTCTCTCTCTCTCCCTCTTCTTATTTTCAACATTTTGCATCCCTTTTAATATTATATCGTCGTTTCTTTCCAATTCAAATAACCTAGGGAAATATGGTGGCCCTCTGTATTCTAAGAGACCCTTGGAATAACTTTTTCCTATTCCCTTCAGAATTCTAGCTCTTTACATACATTCCTGAGGCCAGCTTTGGTGCTACAACCTTCGTATATTCCTACGGCTCTTTGAAAACCCTTTACCCCCTGGTATTTTTAATTACATCATTTAGTTCTAAGATTTGTTCTATTCTAAAAGGACTAGGGATTGTGGTTTTTATATTTTCACGATCTTTAGAATTGGTGGCCCTTTGCACCCCTGCTACCTTCGGAAGGATACTTTTGAGTATTTTCTCAATGACCTTGCAACGACCTTTGTATTATCAGAGATAATGCTCGACTCAGAGAATCCTAAAACTTCTTTATCATTGTTTATATTCCTGAGGTCCAAAGAATTATTGTAATATCCTTCACAATCCCACGATCTTTGAAACAACTCTTTACATGTCCAAGATTTTACCGATCAATTAAAAGGATGCATCAAGAGTTAATGTAATGCGAAAAATCAGCGGTAACCCATCCCCGCGCAGCTCGTTGTTTAACTTGGTTCACCTAATGGCTGTCTACACTTCAGGTACCCAAAGTCTGCTACGACTACAGTGGAGAATAACTTTCGGTATACCTACAACAACTTTTGCTTTTGCTCTTCGCTAGTTGTTCCCGTTGGCTCTGTAGTTTTCGTTCCACAAATCTTTCCACCAATTCACCCTGAGCTTTTCTGGGTCCTTAAGAACTGTTTATTAGTTTTGCACGATTTAAATTCCCGGTTCATTTACCTTCATCCACGACGAAATATTCCCTGACCACCGGACAGAGTAATTGGTATCTAAAACAGTGAAATAAAGTAAATTACAAAGGAACCCATAATCGCGTTCTCCCCGAAGGAATTCTGTTAAGCAGCGTCAAGAACGGTGTTAGATGTTCTAGAGTGTCCTGGTAAATTTGTGTCGGACAGCGAAGAAGCAATTGGACAGTTTCCTGTGAAGAGAATGTTTCTCTTACGAGGACGGGCTGACGCCGCAGTGTCCACGGGTACAGGAGAATGCGTCAATTTCCAGCTCAAAGGGCCGGGGCAAGAGCACACCTTACCTGCAGCACACCTGACCGTTTCTCTCCGTTTTGCGAGGCCGCGTCCGGGGCGGGAACCTTTGAACGATTTTAATTCCCAGCTTCGTTAGAATCCTCGGGTGCCGACTGCTCGTTACCAGCGGCGAGAAACGTCGTAATTGTTAAAACAATAGAGCCGCCTACCGCGGGAACCAGGCGGAACGATGACAGAACTACCCTTCGCCGTTCTG
This sequence comes from Lasioglossum leucozonium, assembly GCA_028454225.1. Lineage (NCBI taxonomy): Eukaryota > Metazoa > Arthropoda > Insecta > Hymenoptera > Halictidae > Lasioglossum > Lasioglossum leucozonium. Next base: position 7,526,858 of record CM052219.1, on the reverse strand, counting down.
GAATTGGATTTCGACAGCGTCCCGACGAAGCAACAACGAAATTCGAGGACTCTTTCGGATTATACCGTTTCCCGAAGACGGTCTCGCCGCGCGGAACCAACGGAGACGCTATCAGACATTGAATATTTATAGAACCCTAGCCTCGGGGAAAATTCACTGGAAAATTGAAACTCTTTAATCGTATTCGAGCGACGCTCTACTCGTCCCCGTTCGAGTACTGGGTGTCCACAAATATCCTACGCGATTACGAATCGGTATAAGTTTGCAATGGCTCGTGGAATTGCTGATTCGACGTCGCGATGCAGGAACGGAACTACAATACCGTAAGACTTTGCAACGCGGGGGTGGGGGTGTAATCGGAGGGGGCCCAAAAATTTTTGCGTTTCTTATCTTGTAATTTTACTAAAATTCTCTAATTTAATATAAATTGAAAGTACACTGACAAAAGAAAACATATTTTTTACGATTATTGAATGTTTACAATTCTCCTTCCTAAAAAGCATTAACAAACCTAAATCCTATAAAAATATCGAAAGAAAAAAGAAGTCCCAAAATTCTGGAGACTCATAATTATATTTTGCTAGGGAGCGGAACATTTGTAGTCTCGCCACTATCGCGGTGTGCCTCGTCGCAAAATGGCAGCGCAAATTCGGACAAAATGTAATTATAAATTAACAAATGTTCCATTTTTTTAATGATATACATGTACTGACTTCAACCATTTCTGGGTGGTATTTTTGAGAAACTTCTACTACAACGATTCAGCTATTTCTTTCAGCTAACTTTATGTAATTCTTTTAATTGCACCAAAAATGTGAATTAAACGCGTGGCTGGAGTGTGTCCTAGATAATAGTGGTAGCAGCATTTCCATACGGTTGAAATGTGTAGCAAGTTTTAACGAACAGTCTTTATTTACGCCGATAGCCTTGGAAGGGTTAAAGAAGACAGTCTACAGTAGCTCTTTAAAACTTCATGCACTTTAAAACTTCGCTCTTTAAAACTCTTTAACTCTACGAATTAGAGCACGACTCGTTCGGTGGGTGATAAACCTTGAATTACTCTGGGAATGGTATTATTCGAGTTATTTTATCTGATACTTCTAATTGCTACTTTCTATGAATTTCTAGAAATAGGACGAACAAAGCACAAATACATCGAGTTCTCTTTTCCAATGGAACAGGATTAATTGTACGATCATAGACAGTGATTCATTTGTAATCGAGACTATTTGTGGACACCCTATACTTTTTTAAACCCAAGGTGGTTTAAATCAAAAGATCGAACGTCTAGTAAATTCTCACACGGAAGAAAAAATAGCGGATGATTAAACCACTGAATAATAGCTAAAACTACCGAAGGATCGATCTCAGGATGATCATAGGATTCATGAAGTTTCTGCAGACCTGCAGCAACGTCAGCTCGAATTTCGATGCTCGATACACGCTGGGGCGCTCTGATAAATGTGCAAAGCTCCTGGGGATCGCTGCGCAGAGAGCCTCCAGTAATCTGAATAGCGTAGAATGCAATTATTCCGATTTCTCTAGAATTAGCAACCTAAAACCTACTGATAAAGTGCGATACATACCGATAAAGGATTCGGCTGCAGAATGATTGTCGAACCATTAATGGGAAGTAGTTTCGATGATACAACTAGACTTCGTATCTATACGAACTCGAGTGCATAAAAAGTATTTTCTCCCCAAAAACAGTGGCATAGAAGATCCTGATATAATAATTCGCCCATCATTGCTGCACACTTTAAATAAAACCATTCTGTTTCACTTATGGAGTCACATTTAACGCTATACCCACCGAGCACTAAAAATGGCTGCTATGCGTTGCCATATATATAAATATGACACAATAAATATAGAATCGTGTACAATCATTTCCAATGGCAGCATGTTTATAAATTCAATAATTGTAAAATACAAAGTCTGAAAACGGTCATTTGACCGGTAATGGTAGGTTTAGCGTTAAAGAAGTAAGACTTCTAGCGAAGGAAATGTAATTAGTGCAAGAAAGTTCTTCCCTGTTCTGTAGTTTACAAATTAATGAAAATGGAGATAGTACATGTACTTTCAAGAAACATCACTGGGAAACATCTCCAAAAAGTAGCAGCAACGATCCGAGCCAGCCATTTGTCGTCAAAGCGATCTTAAACGAACTTTTCTTGTGCTGAATCTCTTCGAAAGAAAGCGAAGTAATTTGTCGTTTAAAGAAATTCATCGTTCGAAGAGCGGCGGCCGGAAAGGAGGATCGGCAGGGCGCTTCAATGAAACGCGGGTTTACACGAAGAAAATGAAAATGATCATGTTCGGTGTAGAAACGGCGCGTTTTACGATGGGCGCGGGCGCGGCGTCCAGAGTAATTTACAGGGCCGGCCGTAGTTCGTCACGGGGAAATATGCGCTGTCTTCAGAAACAGATAAAAAGCAGCGGCGCGTTAAAAAAAAATATATATACGGTGCTCCCGTGCGCTATCTCGCGACTCCGAGCGGCCGAGATGACCGATGACGCGTACTGCCGCGAAATAAAGGGCCTCGTTACGGCTCAAAGGGCGTTGTAGGGAAGCGAGAGGGGAAAAAACGAGGATAATGCCGCATTTGATTAAAACAGTAGAGAATTTATGGACAATATCTTCGGCGGGACGGCCCGGCACGGTCTGCGTCGTTGCCCCGTGGAATCATCTCGGCGTCCATTAACATTTTAATTTCCCCGACGATTTCTCCGGAGCGTTCCGAGCGCCTTGGCGAATGTTACCAGCCCGACGACGACGACGAGTGTGGAGGGGAAGAGGGGGGGAGCAGAGGAAAAAGAAAGAATTCAATTTAAAGATAAAACGCCGAGTCGGCAGGCGCACGCATTACCTCACGGAGACGTTTGTAATGTTGCCGGGCGATGCTTTATCACGAAGTTTCGCGAAACGCGCGGCCGGCAATAAAGCGGCATTTGATTACAGCCGGAATTGTCGCATCAAACGCGCGACTTGTCCATCACAATCCGGTTTCTTTGTTCGCGGTTAATCCATTCGTAGATCCTCACGGGCAACCATCCTTTTACGTCCGCTCGACCTCTTTACGCGAACGATACACTTAAATCGGTATTAGCGTGGAGAGATCTGCAGTTTGAATGGAACCTCGAGGCTCCCAAGACACCGTGTTGATATTTTTCCGGATAGCACGGGCTGTGTAAAGGTTCGGCAGAAATGACCGTGGCCGCGCGGTCTTTATGGGGTATGCTATCCGCTGATGGGCTCCCTTAATCCCTTTTAGAAGAGGAATGCTCTAGGGAACATTTTCTTGCGGACAGTAGCGCCAAGGCAAGTTCGCCTGGTTCGTTCAATAAGGAGGGGCAAGTTTGGAAACGTTCTGAGAGGTCATGTTGCTCTTATGTTCGGTTTCTTAGGATGTCTTTGACCGATGTCTTTGATCAGATTGTCCTTTCATGGATTACATTTTCGTCGTAAATTTTTATGTTAGCCGTTTTTTGAACGACGCACCTTTGCGCGCCGAAATGAGATAACGTTTTAGGAATTCCTTTTGCTTTTTTGTTAATCTTCTTAGGGGACGTCTTTGATCGCGAGACTGTCCTTTCGTGTGTGAGATTTTCCTATCGAATTCTTATGTTAATCGTTTTTTAACGATATGCTACCGTTTACCAGAAGAATGCTGGCTATTAAATCTGCGAACATCCCGTATATCAGGATTAGTACTAATTGGTTCGCATGAACAAGGTTCTACCGTAGTCCGGGGATCAAAAAGCGATCAGGCTGGCACGAACAGTAGATCCGGCTGACAAAAGCGTCGAATAGAGACACAATGCATCTGGTCGACTAGTGTCAGCGATGTAGCAGGCAAAAAGCGGCGCGCATAAAGTCCGGGGTAGTGCGCCCATCGAGGAGGAAAGTAAGAAGAAGTGGCGATGTGTCGAATAAAAAGCAATAACCATCAACCTTCGTCTTCCGGAATCGTTGCCCTCCCCCCTCCCCCCATCAGACGCTCGTTGATCGTAGAAATATGTGTTTCGGGGGCGGGCCAGCGCGCGCGCACCGCGCTAAAGGAGCGCACTATGCTCCGTGGAGGATGAGACGCCTATGCATAGGCTGCTCAACGATTAAAAAGCAAAAACACGAGACAGGATAGAAAAAAGGCGGCCTCGAGCCGGAGAAAAAATAAAAGCGTTGTGAACATCGGTTACGCGTTCGCCGAGCGTCGAAAGCTTCGTGCCGACCGTAATGGCCGTGGAAGGTTAATGGGCTTACCGAAAATTGATGGTGGCCGTGCAGGGTCGCATGAAATACGCGCACCGCGAACTTTTTCCCTTGCCGGATGGCTTTCGCCATACAATCCCCTCTCCCTTTTCCTTGTCTCGTTCTACTCCCCCCTCCTCTCTCTCTCTCTCTCTCTCTCTCTCTCTTTCTTTTTCTATACTCTACATTCCCTTTTTTCCCGCCGACCGACGATGGCCAAGCGTGATTTTTCCTGAGAATATTCGCGACGCCATGTGCACCGTACGAGTTCCGGGCCGACCTCGCTCCACGAGCTTTCAGGATCCCGAACCTCCGTGAAAATTGATTGGCTTTTTTCTGCCCCAGCCATCGGTATCGGGAAAATTTCCGTTTCGCTTAAAAAATCTCTAGTGCACACTCCCCGACGCACGGTACCCAACACACAACTGTCCCGGCTCTGCGTTCCTTACTGCTCGTATTACAGCACGCTATATAGAACGATATCTATGTATGTATAGTGTGTTCCGGGATATTTTCACACTGGCTTATGAGATGCAGGACTGTTTTGGAGAAGATAAAAATTGGAAAATACAAGGGGATGAAGTTTTAGTTATTGTTTTACTATTGGTACGTCTAACATTTAACTGCCCATTGTGAGAAGTGTTGAGAAAATGATCTGGAAAAAATTTGGGGCCGATTGGATTGTAGGAACCCGACGCGTATCATATTTAAAAATTTTGAACTTTTTAAATCACAAAGACACAAAATTTTCAATTTCTAAATTTCAAATTTGATGCGCGTCGGGAACCCACGACCTAATTGGTCCCAAATTTTTTTACTGGGTCGTGAGACTAAACAGTTTTTTGGTGAAACATAAGGTCCACCCTAGTGTTTATATGCGCTCTCCTTTTCTACATTCGGCACTGTTCCTTTGTACTTCCGACGCGATCGACGCAATTATAAAACAATAATTTGCCTTCACGATCTCTGTCTCTGCTGGAACCAGACAATGGAAGGTAGATCGCGACTTTACTGTATAAATATTTTCTGCTTCTTTGATCATTTTCATACATTGAACATGTAATGTTCCTAAATACTTTTTAATTTACCTATTATTCTTAATTTGTCAGAGTCATTTTGCAAACATATCACGTTTTACTGGACAGAATCAGTTACAGATTACAGTATGCAACAAGAAATAATTAATAGTGACGGAATATTACAACAAAATACACTAGGAAAATTATTAAAATCATTACCGGAGTTTCTCGAAAAGCTTTGTGCAAATAAGTTTTCAATTTGTTCGTCTGTGTACGTAGCGTGGCTCATAATTGTATAATCCTTTATGTAATTCGTTGGTCACATTCTACATGAAGCAACAGCACTAAGAGGATTACAGTTACGTCACAACTTGCGTCAAACTAATGTTTGAATTTATTCGGCCAAGTTAAATAACGTTCGTACGTTGAAATCCAATTATGAATTATTTTTTGAATCTTTAAAACGGCGTCAACATTCTAAATCATAACACTTTAATCTCCTGATAATTGCGCTGTTAAATTGCACACGACATGATCCAATTTCCAATTTTTGTAAAAATTTTCCCAATTCATCAAACACTGCAAAATCGTTTATTCTTTATAAGATTATAACACGCAATTAACTGAATAAAAAATGAACACTGAGATGCTCTACTATAGTGGATAGAAAAATTTAAAAAAAAAAGTACTCCAAGTACATCCAAGTACTGACCACGCTCAACGCTGTTTAACTTCGATGATCGGACGAGAATCTTTTTTTATTTTTTTTTTTTAACATCTTTATTGTTTAAAATTTGTACTGTCTTATAACAGGTATCAATAAACAAATAAAAACTACCACGCGATATTGCTTAGTTACCTAATTGCTCTCTTGTGTGAGAGTCTCTTGGGTAAACTTATCTTTGGACGGTGGATTAGTATGTAGGAACTCTTTTAACGCCTAGTTAGAAAAATATAAAAGTATGTAACACTTAATAATATGGGGGGAAGGTGAATGGGGGAAAAAGGAATAGCTACAAAAACCCCCGACGAGAATCGGTTCATTGCAACGTGAAATGGCCGTTGGCTGATGTTGGTAGACTGAAATGTGAAAGAAATAGTAATTCTGCTGGAAGATTTTTATTTTGCAAACATCCCTTCAGAAAAATCAATGCAGCATAGACCGACGAAAATCGCAATTATTTTTGCACCAACCTAATAAAACGATTTGAAGAATTCCATCGTGAAAATAAGGACTTGCCGCGCTCCGTTACACTAATCGAAGAAATCTTTTAATCCGCAGGTTCGTGACGAGATGGCGGCGGAAGGGATCGAGCCCCTCGAGGAAGAAATTCCATACGGTGACATAAGAGGTCGAGATTACTGCCGCTACAACGTGAAGCGACTGATGGCACCGTAGGAGGACGTCTTTCGACCGGAAGAATGAGGGTGGGAACGAAGAAATAGGAGAATCGCGAGAATCGAAAGATCGTTGTCTGAGAGAGCGGAGACTGTTCGTCGGAATGGTCTCGATTCGCGCGGCCTCGCGTCAGCGAATGTCTCCTTTCTCCACGATCTTTTCTTCGCGTTGTAAGTAGATAGGCAAACTCGATTTTCGCCGATGATTTCGGAGACGCGGACAATGTCTGCTGCGGACAACGAGGGGACGGGAAAAAAGGAAGAAACCCTTTCGAGAAGGGAAAAGAGCCGAGGACGAAGAGTCCCGCGTCCTCGAAGAGCAACGCGCGAGAACGTGTTTGAGCTGCACTCAACGACTTCCTCGTCGATGCTGGAACCAAAACTGTTCTAGTCAATAATAATTAATACTATTATACGAAAACAATGTACACATTACGACCGATCTCGCGAGCGTGTGAGACTATTCCGTGTGCGAGTGTGAGTGTGAGAAGCAACGATGCTTGTACATATGGTACCTGAAGTCGATGAACATATTGATCCTCCGGTGTCGCGCGGACCGGCCGGCGAACGATTCCGAATTATCGAGAGTCGATTCTGTTGCTTTTTCCTGGAGTCGTCTGTTCGAGAGTTTGCGAGAAAGAGAGAGAGAGAGAGAGAGAGAGAGAGAGAGAGAGAGAGAGAGAGAGAGCGTGTAAGTGTATGTGAGTATGTGTATGAATCGTCGAGTATCTGTCTTTTAGAGAATCAAAGACATGGCCGGTTTGTTTGCTCGGCTAGAGGAGGGGGACTAGATATGGGGTTAGACTTTGAAGCAGCTGAGGAAAAAAAAAGGAAGACGAAGAAGAAGATCGTTGACGAGACGTCAACGCGTACTGCCAGTACTTTCCTACGATTTTGCACGATCGAAGTTGACCACGCGCGTCGCTGTATATCATGTTCACGATTCGATGACTATCGACACGCGTCTCGTTAATCGTAAACCACCACTTTAAGACTCGTATATTGTATTAAACGCACCAGAATAATATCCTTTCTTAACGATGTTTTTACACTCGAGAACTTTTAATATAGCCGAGAAAATTTTAAGGACTGCATCGAGAATTAAAAAAAAACAAATAAAATATGAAAAAAAAAGAAAGAGAAGAAGAGACATATTGAATATGATGACGAATCATCAACTTCCCTCGTGCCATCGATACCATACAACGGTCGTTGATATATTTCACTCGAGCGACTCATCTAAAATTTTCTGTTCCGATTCTACAAACAAAAGAAAAATGTATAAGACTTGTTTCGTATCGATCGATCAATTTACGACCATTCGTGTGCAATTAGTCGTGATCAACGAAGCGGCCAGCCTCGTGAGTATATGCTAACATTTCAAACGTTACTGATACCCGAAATAAACGCGACGACCGAACGAAAATACGGTCGTTGTTCAACTGACATTGCTCGTCTGGTCTTTCTTTTTATTACCCCTCCCATAATTTATTTATTATACCGAAGCTTTCAGACGCGTTTCATTTAACTGTACTATTTATATCAATATCGTGCGAAAAATATCTTCGATCTTTTTCTAAAATCTCATAACTTTTTACATTCGCTATGGTCAAAGAAGAATTAAACTGTGGATATTTAGATGTATTTACAGTGCAGGAAAGTCTCCAAAAAATTTACGGAACATACAATAGATTGAAATACAATTTAGATCGATCTTGCATAAAAATCTCGAGTCTAGTTTGGAATTAATGACTGAACCATTTCCTTAACAAGGTAAAGGTAGGAACTTGTTAAAAATAGTTTGACGACATATCCTGCGTGAAAAAATTTAATATAAGATGGTAAAAGATATTTTTTTTGTTTTTCAATTAACTCGGCATTCGTTTCTTACCAAGGTAAATATATAATTCAATGGTGGTAGGTGAGGTAAAAAATATTATTAAAAAAAGAGTATTAAAAAAAAATTCTAATGACATTTAACCTTTTTCCTTTCTTCCATCACACAAGAAATTATACAAATTAAGGATTAAATGAGTGCATTATTTTCTTAACAAAGTAAATGTATTTAGTGAGGCTATTTCCAATGTTTGCAACAAACGTTGTGTTTTACAATCTTCTTAAGACTTTCGCAGATTGTCAAACCATTTAAAAGAATTTCCGGTCTAATTACACATAATTCTTTCTCCTTTCTTCCATCACACAAGAAATTCCATGAATCCTGGATTTAATAAATGCATTGTTTTCTCGACATGATAAAAATACAGAAAATAAATTAACGGCATCTCCTGCTCGGAAATGTAATACAGGACGGCGGAGGACAGTTCTTTTTCCTTGCCAGGATAAAAGTGGATGAGAATGGAACATTACCGAGTGCTACACGCGATACAATAGTGATACAGAAGACAAAGCTGGAGTCGGAAGTCACTGTCCGGCGAAATAAACACCGGTTGTAAATGAAGCGCAACGATTCTCCAATTTACGAGTAACAAAGGGCCCGCGCTCGTTGCTGATTCACGCAACGCGTAGGAGCCAATCAAGTGCAAAGCACACGCGTTGAAATCGTAAACGCAGGCCCCCGGTTTATTGGCATTTCGGGATCGTACGTGCTGTAAATTCCGACCGGGGCTTGATTAGATTCTGGTTCCCGCGGATTTGATGATGGCTGATTACCTATCAATCGGATGAATCAATCAGGCCCCGAACAAAGTTTCGCACAATACACGAGTATCGACCACTCGAATTTTATTCTCGATCAACCTGACGTGCCTCGTAATTATCGCTGTCCACTGAAATCCCCCAGCTATTTGCGTCGGAACTTGAAACATACAATTTTCCGCCGGCCCTGAAAAATACTGATCATTCGATAACAACGCTTACGCGCATGTCTATACAGAATAACAATTGAGGTGTTCAAGAAGGAACACTGCCACAAAATGTTAAAAAATGAGTCTTTTAATAACTCTGACACCTCGTGGTGTCTAAAAATAAAATTTTTCCCCATGTACGTTATCTTTCTATTAATTAGCTTGCATAAAATTCTACTACAATACAACCTCAATTGTCACGTTTCACGTTGCAATGTGAGTTTTTAATTTTTTGAGCAACTATTAGGTCGGTGCATAAGAAATTTCAGATTTTACAAAACTTGGAATATCCGTGCTCGATTGTTTAATAAAACATGAAATCAAATGGCAGTAGAGAGTAATACACGTCGAACAATGCGCGAAGGTAAAAGTTGAGAGGCTTTCTGGTACGTATATGGAAGCTGCGCATAATATTAGAGTAGCTTTCAGAGGATTCATGCTGTCCAACAACGGGGATCTTTGTCAAAACATGTTCAACGACGTACTTGTTTCGCAACGCACGCGCATACCTGAGCATATCTCGCTTGACAAACATTGAATTCAATAAGAATGTAGACACTGGACGGGGAATATCTTTCGTGCAACTACCTAATATTAACCTTTCAAGCTTACTTCGCTTATTGCATAGTTGCTTAACTTACTGAAAATTGCATCTTACAATCTCTCTTTTCATCGGAACTCTTACTCGCTTCTCTTATTGCTCGATACAATGAAGGTGGCCACTTTTTCTACCGCGGTATTCTTAAAAGAAAGCACGTTACCGTCATCCGAAAGTCACGAAGCGGAAGTTTAAATCAGATTCGCGGGCCGCAAAGGTAACGAGTTTTCGCTTTCTAATCGTTTAAAAGTGGCTAGGACAAAAGTGTCCTGCGAAAGTTTGAAAGGCGGGGGAAGGCCGAGTCGGGCGGGGGCGGGGGGTGAAAAGAAGCGCCGGAGGAGCAACGTTCCCCCGGTGATAATTAATTTCCACCGCCCCCCTCCCCGCGTCGCCCGCCCTAACGAGCTCGTTAAAAAGTTTTGACACGTTTAGACCCGGATTCGACTGTGCAAAAACCATTTAAGGCTCTTCCCTCGGCGGCCCGTCGCTGAATGAACAGTCTGTCTGCTCGTTCAGGCTCCCATCGCGAACGGACCACCCTCGGTCCATTTCGCTTTCACCCTCTCTCACGCGAAGCTGATCTCTTCGCGCGTAATAAAATATTGCTCGACTAAAAGGCACCGACGACGACGCAGAATTACGCCCTTTCATGAAACCGTCCTTGGGACTGCAAACGAACTTAAATATTCTGTCCCGACACATTATCTCTTCCTCTTGATTTAAACTTGTTTCCTCTTGATTCGTACGTTTTAAAGTGTTTCAAAAGGAGGTTTATAATTTTTTGATTTAACTGCTCTCCAAGCGACTTCACGTTCAAGACAAGTCAGGAAGTGATCGTTAAAAATTTATAGTCCGACTAGTGCAAGAAAAAAATTGTCTAATCAGAAATCTGTTCATTTGATTAATTATCCAGATACCGAATAAGGAAATAACGATTTTGATACTCTGGATGAAAATAGACCCGGACTCTGGCCTGGTCGTAACATAATAAACAAAAATTCTCTAGCCAGTCAGAAACGATTTCGGAGCATTGCTCCGCCTGAAACAAATATTTGCTGTTCGCAGATTAATTTCAGCCGGGGCGACGATCGCGACGCTACGCGGGTATCCAAGCCGACAACCGAGCAGAGGAAAAAGTAGAGTGGGTGAGGGGATCGCCGAAGAAAGAAGTCTCTCGAAACAGCGAGAACCAGGCGAGAGCAGACTCATTGTTTCCCTCTCGGCGAGATATCGGCCGGGTTTATGGTGGAAACTCGACCTATAAATTTCATCCTTTAATACGGCCGGCCACGTATTATACGCAACCGGGCGAGGTCATATCTCGTGGCGGCGGTTCAAGAAATTCCGTGGATCCGCGATACTTTTCGGTTGCCACGGGATTCTTCCTAAAAATTCTTACAACCGGGTAACGGCAGTTCCGAGCCACTCGAGAACTTCCGGTGGCCCATAAATCAGAAAAAGAATTCGCGTCCTGAGGAAAACTTTATGGCTGGTCTGGTGACAGAGTGGCGGGGCGCTGCGAAGACGCTGGAAGACACTCGGCATAAAGTTCCCGGCCGAGCGTAATTGCTGCGATTAGCGCAGAGATCGAGGCGATGGCAAACGGGCTGGTTAATGAAAAGATGAGTGATGCTGGAAGACACTTCCGGACACTGTGACTAACGATGCCGCGCAGTGGGACCAATGATCGATCTAGGCGGAAGAAAGTGATGTAAGCAAATAGAGATACATTAAACTCGCGATCTACAGTCGGTCACGAAAATATTGAGACACAATAAAACTTTGGATTCTAAGCTGTGTATTTTGAATAGATATGCAATTGTGTACAAAACTGAGTTAAATTATGTTAAAGTTATGTTAAAGAACGGCTTGGTTCTTATAAATAATCGCGTTCGTATAAAAGAATACACAAAAATATTGGGACACTTTATTGGTTCAAGTTATAAAATAAAAATTATACCTGAGGGATTTGGCATGATAATTGGAGCTACATAGCGACTGTACTGTATTTCCCACCCAGTGGAATCGTGTCAACCCAATTTCTGCAACAAGAGAACTGACTTTTTGGAATCGTGACCTCAGGCGCCTCCCTCGAATTCAATCTGTAACTAAGCAAATTGTTTTAATTTTTCATCGCTCAGCTCGTTGCTGAAGGGACCAACCGAGAGTCACACATGCAGTTAACGATTAAATCACGAAGGAATGAAACGCTGGTCGCGTTGCCTCGGGCTATTAACTCCACCGGATCTGAAGTATTCGAGCGGCCTGAATATTTCAAAGAAAAAAAGCAAAGAAACGAGGAGTTGAGAGAAGAACGTCGAACGGTATCGAATCGGGGTATCATCGAATATCGGTGACCTGAATTCCGTCGCTCGAGCCGGTAGGAAGATGAGGTATCAAGTGGAAGACAGAGTAATGACCGGGGCCGCGTAGGAGGGAAAAGTTGCCGGAGGGGTTGCGGTGTCTGGCGAAGGGTGAATTAATGCCGCATTTGCGTAGAATTTGCTGCACCGTCGGGGCCGGTTCCAGCTTACACGATCAAGAATCAAATATCGGCTGGCGGGTTGATCGTATCGACGCCGCGCGCTATGGCAGCGACGGCTTTACGATTCGGTCAATCGTAAACCCTGATAGCCTGGTCGTAGCATCCAGCTTCAAGGGCGACAGCAGGGCCCCGAGCTCCACGGGAAAACCATTTCCAGCGCAGAACCGCAAGACCGCGCGGCCAACGTTTGACAGAATCCCTCTTCGTGAATATTATATCGGCGTCGTGATTGAATCAGCGCCGCCAGAGGAATTCGATTCGGTCCCGAGATCGAAAGAGCCACGACCCCCAACGCAACGCGTTGCGAAACAACCGGATCGAAAAATTACCCCATCCCTTTTTAATGAAACGGGACCTCGCTCGCGGTGCCCTTTCACGAAATCCCCGGAAATTCGAGGCGTTGCGAGACTTTGGTACGTTTCCGGTGATCAAGTTAACCCCTGGAAAAAGCAGAGATGGCTAAGGTCGTCAAATGCACCCCCAAACCAAGTTGATCTTTCTGTATACCATTCAACCCTCTGTGGCAAGTTTCAAGTCGACACCCCTACCACAAGGGTAGTTACAGGGTGATCCTGGTTGAACGGAAGTGAGCTCTATTTCTTCTGTTCTGCTTATAAAAAAAATTACGAGATAATTCGTGAACATTCTATCTAATAGCACGCACGACTCTGAATTTTTTCCAAGTTTTTTACTGCAAAATCGATTTTTAAACAATTCCAGAAATTTGAAATTGTTGATTTTACATGGGAGTTACCAGATGACCGCGTTTATAATATTATAAATTAATTTCGTATGCACACTGTAAAAAAAGATCGTGTGGGGCGAATATATTCTAGATCAAAAGAAACGTCTTGATTTTGGAGTTAGACAGCTTCGAGGGTAAATTAGCAACGAGGCAGTCGTTCCTTCGCCGTTTCCGACCAACTGCTCTAGAATTTATTTAACGCTGACGAATCCGATCATTCCGTCGGTCAAACGGCGAGGATTCGAGCCGGTCTGAAATATTTATGCACCCCGGGCCTTTGAGAAATAAGATTTCCACTCGAAGACGAGTTTCTTTGGGATTTTGTTTCTCGCGAACGGCCAGGCAGGTATTATTCCCGAGGTTCCCGGCGTTTCGAGATCTCCTCACGAGCACCGTGAAATTTCGAAACGGACGCAAAGGGGAACGAGGATCGACCCGCGGAAGTTTCAAACGGCGTCCGTCTTCTTTGCGCCCCGGCGACCACGCATACAAACTAGCCCCGCTCGCTGAATCAGGAAACAAAATTGTCGGTCATTGAATAAATTACGTAGTAAATGAAACGCGAATCCGGCCGCGTCGCTCGTAAATGTAACGGCATTATCACACAAATTAAATGGACCCGTACGACGGGCGATTTCTTTCGCAATATCGGTCGGAGTAGCTGCGTAAGCGTCTTTTATCGACTGTAACCCCCGTGCAACTTAGCGTCCGTGATACTGCTAACAGGATTTTCTTATACTAACTTCCCTCCGAGACATTGAAATTCAAACCTTTGCGATGACAGGATAGCCGAGTGTTTCTAAATCAGTTCTCCAAGAGCGACAGCAATTTTTTTCATAATTGAAGACATTTGTTGGAATCGGTAAAACTTCTTCTGAAATTATTATTTCGATAGGTAAGGTGTTGATCGAAGGTAAAGACACATTCGAGAATATCGAGTGGTATCGAGAATGAACAACAGAGCTATAGGGTTACGGAAAGACGCGCGATAGAAAATGGTCGAGTAAAAAAACGTGCTGGTGCGCCTGGAGCACACTGTTAAGTCGCGCCAGTCACATTGCTGCGAGACGCAACATTATGGGAACGAGAGGATTACTCTGTTAATAAATGCGCTCCGGGAGCATTCACAGGACCCCGTTGTACTCGCGTAATAGCGTTAAACCGGCTTGATTCCGCTGGAAGCGCACAGAAATTTTTAATCTACTTGGAACACCTGAAATTCATAACGCGAGCGAGTTATGTACGCGTGAATGCGGAAGCCGGCCTTGGCGCGGCCGCAACCATTGTACGGATTATCGAATTACCATACACTTTTCCTTGCTGTTTCCGTGTCCTCTCGCCGAGGGGCTTTTATTTTCACCCGTTGACCCCCTCCCCCCCCCGTGTTGCCGTGTGTATCCGTGTGTGCGCGATGAACTTTATACACTCGGTGGCCAGCACGCGCGTCCACTGGGAACGTGTGTTTCCACGATAAAGAAATTGAATGAGCGAGGCTCATGGCGCGTGGAATTATCTATCGTTAGCTTTCGTGCACTCGTGATTACATCGGTGCGATCGTCGCACTTTCTGGCGCATTTTCTGAAAGTTTATTCATTCTGCTGACGATTGTTCCATGTACCTGATTTGCTTGCACCTTCGATCGTCTTACTTTTCTGCATTAGATCCACCGCCGACTGGAACTCCACTGTGGAACTGTCTGAAATAGGTTATAAGTAAGTGTTAGTTTATTGATTTCTCTATTGTTATTACGTCAGCATAGTTACGGATTACTATTCGCTGATCTCTATACAAACTTCCATCTTCATCAATTATTTTATAGTGATCCGATGGAAGAAACAATTTATTGCATCGTCTGGTAAGTATATCGTTAATTATTGCCGAATAGCAATTTTGTCAAATGATAATCTGTAGTGTACACTATCTGTAGAGGATTTTAAGTGACTAAGCTCATCGATAGCGTATACAAGAACGGTTTTATGGTTTCTTAACCGGGACAGATGGATGAATGAACATTTTCGAAGCACACAGTGCCTTCCAGGACAGCTTAATATTGCACGATGCTCCGCAGATAGGGAAAAATCAGCTATTCCTGACATGCGGGTCATCCGATACCATTCAATTATAATTGCCAAGACCGTTACAGTTCGGCCTGACCTGGTTCCCTCAAAAGGGACCCCACAAAGACTCCACAGAACACTGGTCAGAATCTTCGATACTCTCTGCCTCGCGTGCACTCGCTTCCTTTTTCCTCTGCTCTTCTTTTATCGAACAACGATAACATCGTTGCGCCGCGCCGCCGTGTAGTATCAACGGTTGAGATTGCGTTGCAATCCGCGCGAATCGAAACAGAGATTTCGCTGTCGAACGTATTTCACGGCGAAATATGCAAATTCGAGTTTCGCCGGAACGCGTACGTTGTGAAATCGTTCCGTCAAAAAAAAAAATATATGATAGCCAAGTGACACTGGAACCCGGTGTGCGTGCTGCGCGCAGTATAGTCAGAGGAAAAAATGGAGAACGGAGAGGCAGGAAATTCGAAAACGAATTATGGTCGCGGGCGTATAGAGAGCGTTCAACGTGAAAAATAACTGGGATTGATATTCCTTGAAAAATATCCATTTTTATTCGATCTCTAGACATTTTCCAGGTGTATATAAATATATAGACATATATTCCGCGTGCGTCTATATATATATATCTATACGAACAAGTTCACGCGATATCGATAATATCTGTACAAAGTGGATAACGTCGTGCACAGTACAAAAATACTGTTTCTCGCACAGGCAAACTTGATCGCGACGGACAACGATGAAAAACGGAAAATGTGGAGACGCTCCTGGCGAATGATTCGCAAAATAAAATCTCTAGATCGTTCTCGACAAATCACGGACTTTCGTGACTCGTCGGATACTGCGTAAAATTTTTTTCTTTCCATCGGTCGACTACGAGGACACGTGGTCGTTCGGCGACGGTTCAACGGGGATATATTAAACTGTTTTTCTTTCTCATTCTCTTTCTCCTTACCCAGTAATTTCTCTAACAATCGCACGGCGAAAAGGTACGTGTAGTAGGTACATACATACGCATGAGTCTGCGAGCGCTCGAGGCTCTGTCGGCCGTATACTAAAAATACGGTCGACTCGGGGTAACAGAGGACAACTTCTTTTTTTTTCGTTTCGTTCCAAAACAAAATATTAAAATGACATTGGTACATATAGGTAACGCGGGTAGAAACAACAATATTGAATAATTTTTCGAAGAAGAAGAAGAAGGCGACGGGAGACGCGAGCCACCGCCATTCCGCTAAATTCGGCGAACCGGAATCAGCTTTCTTCGATTTATCCACGGTCGTCGAAAACAAAGTATAACAATAATATTTTGAGGGAGCAAACAATATCCAAAAATTTTTGTTAGAGAAAGGGGAAACAAACATGCGCTGGTGACCATCGTTGAGCTAGAACCGTTGGAGTTACAATAATCTTAGCCTTTCTTTTATCTGAATCCATCGAGAAAAAGATGTCGAATCCATTTCTCTAATAATCTCGAAATAATCAAACAGAACAATTTGTCTTTGTTTCATGTACGATTCCTCTGCCGAAAACAAACTATGAAAATAATATTCATACGTAACGCGGTGAGAAACAACAATGATCGATTTTCCTAGAGACAAAAGAAGCAAAAATAACAATGAGAGACGCCAGCAACCATCATTGAATTGGAATCGTTGATCTACAACAATTTTTCTCTTGCTTTCTCATCCATGTCTATTGAAAAGAAAATATAAAAACAATATTTATAAAGAATACAAAGAAAAACAACATCGCCAAATTATCTTTTCTAGCAACAGAAAAATAAAAGAGGGCAATTGGAAACGCTAGTAACCATCATAGAGTTAGGATCGTTGACCAACAATGATTTTTCCTTTGGTTTCATATACGTCAACCGAAAATCGAATATTCAAACAATATTTACAAACAACGCGGAGAAAATAAAACATCACCGAATCAATTATTTCTAGAAACAAGAAAGGCAAAGATACTACTTCTCCTTTTTCCTCATTCGCTTCCAAAGGAAACTACGGAAACGATAAATCATGACAAATCTCGAGTGTCGAATCAGTTTCCCGGAAGTTAGAAGCATAACGACTGTCGGACGCCACGGAGCAGTAATCGTCGAACAGGATGCTGTCTTCGTTCTTCTTTCTTTTCTCGTCGATGGAATCCGGAGGTGGCGGGAAGTTCGAATTGAAAGTAGTTCGCGTTTACTTAACTTCCTCGGTTCGCTGAAGAGGGCCACCTAGGAGACGCGAGGAGGCTAGCTCGCGGCTGCCAGAGCCGTGTCGTCGCGCGGAAATAAAAATGGGACAACAAAGAATGGAGAAGGCGGGGTTCGCAAAGACGTTGTCCATGACTTGTGTTACTCTACGGTTAGTTGACCATCTTCTCCCGTTTCAGGGAGCCGAATTCTTCGAGCATCGTCTGTAGCCCGTCGGGAACTCGTCCGGCGTCCAACTCCTGGCCCCACTGTCGATACTGAAAGGAAAATAACGGATGGCGGTTACAAGACTTCCGGTAGACACGCGGCCTGCGAGGGCGAATCGTTTGTTATACCTATAGGGAACCCGTACGAGGAGAGGTGGAGCAAGGACATGGCGTGAAGTGGTGCGGGACTGGTGAAGGGTTCCGATGGTCTTCCTCTTGCTTCTCGGGTGGAACGGGAGGCGGGATTGTGGACGACAAACGCAGCTGAACGTTTCTCGATAATGCTGGACCCAGAACCAGCACGGTAACAAGTTCCAGTGTTATTTTAAATTTTGTTTGTTATGGCGGACGGGCCACCGATCTGCGCTAAGTGTTTGCTCGGCTTCATTTTTTAATGCTCGGATCGCGGACGATCGAAGGCAAACACCAGAAGTCCGCTGAACAAATTTCGCGGCCCCACGTAATTTCCGGTATCAGGGAGTTTTGCGGAAAAATAACTGGTAGCGGAGGTGCGCCCTTTCCACGTGATTCCGAGAATATTTTCATCTATGGGATTATCTGGCAGAGCGGTTCCGTCGCTAAAATTGCAGATGGCTCACTTAGGGATCTTTTCCTCGTGCATCGCAGCCGAAAATCTTGTTTCCGGATGGTTCGTGCGACCGCGATGATTCATCTGGGCCATAATTCAGGCCTCCTTCGCGGCCAGACGTTTTTCGAACGTGTTCCCGATTAAATAACCGTCTTCCTTCCCCGTGTGGACGAGAGTCACAATTTCTGCGGAATAGTGGCGTTCCGTCTGCTATTTTCCCTGCGCTAATATCGTAAACTTCGAACGGGACGCCAGCCGAGTAGGACTCTCGGACGACGCGAAGTTTTTCCCGGCGAATCGTAAACCAGCCGCGTTTTTTTTACTTCTTCTTTCGTCCTTTGCGAAGGAGTAATGCGAGCCTCGAACTTCCCGGAATTAGTTCTGGCACCTGCAACGTGCTTGAAAGGCCGCTGCGAATGCAGTAGAAAATCGTGTAACTTTCGCTCGCCGGCAGCGCTGCCGCTATTCAACCCCCTGTTACGATATTATTCGACTTGAATTTCCCGTTGATTTATGGGATAGCGAATGTGTATCTTTTTAACTTTTTATCTCGCGTTTCGACCGCAGATTTGATTCGCAATATGCAATTCGCGGCGTATCGGCAAAGGCACGATTTTACATCCAAAAATGAAACGGAAATGCGGTGCCGAAATGTTTTCAGGAGAAGCTTCATATTCGTCGAAATGTAATTCGGAACTTAGTGGATCACGCGTGCACCCGAATACGGTTAATGTGTCTGATCACGGCTCGCTTATTCTACTTGTAATAAATACGAGCGACGATGCGATATTACATATTACTGGCCTCTGCGTGCGTTCTATTTCATAAATAATACCGCAAATGCGATGAATATTTGCAACTGAACAACTGGCTTCATTCGGATTCACGTTCTCTGTTACTTCCTGAATGAGTTCGTTCGAATTTTATTTCATTATCACTTTTTAAACAAGCTGTGTAACGCAATTGGAAACAACCCTCGATTATTTCTAATTTTTTCTACCTCATTTACCCCTTATAATTGACGTTGATAATTGTTTTCTCGGAAGCAGGAAAGGTAAGGAACAATTAAAGTAAACAAAATTCCCCGAGCGTATTACGGGTACTATAAAGTTAAAATTGTTGAAAAAATATCTAAACTATGTTACGAACAGGCGATGCTGCGTAGCACCGAGCCACGGAGGTCTCGAATATCAAACCGAGATTGATCATGACCTTTATTATGATCTATGCGAGGGTTGCGCAGACAGTGACAAAAGGAATAGACAGGATCGTGCGAAGAATAAAGACGAGAGGCAAGTCGGGGCGACGGAGGTGAGATAAGACAAATGGGAATTTTAAAAGGAGTCTCACCGTCTCCAACTCCTTTCGAAGAGCGAGCACAGCCTTCTCGCGGTCGGTCACCAACTCTTCCAGGTATTGATACCTCAGCTTCTTCCGAGCGCGACACTCCCTCGCACTCTGCCGACTTCGCTCTGCAAAAATAAACGAAGAGACGTGGGTGAGCGAGAGAAAGATGAAAGGCGGAGAGAGAGAGAGAGACCGCTCTCCAAGTTCCATTAAGACCATCGCACGCTTGATCGTGTGTATACTGGCCAGCACGGCGCCGTTCTAATTTCGTGCTTCTGATGCCACCTACACGAAGATTCTCGGGGCATTTGAATTTTAAATTTCTTCTACGCTCGTTATGCCCAGTACGCACTTGACTCCACGTGCTACATCTCTGTTGAATTCGGCGCTGCTTGCAACGCTTAATTGCGTACAAGACACGCACAGCATATCAGATTATCAGATTTTGATCGAGATCAGTACACGCTCGAATCTATGTTATCAATTCTCTCTTGAATTTTATCATTCTTTTAATACTCGAATGTGTACGAGTTACCGTAAAGTCGCGATCTAGTGTTCTTGAAAATTTAGACTTTATTGTGTGTAATACTCGTAGAAATATGATCATTTTCAGTAAAGAATTTTGTTGGAACTTTATTACTATTTCTTATTCTACTTATATATATACTATCGTAATTAGACCGCGAATCTTTTTGCATTTATGACCAAAATGGATTGGTTATTCTCGATTTATTCAAATCATTAAAAGAGGAAATACATCTTTATTTAACCTCGTACAATTGATTTGGACAATTTTCGTTTTGCATAAAGATAGGCAGTCGAATTCGTAAAAAGATGAGACGCATAAAAGTACAAATCTAATATCGATGAATTCGACATGGTTTTATCAAGCCCCGTTTGCTCTTCATTTTAATCGCATATACCAGTTATTTCAATAACGAATTTGTTGACGTTTCTTAAGCCTTTCTTAAACTTTTTCAATATTTTGCAACACTTATACTTGAATAAAATACAAAAAAATAGAGAAATCGATTTTTTGAAGACGAAAAATCTTAGGAAAGGATCGCGAAGCGTGCAATGAAGAGATGTAAGCGAAACCAAACAAGAGGCCACGTGAGCTCTGTACCTGCGGTGAATTTTTCACGCGGAATCGAATCGCTACGGGTGGGAGTCAATAACGTCGGCTTAATAATTCAAAACGGATCTCTCTGGCGGCGCCTGCCGCCCCCGCGATAAGCAGAATGGGAATTCTAATAAAACGGGAAGGTATTTTTTCAAGCGATGTTTTCTTGGATGATTCCCCGCGATCTTGATGCCCAGGTGAGGCGCGAACAACGGGAAACGTCGACGTCGAAATGACCATCGTGGAAACTACAATTGCCGAAACGGCCGGCTGTAAAAATTCACCGGTTAACGATACCTGGAAAAAGCGATCGAGCCGCCTTCGCACACGGCCTGGCGGACCAACGCCTAACAAGAGAAGGTATTTTTATTTCCGTATAAATTCGCGAGCGCGTCACGGCGTGTGTGATAACGAATAGGAATTGTAAATGCGAGCCCGAGACGAGAAAGATGTATAAACTCTTGCTCAAAGTGGCGTACAAACGAGCGCAACAATAATGCTGCGACGCGTATTTGCGTGACGAAGTGGTTAAACTTTGCCCGCTGTTCAAGCACACTTCGCGAATTACTTCACCGTGGGAGATCTCTGAGGTGCTCAGGAAATTATTGTCACGCTTTTTATTGTAAGGGATAAATTGAAGCGGCCGCGGGCCCCGCATAAAACTAATACGCGAGCCGAGCGCGAGTAGAAACAGTGCAAACGAGTGGGTCGCAATTCTACCAGGTGCGGTGGAAAAAGAATGAAAAATGAAGAGGAAAATGTACTCGCAGCAAGCTTTCGGTGAAAATTCGGTCAGGAAATTCATCGGCCGTGTGAGCCGCTGAATGCCGTTTTGTTCATGTGTCTGACCATTACTGATCGCGCCAATTTGCGTTAATTACTTTGCCGGACAAAAATATTCGACCATTAGGCTGAAGAATCTTTGGTCTTTTGTGTTGGGATACAAAGAGGAATATCGCGCCGCCGATTATAAAAGAAACTGCATTGTTTTGGATTTTCGTGGACCATTGTATGTATTTTATAAATATAGTTTCCAATGTTGTACGTAATGAACAGCGTCAGTGCTGTACCGTATTAATATTTTTCGAGGTTTTTTATTATTTTAATTTTCATAATTGGTAGCTTGGCCGAGTAAAAATGAAAATAAAAATTGTCTGGTAGGCTTTTTAAGGTTCATTACGTATTTTCTTATTAAGTAAAAACAGCCAGAATTGCTCAGACACTGGCCCCAGCCGACAGAAATCCAAAGATTGCTGGATGAAGATTATCCCGAAGGAAAAGCTTCGAACATAATTGCCACTGTTTTATCTTCGCTCATCGAATAGTCCAAGATCGGTCCATTTAGAATCCAGCAGACGAGTAGACAGAAGAGCAAATAACAAATCTTTTCTTGGCAAAAAGCGCGGAAGCCCGGCGGGCGGCAATCGAGCGCCACAATTAACCGAGCAATTAAACGAGCTATTCATTAACCGAAATTACGGGATTCGGTGTGTTCGTCGCTCACCGGAAACCGTTCGATGCCGGAAAAACAGGGCTCGGTTAATATTCCCGGGTCCCGTCCGCCGGAGCTGCCATAAATTCCGAGAGCAAAAATTACAAACGAAAGCGAAGAACGCGCGGTACGGCGCGACCCGGCCGCATTCGACGTAACCATCGGACGATAAATTCGCGCGACTCAAAATGTGACACACAATTTTTCACCGGGTGGTCGGGACCAGGACCCGTGGCCAGCACCAGTCCTGACGAATGGGGGCAATGCCATTGACTCGCTACCAAGACGCCGCCCAGTGTGGTCTGTGTACCAATGATCTAGCAGGGGAAAAAGTCCAAAATTTTAATCCATCAGAAATGGATGAATCTTTCTCATATCAGAAGCTACCGAGGCGGAGATATGGGAATAATAATTTTTTACCTCCATGTTTACGCGGTCGATCATCTATGGGTGTTTCGGAAGTTTCTTTCTAGCGTCCAGCTATTTTCATTTGCAAATAGCAAATGCAGACAACATGCGAGATATGGGAATAATAATTTTTTACCTCCATGTTTACGCGGTCAATCATCTATGGGTGTTTCGGAAGCTTCTTTCTAGCGTCCAGCTATTTTCATTTGCAAATAGCAAATGCAGACAACATGCGAGATATGGGAATAATAATTTTTTACGTTCATGTTTACGCGGTCGATCATCTATGGGTATTTCGGAAGTTTCTTTCTAGCGACCAGCTATTTTCATTTGCAAATAGCAAATGCAGACAACGTGCGACGCGTTGCAACAATACTAACTAGACAGTTTTGTGACTCGATATTATCATCGAATCGACGATAATGTCCCGCGCCGACAGTGTATCGCGCGTGTTGCTAGTCGACCCGATTCCGCGCCGCGATAAAGTCTTTTACGATTAGACGTCGCGGTTATTATTGCGTCTACGGCTCACTAAGCCTGTCTTCTACGCGCTAGCAACCGTACCGCTTTTCGCTAAAGTATCCTGGAAGAGGATTTCCGGGTAGACTCCTGCTAGCCAAAAAGACAGGCGAACGACGCGAACTGGAGAACAATCAAACCGTCTTGCGTCGGTCGTCCGGTCCATTATATCTGCCAGGTGTTTTTTGCTTTGTTACTTTCGCTGTCTTGTTAAATTATTATTATCAGTTACGATCCGATTTCTTATTCATCCCTGCCCGCGTAGACAAAATCAATATAGGGAAATCCTACATATATTTACGAAAAGATGATTATTAGTTAATTGTTACATTGAAAATATTACATTTTGGTACTATGATAATAAATATTTTTACACAAGCAGAACATTTAGTTATAATCAAAAGTTTTTCCGTCAAATATTCCCATTCCTATGAAATTTCATGTTTTTCGCAACTTCAACGTCAATGTGCCACGTCTTCCCCTTACCCGACTAACTTCATCTTTTGCAGAAATTATTTTCATACCCAATGCTACACTTCTAGAGAGCGGCGTGAAAAAATATCGCAAAAACATTTTCAGCAGGTACTGCTAAGGTCCACCCCAGTGTCGGTCAGTATGAATCGAGAAGAATCGCGGCGGCGCGACAGAGACGGTCTGCGAAAATTGGTTGAGCAAATTCACGTAACCGTGACGCCGGCAGTTAATGCGTCCGCGGACCACGTTGAAAGCCGGTGAGAAGCAAATTTGCGACTCCATTTAAAGCTAATCCGCGTCGTCTAGACAGGACCGAGAAATTGCGCGGGGCTTGAACAAAGTCCGGTCGTCGTCGGCGGAAAAACGGAACCGCTGCCCTCCGTCGTCCCGACGGGATCCCGTCCGCGCGAATGAAATTACGGGAAATTGGATTTACGACTGTTACACGCCGTGTGGGAAACAGATCGATCGGCGCAACGGTAGAAATTGCGACCGACAAGATACCGGGGAGACGTTGGGGGCCATGGGTGGACCGTTGGTTGTACAGGGTGATTCACCGCGGAGGTCACTCGAGGCAGTGCCGCCACCAAAATATTTTTCGATGTTTCAGTTTACAAATACGAATACGCCACCGTTTCCGTTGGAATCAGCGTTACCAGATAGTGGAGGAAATTCTATGGTCAGAACCTGAGTGACGTCACAATTTGTGTTGGTGTTGGCATCCAATCACGACCCTACGGTGCCGATCGTAGCGACACTAGGTAACCTCTTTATTGGTACAGTAAAGTCGTGATCTAGCTCCCATCGGTGGAAAGGATGAATATATATCCACGATGTAGATCGTGGAGCTCTGAGGGAGCTAGATAGCGACTTTACTGTACGTTGGTGGGGCAATTCTCGGCACGTGACGTTATGTGGTCCCTCTGAGATTTTTTTTTTTGAGGTCGTCTACCTTCCAATAACGGAAAAGCAATATCGGTCTCCTCGTCGCCTTTGAAGTGTAGCCCAAAAAACGCGTTTCCGAGCGCAGTACTCAGTGGACCACCCTGTATATACGGCGACGTCGATTCGACCACTGGAAAAGCGTGGAAAGCGTGGCAAGCCGGCCGCTCGCGAGGGAAACGGATACGGAATTACGGAATCGCGTACAACAAGAATATAAGAGGAATCACGCGGTTCGGCCGCAGAGCCGGGAATAGCGGGGGATTGCGGACGCGAAAGTTCGTTGGTCGTAAAACGAGCTTAGAGCCCGACGCCCATCCACGGAGCTTTCTCTCCCGACGTTAGAAACCAGTTCGAATGTGCCCAGGGTGAAACTGCGAAAGCTACGACCCGCGGCGATTGACTGCAACGTCGAATCCGCCCGATGGTTTCAGTCCACGCGATTTTCTTCGGTGCACGGGCCAGCGGGAACAATCTGGAGCAACGTTTCTCAAAGTTTAGGACGCATTAAATTCTTAATGGACAGCGAAACGGTTGCTTGGTAATTTGCGAAAGCTTGTCGGAATGTTCTCGTTGAGCATTCTTACGAATTCGGACAACCAGTGCGAAGCTATCAGAAATTAAACGTTGTGTTGTACCATTTCGTTCACGAATCCTATAAGATTCCTTAATATACAGTATTGTTAAGCTTCACCTAACTTGATTATCTCGATTAACTACTAATCCGAATGAAGAAGTTATACAGTGATCGAAGATACAGAAAAGGTATAGTGCATTCTCGTAAACAGTCTATTTCGGTTGTCTGACTAATACCGATTCTACTTAAGGTAACCAGGACTGGTTTTATGGGTATACACTGGAGGTAAAGCAAAGTTAAGGACCGACAGTTTCTAGGAAACTTTGTGACCTGTACGCGATGCTCTTGGTGGATCTAGAAACCCGCATAATCTTGAACTATACTAAGTAGGTATGTTCTCGTAACTCCCAACTTCCAGCTATCTTAATCGAAATCGATAATCTTAAACGGAACGTAATGCGCTTTCTACATGGTCTCCTAAAAATGTGAGACACCTCAAAGTGTGCATTCCATTAGCGTAGATGTAGATCGGAAGGTTGTTATTTGCGAATTCAGATTTTGTTTAAGTCAAGAGAAACAGCGCGTACAATATGCAGCTATATGCTACAATTTTCAATGTATTCTATCCTTTTCCTTCAAATAATATTTAGCAACGCCGTAATGATTTCTCACAAATTCAACGCGATTTGTATTCGATACGAATTCTCAAAACAAAAAGGATCTTTTAAGAAGCGCACCGCTGAAGGGTCTTCCACATTTTTGAAACTGCTTGTACTCGAACATCCGTCACCGGTGATACAAGTCTGAGTTCTCGGAGAGCCCCAAAGCCCTAATTTCACGACCAAGTTCAAGTTACAACGACTATCCCGAACACTCGAACACCCGTATAACAGGATTCCAGTCCAGACCTACTTCAGTTGATTGAAGCAGCTGCGAGATTCGCGAACAGTCTCAGGGCGATTTGGAAGCCGACTTCGCTCTCCTCAACGCGGTCTTCAAGGTTCTCGGCCGCCGAGGAATTGCAAAACACAGGGAATATTCCATCGTCTGGGGATCCCTGGAGACCGAGATCGAGGACATCGGTTCCCAGCGCCAGGTTGACCCGCCATAAATATTCATTCCGCAGCGGAGATAAATATTCGTAGGGTGTCGCGCGAGTCCCGGGGCCACTCGGCCTCTGTCGCGCAATCAACGGACCTGTAATTCTCACCTGGCCCGTGTAACTCGGCCAGTTACATTCTGTTTTCGAGCTTAATGCGCCCGGCTCTCGCCGCCAACCCGACTCCTTGGCCGAGTGTGTTCTCGGGTTTCCGGGGAAGTGAGAACGAGAACGGTTCCCGTGTACCTTTTCGAGCGGTTAGCCGAGGTACATCAACGCGGTAAGCTAATCGGCCGGAGCGTGGCTCGCAAATGCTTTTCTTCGGAATCATGGTCCTCGAAGGCGGTGCCGGAATAACCGCGACCATCCCGGCCCGTTGTCGTTTCGCCGGATAATGGGAAAGTTTGGCCAAACACTTTGGAAATCCCCTGTTTATGCGGGATCAGGCTCTCGAAATTGCAACCCTGATTTACGTCGATATCGTAATATCGGCGACCCGGACTATCTCCCGCGATAATTTTGAATTATTTCGCTACCATAATGCATCCCTGGGCTGGGCCCACTGGTTACCCTGGATCGCATAGTTGTATACGCTCGTTCCTTGCAATTTATCCCTTTAAGTGAAAGGCTAACTACACGGAACTCTTATAATTTTTATACGAAGTATTGATATTCATAAATCGCAAATGTACATTTTACATTTAACATTTAACATTTGACCAATTTTCAGTACGTCATGACTTCTTTCGTTGTATGCATATGGGATTGTGTGTATTCAACCTTACTAAATTTAATCCCAGACTTTAAAGATAGATCTTTTTCTTAAGTAATGTAATATTCATATTTTCGTAAGAACAAACACTTAACAAACCACGCGATATCATTAAAAGATTGCTTAGAATGAACGGAAGCAGACCATAGTGTGCTTAAAAATTTGTAGAAAATATGGTAATTTTCAAATGCGAAGAATCGAATGTTTGCGTGACGTAGTTAATTTTGAGGAGGCTAAATAGACAGTCGGGAGTTGCCAGTGGACGTTCAACTTCGGTTTAAACCGCGATGTTAATCAAAATGGTAATTTCAGGCGTCTCATCTTGGATATTGAACTGTCCTTTACGGATTAGCATAGTTAAGTTGGATTACCAAAATGCGTTACCTAGGATCTTACCAAGCTTGGCTTTCATATCCGTCTTATCGGACGCTTTCCTTCCAGGCTTGCGTCCCCTCTTACCCCCCTCTTTCCGATCACCGCGAGATCCCTCCTGCAAAGAAAATTATTGTTAATTAATCCACCAGCCATTTACTCGTCAAACTTAACATCCATTTCGCACTGGAAAGAAAAGAAAAGAAAATCGATCGGATTTGTATTTTCTTGTCTGAATTCCTTTTTCTGCATTTTCTCATTTCTAGTCTACTCCAATATGCAGTCGACAGCTCTTTGTCGTCAGCTGTTATGGACTCGTATTCGAATAGTTTACGATTTAAAATTGAGAATTGTTTCTGATCACACAGTCAGAGGATGAATTCTTTAGGACGCTAGGATTGAAGAGGATTGGTGTCTTCTTAACAGATCTATTTTTCCATCAAATCTATCATGGCTAGGTCACAAAGACAATTGTGCTTCCGGAGAATCATATTTCTCCCAGTCGCGATACATCCTCTAACTAAATATCCATCTCTCTGAGCTGCCGCAATCTCAGGAGTTATCTAAACCTGTTAAAAATTTCGCAGAAATCAAACACCAGACGATTAACAATTACACAGACTGTTCCTTTCTACGCGCAGTTGACTCCCGAGAGGTTCTTAAACATCGGCCACAATCAATACCGCAAACTCGGGCCCGTTCATTGAATAGACGCGAAATCTGTTATCCTACATCATACTTCCATTATCGTGGTCTGAAATTATTGAACGCGGAAGACTGCAAGTCTGCCATCCTGTCGTCCGGGCTCCACCCTCCGTGGACAGTCGAGACGAGTATCGACGTCCGAGTAATCGAGAACGCGACACGGAGTAGAAATTTTATACGACACCGCACCGCGAAAGAAGTCTGGATGGCGTCTGGATGGATCTAACGTCGAAAATCGAAAATTGCTTCGGGGTAGGCTTGAGAATGCGCGGTTCGAAAATGTAAGACACGAGTCCTCGCGTGATGCTATTTCGATCCGTCGGGATGGTATCCGCTGTTCCTTCCGCAGTGTTGATTAATACCTCGAACGACTCGGGAGCTCAAGCTCACGGGAAACAACGGGCCTGGCGTTTTCAACGGAAACAAAAGCTTATCGAGTCACGAAGAACGGCTCGTCGTCTGGGATCCGCTAAAAGCTCCGCGCGGAACCTCTATCGGGCCTGCCTAAGCGTTCGCAACCACCGACGTCGACAAATATCCACCGACGGATAACCGTGCATCGAATAACATTCACGGAAGATGCGTCTCGACTCGCGATCTAGGCTTAGTAGACTTTGCGACGCTATGCCTCTACCCGGTAGTCTAACGATTCAGCTTCCATACGGCTTGAAACTAAAGGGGCGGCTTTCGGAGCTGCAGGCAAGTCGCAGCGATGGCTTCAGCTAATCCCTGGCAGCTAATAAAGTGTCCAAGAGAAGAGTCGAGTCTTTGATCCTAAAAGCTTTGCTTTTTCCTAGAACTTGTTGATCCGAGTGTCGGCTTTAGTCGTCCGTTGATTTACACCTTACTGGAGGATGACACTATCTTGCAGTTCAGTTTGGGGACGGGGGTTATCTTTGTCGTACGAGAGGCTAAACTAATAAGGCGATAAACAGTCGCTTCCATTTTTCTAGGTACCTGTCACAATTTTCGTAACAGTTTACAAACCAGTGACAATAGCTAGTTCGCAGTTCTAGCGTTAAGTGACCCGTGGATGCCTGCCGGTAGCAAGCGTTACGACCGCTCGGGGCCGGGTTGGCACCCATAGACGCAGCACATCGATATCGCCAGACTCCCATAACGCTGTTACAAGTGCAAGCGCGGTAAGCACGCGGCGCCCAGCTGTGTTATGACAAGCTCAACAAGAGGACACCGAGTGATCCGTTAAAAAAGCAAACAAAGGGAATAGCGGAGTCCATCGGGGACGATTGGAAGACCGACTCGCCGTCCCCGAGGGCGAAGAAAGAAAACGGTGGACTGTGTGGAGCGTGTGGGCGTGTCCAGATCCAGCTCGCGCGAACCCGTTAAAATTTACACGTCCCTTGGGCATGGTTGTTACGACCAGGAGAGGCGGCCGCAGGCTTAGGTATGCATGTGCTCGCGGGTGACAAAATACAAATTCAGTCCCCTTTTAGGGGAGCTGTTTACCTACGGCCCTATCCTTTCCTCTCAATCCTATCTGGTATTAAATCTCCTCGAATCCTCTTTCTTTCCCTCGGCCGCTTCCGACTTCTTTACCCACCCTTGCTCCCACCCTCTGCACCTATCTGCGCCTTGCTCTCTCTCTCTCTCTAGTTCTTCCACCTTACTTCTTCTTCCCTATCTAGCTCTGTCCGTATCTTGCTTGTTCTACCCCTTATTATCCTTTGTTCGGCTTGGGCTGAACAAAATAAGGAAAACACCTAGCGCACGAAGATAATTCTCTATTGATTTCTCCCGGGAATAGAATTGTTCTTAAACGTTGTTCAATAGAAAATCATTATCGTATTCATTATTTGAGTAAGTGCGTAGGTTTAAACTGGCGAGAGAATAAGTTCTTTTCTCTGTGGGCGAAAAATGGAATTGATGAGTAAGGATGAGTAACGAAATGCAGGAACAGATGGAGAAGCAGCAAAATAGAGGGACAGAGCGCGACGGAGATGGGCACGTTCGTGTAAGGATTTCGCGTGTGTAAAGGCCGGCTATTGCGACGCTGCCGACCCCGTCTTAAAGCCAAGAGTATAATTAACTCTTGCCAGGTGATGTCAGTGAACGGACAACGCTGCACTGCGTGGCAGCTAGGTGATTAAACGGAAAAATTAGATTAAGCCGCTTTGTACTACTTCCGCGTGTGTGATCTGGGTCATGGAACATGTCCGTTGTCCCGGAAGCCGGGAAACCACGTCGATCGACCACTGACGCTGACACTTCCGTCGATTCTCTGGCCCGACACATATCGCGACCGACGATACGCGATCCCTCCTGTGCCTGACAATTTTCATCGACGACGGCAAGAATTCCGCCGATTCGCGGAGTCGTTTCCGTCGTCGATCCCGGCTTCACCATGCAGTTGAACCGGGGACGATGAAAATTCTCAGAAAATTCATGGTTCTCGGTAAACGAAAGAAT
This sequence comes from Lasioglossum leucozonium, assembly GCA_028454225.1. NCBI lineage: Eukaryota > Metazoa > Arthropoda > Insecta > Hymenoptera > Halictidae > Lasioglossum > Lasioglossum leucozonium. Next base: position 7,496,107 of record CM052219.1, on the reverse strand, counting down.
GATCCAAAAATCCGCCTGTTTTAGGTCCCTCGATTTCCGAACTTTTTTACTGCCAAATAATAGCCTATCCGAGGACGTGAATCGGTGTAAATTTTCAAGTTGAATTGACGATTAGTTTCTGAGAGGTCAGAGGTTAATGAATTGATCTAAAACATGCGAACTTTTCGATGAAATTTGGAAACCGGTTTTGTAACTTGGCCGGTCGGCATTGTATTGAAAATATTTTTTTAATAAAAAATAAATAAGTTTTGTAATAGCCTTAGTAGTGGTTCACACTATAGTATCGGATTACGCGGCGACCGAGACAGATTGAGCCTCTTGGCCCCCCGCGGGGTATGCCCCTCAGTGGAAGGGGTAGGCGAAGGAACTTAGATCGTGGAGCTCTGAGGGAGGTAGATCGCGACTGTACTGTATCTAAAATCGAAAACTCGCGTATAACAAGTGATTCGCAGATGGATGAGGGTCGACTATAGTGAACCGTAACAAAAGAAGAAGAAGTTAAGCACCGGCCAGTAACTTCCAGAACAGCGGTCGGGTACAAACGAAGCGCACGGGAAATCAGCAGGGATCTACATTCATATAGTGGCTCAATGCAGCCGATGCCATTTGAAGGTATATATCCATTTTAGAATGGCACGAGACGGAGGACAATGATCCTGTTGGCGAGGCGCGGCCGTGTATGGGAGAGATTCGAGACCCGGTTCGGAGAGTCGATTCATCCTCCGGGAACGAGATAACCGAGCGAAGAGGCGCGCGCGCGCGGGCGATCCCTGCGGGAGAAATTCTGTGGTGCGGAGCGGTGCGGAGCGAACCCGGATGCTCGGTAGGAGAGACCGGAAGCTCGTAAACCACACTGTACACAATCGAGAGCGGAGGCTTTGTAGTTTCGCAGTTCGCCGGACGATTCCCTCTTACGCGTATTCCTCGAGCGCAAAGGCCGCGTTACGCGGCTCGCTTCGCGCCAGCCTGGCCTCTTACGGTCCGCGCGTAACCGTGATTTAATCTACCGGCGTGAAACGCACCACTCGTCGCCACGCCATGCCACGCCACGCCATGCAACGCCACGCCATGCAACGCCATACCACGCCACCGCCGCTTGGTTAATACGGAACGAGCGACGCGGACGCGTACCCGCCGACCCGATCCTCACAAAGCTGATCCTCCGAACGCGTTACACGAACGATCGAAATTAGTGGTCCGATTAATCCTCTTGTTTTTACACCATGCAACGACGTGTTTGTCGCGAGCTCATCCGATGTTTCTGGGTCGTTTTAATTAACACTCTGTCTAGGTTCTATTTTTTTTTCACTGAAATTCTAAGAGCTTAGTCGAAGCAATTTGTATCCGCTCTTGTCTAAAAACTAACCATGCGTGTCTATATGGGTATCCGAAATCTCGGATTTCGGGTCGGGATCCCAAAAGTTTGCAATGTTCGCGTATCCGAAGCTGCATTCGGGTGGAGTCGAATTGAGGATCGATAAAAAACAAATGAATGTTTAATAGTAACCGTACCGGGCACAAAATGTGATTAGTATATGTTGGTTTATATGTATGTAATGATATTTGGTCCCCTCAGGGTTTCAAAATCCATTCCACCACTTCTCCCTTTACCAATCCTCACCTATCGCCTAATTTCCAATTTCAGCGGGACCTACTTTTTATTAAGGTGGGTTCCGAACCACCATATGTTGCTTTATATGTGTGGTGTATTTTATTAATAGACTGCGCATCATTCTACAAAATAAAAATTTCCTACATCAATTACACAAAAGGGAGAGTCAACTAAAAATGTCTTTCTTTCTTTAATAACTTATTCTTTAATAACTACTCATTATATGTACATATTGGCGCTTCGAAGTTCTTTTAATCTTTTTGCTGTTTGAAATTGTACCTGCACGTCATCATTATAAATGCATAAAATCCACAGTGTAATCTTTAGTATTTCTCAAAAGCACGTTTACATTTTCGATAATTGTGGAATAAGAAATGGGTCAATTTGGTTCATCTGGTAGTTCGAGAGGTAATCAACTGAAGATGATTAAAATTAGCTGCACTAACGGGCTGATTACAATAATCCGGCCTCGTTACGTTAGACCCTGCCGACATCGAATCGGATTCCAGCTAAAAATTGCGAAAGGTAGTCTAATGAACCCGAATATTATTCAATTTAAAATAAACGTAGATACGCGCTGAACCATTTTCTTGTCGTTCTGCTAAATTATTAATGTTGGGATAGCTGCAATTAGCGCAGCTGCGAGAGGAGTCGTAAGGTAAGGGGATAAAGCTGCAATGGTCAGACAGCAGGCATTGAAGGAAGTAAAGAAGAAGAAGAAGAAGGAAAATTGCAGGGATGGTATTGTAATGTAGTAACGAGCGAGACTTCGCTGGATACGACTCTGTAGTCATTAAAAATTTCAAGAGATCTTGACACTAAAATACAGGCCGCGGAATTCGACCACAAAATATGAGTGTACGTAAAAATCCTTGAAATTTCGTCGAATAGTATATTGAAACATCTAAAATGATGTACATTTCCAGCATCAGTCGGGAAAACACGCATTCCAGAGTTGAAAAGTAGCGACGCGGCGCCGCATTAACTCGTTAACGTTCTCGTTCCACATCGATGACTCTTTTATGTTAATTTTTCGCAGCCGGCGCGGCCAACGAAAACTCAACAAAACGAAAGTGTCGGAGAAATAGGTCGCCGGGCGTTAATGGGTTAAAATCCTCGAAAAAGAGCGAGGTCGGGACCAAGATGAAGTGGTTATCTAACTCAAAATGGTCGACACAGTTGAAAAGGAGGAAAGAAATAGAGGGGATCAGCGGCGGCCATAACGCGACCGACATATATAGAGAGTGAGAGAAGAGACCTCGCTGAGGGACCCGGGGAGTAATTCCGTTAATAATGAAAATTAATTGAACGAACCAGTTCTTTCCGTGAAATGTGGGAGAGCGGCGCGACGATGGGGACCGTAGGCCAACGGAATAGAGCAAGAACGGTCCCGGTGCCTCGGTAATTAAAGGCTTTCCACTCGGAAGGCGATCGTCCGAAAGTTGTTCTACGAAGTAGATGGAATGGAATACGCGAATTAGCGAATGGGTGCCGCGTAGTTGGGTCTTCGAACCGTCCAAGTCCCATAAAAGATGCTTCAAGTACGCGGCGAGTCGCTCGAACAACCATTCGAGCAATATCGGTATAAATCGATCGGAAACTTCGTTCCGTTCGAGCACAATTCTGCAAACCGTGGGCAGAAAATTCACATCCGTAAAAATTCGTTTCGGAACACACCGATTCGACGACGCGTCGCTGTAACTAGGTTGATCACAACTATCAAAAACCAAGACCGTTATCTCACGAATTTCCCGCGAGGAACAAACTCGAATAAGCCGAGCGAATCGAATCGAGAGCAAACACTTCATCAGTGAATGGAAGTGTCGGTGATTCGCGGCGGAATCTGCTTGACCGACCATTCAATCGGTGCCAATTTATGGAACAGGCTGGCGAAGCTTTTCGGTCCCGGTAACGCTGTTAATGTACATTTTCCGAAGAACGGAGGGGGTGGGGTGGGAGGTGGAGGAACATTATCGCGGCGAGAGAGCGCGCGCTGCGATTACCGGATCCAACGAGCGTGCAACCTTATTATTACCTCCGTTCGGCGAAGGTTACGCGATCCTCGTCGCTCTTTCAACGACGACCTACAAACTGAGTCTCGCAAGAGGAAATCAAGGCTCGGACGAGCGCTTTCGTGGACACGCCGTTCAACTTGCTCTCCGGAACGCCGAAGAACAAGGAGACGTTCGGCTGATTGTATTTCTGACGGCGTTGCAGACTGCTCGAGCCTCTTTCAAATGAAATGGAACGGCGCTCATATTCTGCGGGAACGTAAGGCGATACGAGGCACGGCTCCGCGAGATTCTGGGTCGAGTTTCAATCCTTTCAAACCGGACTTTTTATCAGAAGCAACAATTATTATTTTGATTCTTTGACGAGGCTGTTCAGAGTGTACTGAATATTGGACTTCGTGTGGTCGGTTAATGCTTCGCAGTGTGCGCTGAGTTTTTAACGACTGTGACCCCATTTTCATTTTTTTTTTTTTTTTTGACGTTTGATTCATCAATGGTGAACCGAGATTGAGTATAACACGTTCGAAGTAAGAAAGAAAATTTATAATCATTAGTAAAGCGAGACGAACCGATCTAGTGAACGTACAGTGAATCCGGATCAAGCAGCGCAGCTTTTGAATGCAGACAGATTTGAATATCGTTCAGGTTTTGAAGACGCAGATACGAGAAAGGTGTGGACACAAGGTGCATTGAACAACGTCGCACAAACTGAATGTAGTTGCAGGCAGTGTTTGTTTCGCTTGAGATTCGACGGTGCAATGATCGGTACATTTAAATCTGTGTTTGCACAATCGTTTGACTCAGGATAGACGAACTTGGGAAGTAGAGTGCCGAAAGTGAGCAAACTTGAAGCTCATTTTTCCCAAGAAGCATAGGCCTAACGCCTTTGCGATTCCCGGCAAACATGGAACTCGAATTGCACGTTTCCTAAAGAACCGCAGGCGCGCAGTTTATTTCGGCCGACGAGTCGCCAACGTTCGCAGCCGGCCAAAGACAAAAAGCCCTTGTCAATTTTCACTGTGTTCGAATTTCCTCGAGGGTCCATCGACGTGAAAATTCGATTCGCCGCTCTGTCGTCCGTGTCGCTCGTAGATTACTCGGTTAACGCGGTACGGCAAAGTAGAATGGCCTCGATGAACCCGCGGATCGAAGGGCCAAACGCGTGCTGGTCCCGGCGAGCGGGAGTCGCGTCGAGGCCCCCGCGCGCGGAAGCAAGAACAAAAACGCGGAGGAAGAAAAAGAGGAAGTAATACGCGGGGACGCGCGTTCAAGCCTCCTTGGGCTTTTCCACGTCATTGTTCGGCGGATACTAACCCAGGCCGGATGAGGGAACGCGAAAGAGGAAGAGACGAAGGGAGCCTCGTAATTTTCCAGCCGCGCCGCCGTGTAACAATGAACGAGGCCGGTCCCACGAATACAATGGCAAAGCGGCGCGGCGAAATCATCGTGTGTCCGCGAAAATCCCGTAAATTTGTCTGGACGCGTGGTACTCCCGACCAGCGGCCGAACTTTCCGTTCGGACTCGGACACATCCGGCTAGGATGCTGTCCCGGACCAATAAATACCGGCCGAGATCGAGAAACGACGAATCTCCAAGTGGAATCGCGGCTTAACACTCTTCGATACAACGGGCCATCATGGTCACCAAAATGTTAAATTTCAGATATTTACTTTCTGTCAAAAAGATTTGGGAAGGTGATATGGGCGGAAGGGGGGAAATAGAAATTCGGCATATGCGATGTACAATATAAATAGTAGGAATAACGTTTACTGTGTAAGGTAGCGTAAGTTACAATAAGATTAATTTTTAGCAAAATGTGGCTAATAACGTTAACTGATTCAAACCCGAATCGTTAATGTTTAAAAGTTTCCATATAAATAGCTATTATAATGTAATAATTGATCGAACCGTTGCGCCGAGATTTTCACAACTTGTATTTAAACAATGTACGATCGAGAAAAAAGTTAACAATTTACAATATGATCGATTGAAAACGGAGAATGTAAAGGAATGTAACCCTTAGGGCAGTGGTCGGTAACCTCATTAGTCGAAAGAGCAAAGTATCAGCAGTATAACGAGTTAGATATTTCTTTTTAGATCCAAATTTCTTTACAAGAACCCTGTCTTTCGAAGTCTGAAAACTATTTACACTAAATAAAACTAAATATCATACTTTGTATTTGAAAATTGTATTAAAACACTATTAAATTAAAAGGGGAACCATTAAGCTGATATTATACTTTCTGTCAAAAAGTCTCAAATAATTATTGTTTTATACAACTGTACCTCTAATATTCGAAAAACCTCATTGCTGTATGTAGAAAAACACTGACTACAGTAAAGTCGTGATTTAGCTCCCTCGAAGCTCCACGATCTCTATCTCTTCCCCTACCCCTTCCCGATCTCTATCCCTACTCGGACGACACGATGGGAGCTAGATCACGGCTATACTGTATGCGAATGTTCCTTATATTGGACCACTTTAGCAAATACATCCGTAAATCGAAAACGTGTTCATATCTTTGAGCAGAAAAGGTTGAAAACAATCTCAACATTACGGTGGATATGTGAATGTAAAAAAACTGACTGAAGCATTACGCAGCTGGTTGCAAAAAAATATTTTCAAAGCAATTCCGACGGGCTAAGTTAGGAAACCAGTTTCCAAATTTCATCGAAAAGTTCGTATGGTTTAGGTAGTTTTAGTGTTTTTTAGTTTGGCAACAGCTGCCAACACTTTTGATTACAGTTAAGCATTTTATTACTATTTTTTTATGTTTATATTTTACTTATTGTAATAAAACGTTCGAAGACCCCCTCCCATAGGTTTCCGCGTGACAGCTCGTAGCTAAGAATTTCTAGGGTTAATGAACGAATTCTTCTCTGAAACAAGTTGATTACAAACGAAAATCCAACAAACCGTTTAGTATGAAGCAAACTAAATGCACCGCTGTGCAGCAGAATCTTCACAGTGCAGACGATAAAACCGAATAGTGCCTCAACTAGTAGAAACGTGAACGTGCATCTGTCGATAGCTCGTAACAATGGTGCAATTCAATCGGCGGATAAAGAAGATAGTAGATTTATTTAAGTATCGGGTAACGAGAACACGCGTTTTACTGATCGTGAAGAAGAGCCGATTCGATGGAACTGCCGTTGCGCCGCGACGATTTTCGGATGGCGTTGCTGCAGTTGTAAATGCAGTTCGTTTCTGTCTGAATGTAGAATTTATGGAACGAAGGCCGAGCAGAAGGTGTCGAGCGCGGCGCGTGCTGCTATCGATAAGCAGCCGTCGTAAGAGATTTACGGCGAGAGGAACATCTGTCGCGACGATGTCGTCGTTTCGCCACGCTTCAATTGCCCCGCGAACATATCGGGCTTTCGATAAAGACGCCTAGGCTAGAAATTCGGTACGAAACACCTTGCTGCTGCCGCGCCGTTTCATCGGAGCGTTATAGGTCGCATGATCGAATTTGTCGTTGCGGTTCTTGCGCAATGGATGGACAACCGGGTCCGACTTATTTGGGAGCGAGTGGTACCGATCGGTAACGTAATTGCTTGGTAAAGTAAAGACTGCTGAAGTATCGACTGGCACTGATATGAAGCACCCGAGCACTTGTATCGTATTAACGTAAAAGTAGCTAGGAACGAAGTATGCAAAGTACCGAAGGTCCAAGTACCGAAGGACAAGGTACGGAGGCAGACATGATGTATTCAAGAAAAAGAACCAACCACGAAGTACTTAATTTAGTAGTGCAGCGTTATCGGGGAACTATCAACGCGACACATTGACCCAGAGTTTTAAAATGACCATCTGGTTATCCAACATGTAGCTGTAGATCTAAATATGCAAGTGCTCAATTAGATGCTCGATTAATAAGATGATCAATGTTTATAAAAGAATTGATAAATAAGGCTACGAATGAACCTCGACTAACCGTGCAGCAGTCAGAAAAAATGACTCTTTGAGGATTAACTAAAATCTTTCTCGGTCGCTCATATTCTCATATAGTCGCTAAACTAGTGTGCACATAAACTGCCTAAACTGGTAATGTGACCGTAAAGTACACATGATACTAATCTAACTATAAAGTACCCAGGGCAATAAAGTGATCATAAACCATCCAAAACGTTAGCATGTCCACGAAGTGTCGAAGATGCTAATGTAACTATAAAGTACCTAAGCCCGTGATGTAACCACAGAATGCCCAAGAAGCTAATGTACTCATCGTGTGCGAAAATGTACAGAGTTATTGAAGAAAGGATCCGCAAATCTGATGTTACATAAACCTGCTCGAAAAGTTCGTATGGGCTCCGATTAGGAGCAAGCATGGCAAGAAAACAAGGAGCTATTTGTTGTTTTTCTGCGGAGATTCCTGAAGAACGTAACGTCGTTTTCCTCGACAATAGATTACGTCGTAATACGTCAGTGGAAACACAAAGGGAAGAAGGCGTACGGAAAATCTTCGGTAATCGTGTAAAAAAAGAGCGGTAAGATAATCTACTGTTCTTATGCGACATGAGATAGCCTCCGTGACGTGTAAAGTAAAGACATTGACGTCCACTGCATTTTTCCATTCGTACATTTTGTACGAACTCTTTTTGCACAATTCGTGCATATTATGTCAGACGAGTTACACCGTATTACTGCAAACAATTTGTTGCTTCACAAATAAAATTGCTATGGCCTCTGCAACCCAACTTTCTCAGAGCCGAACGAAACGTATATAATATCACAAGAAATTGAAAAATCTACAACACAATTGAGGTTGAAGATTCTGTAAACGATTTTTTAGGACTATTAAGTCGCTGCTTGTGAGCGAGGTGTTCAGAACATGACTACGGGTGGGAAAATTGCGCAGTGGATAGCGTACAGTACTTCACCATTCCCACAGTGGGCAATGTTACAAGCGTCGAATACACTGTTTAATCGGCTAGACAAAATGCGAAACTGGGTCAGTCCTGACCCACCATAAAATACACTGTCCACAGACTAAAACCTAATTCAGCCGATCTGAAATATTTCGATACTTGAAGATTTATTATTCGTGGATTCGCATTTATAAATAATAACAAGTTGGGCAAAGAGCGGAGCTGGGTCGCGTCTGACCCATCAAGAAATTGATCCTCTACGAACTGAAAACTGGTCGAACGAAATTTATATTCGATATCCCGATATTTGAAGGTTTATTATTCGCGGAATCGCTTTCGGAAATAATGTCGTTGGTTAATCGATGACCCAGCTCCGCGTCGTGCATCGCTCGTCGGCGTTCTCGTCGGAGAACGAGCGAATCCGTGCGTCGCAATTGCAAAACCGTGGATCTGCGAGGCCTGCGACGCAGTCCCGTGGAAAGCTCGAGTTCGCGTCAATCAAACGGGCTGTTCAAGCCCGAAAAATCTGGGCAACCGTTAGCGTTATTTCGCGGTGCGTTTCGCCGGTCGTGGGTCAACAGGGGATCGGTGCTCGTAGAAGACCGAACAGCTATAATTCGATGACTGGGCTCGCTCGAGGTGAACGAACCGAGAGGTGCACGCGCGACCCAGTCGTCGCGTACGAGTCGTCAAACGACGGAAAATCGAGAGGAGAAAAAGGAGAACAGTGTTTCTGCTGAAAACTCACCGGAGCTACGCGACGTGCGGGCTGTGTCAACTGCGCAGTTGACGGGCTAGAACGCAACGTTCAGGGACGTGGTGCCGCGGTACCGGTGCCCGAACAGTGCAACCGGTAGCGCTAACCGACCGTAGCGCCATCTGGCGAGGCCTCGTGCGCACACGCACCTGGCCTCGGCGGTTCGAACCGCGTGGCGAATTTGCAAACAATGCTCGCTAAAACATCAACTCGAGCTCTAATCGAACTCGGTCTGCTCCATTTGAAATTCCGTGGGCGTTCCTGAAAACTGTTCCTGGCAACCTTCAGAAAGTTTTTCCATTGAGAACTTGAATTTTCTTTATGAGAAACTCATATGTACAATCAACATGCTGCGCGAAATTCCAAAGTTTATCACGGGCCATTATAGCAGCTATCCCACTGTGACTGTACGACGTATAATATTCGAGTTGATAGATGTCTGTAATTCCCAATTTCTTTAGATTTTGACTTATGTTTGCTGCTTGTTAGAATTCATGTACGTAATAAACGCGTAAAAATATATGTATTAAATGTATGTATCAAACTGTTCAACGTGGACACGGAATGTGGCCAACGGCATTCAGATTTTCTGTTATGTTAAAACAGATTAAAATCAATGTTCTCGAATATGTAGCAAGTAATGTGCAAGTAATTATTTGCAAAACATAATCGTTCGTTTTCGAATGTTTCTGTTTGACTTTATTGAACTTAAACATCAATTTTCTATAACCTGTTATTCGAGGGAATGCAGCTGAAACGCATGGTTACAATAACTGTCCATTCCACTGCTATATCGCATGCTTGATAAAACATGGGTGGGGTGGACATCTATTATGACCACAAGCGTATTTCGGAAGCGTAAACGTTACTTTGCGGTCACATTACGTTCATTTCTAGTTATTGTAACTTGATCTCAGTTACGAAATGTAAGGGCATACCAGTACCTCTGTACTATAATAAAATCTTAACGTGTCGACTAGTCCAATTTCGTAATGTGAGCTAGCTGTGCATATTGGAACTTTTTAGAAGATGTTAAAGTTCTATTTGACGCCGACACTCTGGATATATACTTTAAAATATAGAATTTAACATACGAATATCGTCTATCGATTACTTACTAGCCACCAGTTAAATCATGACTCAAAACAAACTCCGTTCTCGCGATTCTCTTGCACGCACTTTCAATCAACTTATTTACATACACTGTTTACTCCAGCAGACGATAATAACACGACAGCAACTCGAGATACAGATTCAATGATATCAACTGCGTCGGTTACAAGCGTGTGATAATAAACGACGTTTTACCAAAGCAAGCTCCCGTGGATTCCGCGCCTGACGATCACGTGACCGAATCGAACGACGGCAACGCCATCGCGGTGAGATCTAGGGAACCAAGATGGAGCGTGGCGCGATCAGCCGACAGAAATGCGAAACCATAAGCGAGTCAGCAACGTCGAACAACACAAGTCCACTACACGAACACACCACGACGTCAGCGCGCACAGAGAGGCAAAAACAGCCACCCTTCTACCAGCTCGACCCCCCTCCCTCGCGATCCCTTGGCAAACCCTCGATCCTACAGGTCCTGACGTCAATGCAGAGAAACAACGCCCTTTGTCGTTAGTTTTAGGGGACCGGCGACGAAAAAAAGTCGGACATTTTGCCCGCGCGCCCTCTTTGCACAACATGGTGTAATCCGTTTTAACACGGGTAATCCCGTCGACGGTATTCCATGGCAGTTTGTATCGCGCGAGCACGTTGTCACCTACTCGTCAGCCAGAAATTGTTGACTCACCGTCTCGTTTTCCGCGATACACGCGGGCTCTACCTCCATGGTTTCCGTGGCTCGGCCTCCTCGTCGGGTTTCCCAGGCGAATCCTCGATGACACAGCTTCGTTCGATCCCAAAACCGTTCTATCTTCCGAGACTTTCGAAACGACAACGTGTGTCTGTTTACAAACACTGCAAGGTCACACTGCAGACCCCCAGACCTCCAACTATCGAGTGTGTTTCATTACGTCACGGCAAGCGAACTCAGCGCCCTGCACGATCAAATCGGAAAGCAAGATGAACTTTGATCGCACGCGAGATCCTTGTAAGGACTCGAAATCCTTACGCACATTGCATCATAATCGGCTTTTCTTTTTTCTAATGAGTCCTCACTCTGAAAAACCCCGCATCATTTCAGTGTCGCGCTCGACATTACCGGTAACTCACGAATCCGGGCATATTAGTGAGAATCGAGTATTCTGTATGCTCCATTTCTACTACGAATGTTCGACAAGATTTGAAGACAATACAGTAAAGTCTAGTTCCCTCGGAACTCCACGATCTAAATATATAAGTCCCTTCGCCTACCCCTTCCACCGAGGGGCATATTCCGCCAAGAAACTCGATCTGCTTCGGTCGCCGGGCAGTGCAAACATGTCGCGTAATCCGATACTGTAATGTGAACCACTACTAATCCAATTACAAAACGTCATTATTTTTCATTATCTTTTTATGAGACTTTCAACGACTTATTTGGGGCATTTTTCTGATCAAAATGACACTAAACACTATATAATTTCCGCTGTATTTAATGGTTCAATTCTGGCATGGGCAATTGGTGCTCCGAAAGTCGATGACGTAGAATTCGCTACCCCCACCCAGCCGGCTAGCGCGAGTCCTGTCCAGTGTTGGGATATTGCGCGGGTTACACGCGCATGCGCGAATAAATGCAGGAACGTATGTACGTCCTAAGTTTATGGGGAAAACAGAGGGGGACTGTTATTGGCGGGAATCCATCGGAAAAGTACAAGACGACACGACGAGACGAGCGTCATCCGATAATGTTAATATATTCAATTGTTTAATAATGGCAACTATTGGAAAAGAAGCTACAAGGAAGCGTAAAGCACAACGCTTCCAAAATTCTTGGTTGGAAGATGATATCTTTAAATTATGGTTAGCTCCTTCTTCAGTAGAAAATAAAGCGCTTTGTATTGCATGCAACAAGACTATCAGATGTAAAAAATCAGATTTTGTGGAATTATGCGGGGTGACCAAGGTACCCCATTTTAGCTCAATTTAGTACTTTACTGACGCTAAAATTGTTGCGCATGCGCGTGTAACCCGCGCAATATCCCAACACTGGACCTGTCCGTTCGGGCGACCGGGGCACGGTAGTTCTACGTTCGGCACTGTCCCTTTGTACTTGCGGCGCGGTTGATGCAGTCATAAAAAAATAGTCTCTCTCCCTGTCCGGACCAGACTGTAATTGCCCGTGGCACATACAACTATGGTATCTCATCATAGAGGCACATAGTCTTGAAAAGAAATATTACATCAGATTGAAAAGGAGGAATTTCTGAGACGATTTAAAAATATATTCACGTAGGAACTATTGAACGTTTAACGATTCAAAATAAAGATAGAGAATGGTAGTTTGTCGTAGGGGTACTTAGGTTTAAAAAGAAATGTTACATGAATCCTTTCATCAGCTCGAACAATATTGACTCGATAAAATTTGTTAACTATGAAATAGGACGATCCTTATATGGTGATTGTTTATTAACATGACTCGTGTTTATTGCATATGCTCCTGAGATCCACAATTTAAATTTACCTCAGATCTCCCGCGCTAAGGCAGATGGCAGTGCCGCAATCGATGATCCTCTACAGCCAATGACAGCGCTTCTAAATCCGTCGGATATACAAGAATTCAACAACGAATAAGAAAGTCAACAAGAAGAAATCATTATTTCAGAATCTTATTCAAATTATATTGATATTCAAGAGCAAAATAATTTCTCTGGGAAAATCTTATCTCTAAATCTTATGGAAAAATAGAAGCTGCATTAGTCGCTGTATCACGAATATTTTCGGTTCTTTTATATACTGTACGAATCGGTTAAGTTGTACTTGTGAGAAACATTAGTTAAACTAATTAATTTATTTTATATAATTTCAATTGGTCCTCGCTAATTTCAATTCGTCAAAGCGATTATTCGTAGCCATCTGGTGGCAAATTCTAGAGGCACGATAGCGTACGCTTCGCGTTGATTTTTGCCCTTCTTGGGAATGAATTTCTGACCAACGGTCTTTATACCCAGATTTCTGTGCGCGCTTGTTTCGTCTTCGTTCGCCGCCATCATTACGAAGACGAAAGAGGTTGGATTTACTGATTTTCCCGTGGTAGTGCCGTTAAACGAAATCTAGCACAAATGAAGATGGTGGATAAAATAGAAATGAGCCTGGACGACATTATCAAGCAAAATAAAGGGACCAGACCGCGCGGCGGCGGTAGCAGGCGCGGAAGAGGTGCCGGTAACTCACCTCGCAGAGGAGCACGCAGAACTCAAAGAGTTGGTGGTGGCGTCATGCGAGGACGCAGTCGTGGTGGCATTACTCGAAGTTCTCTTCCGTACACACGGGTAAGAAATTCACTTGATTTATCTTTTTCGCCAGTCTTTCGCTATCTGGTATCGCAAAGACATTATCATGTGCACCGTAATATTAGAACCTATCATACTACTTCCGCTTTAAACGCTGGTGTATGAATTATTTTAATCTTTGAGTAATGATCATATTTCATAGTAAAGCAGTCTCGTGGAGAATCGGTACACCATTCCTGCGTTTTTTATGTGATTTCTTACGAAAACGATTTATTTATTACTGAAATATTCTTCAGAATCGTTATAACTCATATTATTATAGATATATTAAATCTTTGATTTTAAGAACGTTTGCGCGCATCATTTCTACACGCTTAATCGGTTTTTGCGTACCAATGAATGTAAATAGTTGAAACTTCTAGAATTTCGTTTAGCGTTCATTGTTATTTATCTGGTTAATTCTGAGTTGCTATATTTTAATAGATTTAAATTTATCACTTATCTAATTTTATGAAGAAACAGTAACAAACAATCTATTTTGTAACTTGTTTTTTTTTTAATAATAATTGATGATCAAAATATGATGGTAGGGCGATGTAAACAGTGCATGGAAGCACGATATGTTCGATGGAGTAAAAAAGGTTGGTCGAAGTGCGATAGGTAGCGCAGGAACAACTAAGCTTCTTGTATCCAATTTGGACTTTGGAGTATCAGATTCTGATATTCAGGTACGATCATTGAACATATTGATATTAGATATTTAAATGACGAAGACTTATAATAATTTGATACACGCGTGTTTGTATTTCTAGGAATTATTTAGTGAATTTGGTCCTTTGAAGTCAGCTGCGGTACATTATGATAGGTCAGGTCGATCCTTGGGATCCGCGGATGTTATATTTGAAAGAAGAGCAGATGCTATTAAAGCGATGAAACAGTACAATGGTGTACCCTTAGATGGTATGTAGTTTTATGCTGATATTACAAACGTTTCTTTTAGTGTCTCTTTTTAATTATAAAATTCCGCCTATATTTAGGGTTTCAGTATCACTAATTAATCTGGTCTCCAGTTTATACCTAGTGACATACAATTTGAGCATTTTCTCTTTTATTCTTCCATAAACACTCCGACATGGGATGACATTAAAGAAAAACAAAAATTTCAAAGAAGTTCTAGTGAATTATGATTTGCACAAATATTCACATCTATTATTGCAATGTGTGATATACATCGGCAGGTCGTGAAATGAACATACAAGTTGCTACCTCTGAAATACCAGTCACATCTATCCGTGGAGGCCCGAGACTTACCGGCAGTAATTATACACAGAGACCTCAGTCCCGCTTTAGAGGTACTCGTGGAGCAGGACCCATCAGAGGTACGTAATCGTATGAATTAGGAATTACAGGAAACATTCGTTTAATAAAGAAATTGATCGGTTAACGAATATCCGCAATGTTTCTATTTAAAGGACGTGGAACCGGTCGACGTGGTGGTAGAGGAGGCAGTCGGCAACCAATGAAAACTCCAACTGCTGAAGAACTAGATGCCGAGTTGGAAGCTTATGTAAAAGAAGTAAAGTAACAACGTTGCAAATCTTCACACCCTTAAGATTTTGTTCTGATCTGACTTAACACGATACAATGTGTTTCCCTAATTTTCATGAGAATATATAAAATAAGTAATAACTGTATCATTAGCAAAATGTTATAACAAATTTATTTTAAAACAGCCTTTTTATTTTTGACGTTTTCTCTGCAAAATTGGCATACAAATTTTACAGACTTAAGAAAGATGGTTTATAGAAATTCATAATTTTTTTATGGTACCTCAACAAACAGCAAAAAAGAAATAAAAAAAGTTATGATGTAAAGACTGTATGGATTTGTATGTACTATCGTGCGTGTGTGGTTATCAGATGAAAAATACAGTAAAATTCATCTTTAAAAGTTGTTGTTTATCAAAGTACAGAACGTGCTTCTAGCCCTTAATCTAATTTTTGATTCATAGAATAATGAGTGGTTTAAGATATCCATTTTTAAACTTAGTTTACACCTTGTAGAAGATCCTATTATACACTGTATATGTCAATTACTATTATATATTAATAGTACCATACCTTTGTACATTATGTTTACCGAATTGTTTTCTTACCATGAATAATGAAATTTACCACTATGCGTAGTTAATAGCTCATAGTGGAATAAGGCTGTGACATACTGTTATCTAGTCAACAACTAATGAAATATTTTACTGTGCAGTAATGGGCTTGTAAGACAATGTATACGCTTCTAAGTATGCGGCGTATGAATGGCAATGCAGTGGCACAAGACTGAAGCAAACAAACTGACGAGTCGTTACCTAATAAATAACAATACTCTTGACAATGAAATAATATTTATTTCCCACCTAATCGTAGTTTCGTATTTTGGTCAAACTTTTTTTTCATTCGAATGCGTGAAATCTTCTTCTTAAACGTTTTATTTCTGTAGTATTGAAGATACAGTTTGTATGAAAGGTAATTTTATGAAAGAAAACATTGGTTTGAAGAACATTCTTTATTTATTTAAATAATCACACGAGGTATTTTGTACATATGTAAAAATATTTACTAATAGATACCAGAGTGGACTAAGTTAATTTCCACTCTTGATTGTAAAGTAGATCACTACAGAGTTGTACTTGTTTGCATCTTAGGAAGTCATTCATCAATGCTTCTGGAATTATTAATTTTCTAAATACTTAATAATAAGATCAGTCGAGTTTAGATAATAAACTTTTACTATGCAATAATTGTGTACAATATGAGGCAACATTACCACACCAGTGTTTTAAATTATAAAAGATAGATAAACGACGTTGATTTCTCTTATAATCTCTTTAGTGTTCTTTTTTTATCTTTTAACATTTTTTTCTTTTCCGCTGATAGTTTTTTATCCCCCGCATGCTTTTTCGGGAGAGGTCCTCCGACTTCAGAGGAAGCACAACTTTCCAGACCCGCTTTACTGCCCTTTCCACCTCCCTGTGGCGTAAGTTCATCACACATTATTTTATATTGGATATGCGTATGAACGAATTTAATATGGTTTTCATAATATTTTACCTGTGCATGTATTTCTGTCATCATCTTTGCTCTCTCAGAGTAATCATCGTACCTTTCTAAAAGTAATTTACCTGCTTCTTCGTTTAAAGCAGATTCTGCATTTGGCACTATTAAGAGACACTTTACAGTCTGAAAATTATAATTGACATTATGAACTTCCATAACATTTATTCATGATTAAATGTTTATTGATTCATAAGTAACTTACTAATAATATATGTTTAATTCCGAGATCTGATTTCCAATCCTTTTTTAATGTATTGACACAGATTTCTCCATTTTTCGCAACGTTTGGATGAAAGATTTTTGTAAGGAAGAAAGCCTTTGGTGGTCCTTGGGGGAAATCTTTGCCAAGAGCTAGTTTTACTCTAAAGAAACCACCCGCATATGGTGTTCCAGCTAGTAGAACAAATAGATATTATTTTCATTAACAAGTGGTATAGAATACAATATGGAAAACGTCACGCATAAAACTAAAATGTACTAAACGAATAATTCTTTCTCCACATTTATGTGTACAAAATGTTTAGAAAGTAATGATCATCCGTTGTAAGAGTAATTCTCCGCAACACGAGCATTGACAACGGACACTGTCAACATTAACATGTGTTGCTAGAATTTGATGTAACTTAGTTTCACTGGTACCCGTACTTATGATACTCCAACATTGCAGGCCTAACAGTTCCTTTCATAACTGAGAACCTCCAGAATTTTTATCTCATTTTCAACAATAAGATTTAATTTTCTTACGAACATCTACGCAACGTGTTATAAATAATCGTCCATAGAACGGATGGCCATTACGTTTTCGACACCCTGTACATACATAAATGACATACGAATAGAGGTTATGGAGCAATAATTACAGAAATGTTTGATAAACATTGTATGATCTAAATTTAACAAGTATAATAATTACGTGAGCATCAATCTTACAGGGTCCTTCGATAATAGCTTGGATATCCGTAACGTCTTCTTCATTCAAAATAACACGAATACCCTCGGGTGGTTGTGCAGCTAATTCGCTCATTTCCTTGGCTACCCGTCGAATAATTTGTGGGGATAGGTTTTCGACATTTGATTTCTAAAATATGAATCATGATAAAAGGTTTAATACGCTGGTGAGAATGTATACAACGAGAAAGCCTGTCCCCTTAACCAGGGGATAAACAAGAAGCACCGCCGTTAAACGTTCGCAGTTATGGAATAATATGTGTCATCGGATACTTACAGAACTTACAGCAGCCATATTCAACAAATTTTAAGGGAAATATCAACTAAACGCGCTCAGGACGCGATTATTTAATGTATACTGTTAGAAAATCTTTAACGTCACAACATCAGCACAGCATCGCCTGCAATAACCAACATTTTGAACTGACAGCCAATCGGGTGCGAGTTACAATAATCTCGAAGGCAGAAGTCGATTCTTCGTCATTTCGTGTGTTTTCAAGCAAGAAGGCTATCCGGCGTCTTGGACTTTTGTTGAACAAACGACATCGTAATTAAATTAAACGACGAAGAAATGGTCGAATCCAGAAGCACATAAGTCTGGATAATGCAAGGAGATTGTGGCCGTGTTCAACGATAAGTTTTACTTAAGCGCACATTCGCGTTGCAATCACACTGTATCGTCTGTCAGAGCGAATTTAAATATTTCGTTACACATCGACCAGGATGACCGACAATGCGACGATAGAAATGGTCAGATTTTATTCGTTTTATTTGTTTCTTTATTTAATCTAATATATGGTTAAACTCGCGTTGGGAAAATTTCGTTCTAAGCATTAAATCATAGAGTTTCATTATGGTAGAAAAATCAATGACAGTGACACTCATTTATCTTCTTTAACAACACCAATTTATTGTAGGAACAGCACATGAAACAATTAAAGCGCAGAATGGAATGTTGGCGTGAAGTAATACTTCCAATGAGCTCCATTCTATTATGGGAACGATCTTGGTATCCTGGACTTATATTTGGAATAACAAGTACAATATTCTTGTAAGCAGAACTGTTTCACATACATAAAATTTGCTTTGCTACATTTTATAAAGCAATTTATTAAGAAAATAAATCTTATTTACATTCGTAACATTGGATTCAAAAGTTTTATATTATTATTTATCTAAATTTATAAAATAAATAATGTAAATGCTGGTTTCTTCTGATATGTTGTTTTTATTTGTTATTGGTATTTTCCAGTGTTTTATGTTTCATTTAATAACTGTGGCTTTTTCCTTTTACAGTTTAATATGGATGTTGGAACCTGCTTTTCTTACAATTGTATCTGTATCCCTTCTTGTGTTATCCTTGATCGATTATCTTGTACCACTTGTGACATCGTTTTTATGTACTCCTAATGGTTGGACAGGTCAAAAAGAGAAAAAACTGAATGAGATTTGCCAAAATCTGTCTAGAACAATTTTACAGCTCCAACATCTGTGGGCAACAATGTTACATACACGAAATAATCGTCCCAATTTTGTAAGCAGAAGGAAATAAATAATAATAATGTATTTTGTTTGATGTCCACTTAAACTGCTTATTTCAGACTGATGGATTTTTATGTTTCAGTATTATGCAGGAATAATAAGTAGCCTACTTATTTTTACATGGATTAGGAGTACAATCAACAATTTACTTCTGTTTTACATTGCAGGTAATACACCAAAATTATATTTATTTGTTTGATACGTTTTTGTATAATATAAAAATTTTGAAATTCTGTACAAAATTGTTACAGTGAATGCAATGTTGCTCCTGCCAGGACTCAGACATAATGGACGTGCAATGTCAGCAATAACATTTGTACGTGAATATCTCTTTCATTCTAAAAAATCATAATTATTATTTTCTATTAATAATCATTCTTTCTCTTTATTCTCTACATAACTTGTTATCGAAGATAAATTAATACTTTGCGTACTTATTCAAAGTTAGGAAATAGTAGATTTTCTGCTTAAAAAAAAACGTGTAAGTATCATACGATGAATTATGCTTGTCTTTTGTTTTGTCATTTTGTATAATATTAAACGTAACTCATTGTTAATGCACTTTTATACCCGTGAGTATATTTTCACGTTGCTTTTTCATTCGTCACTAGTAATATAAGTAATTCATATTTTACTAGTGTTTGTTTAATTTAAAAGAAATTATTGCGTAAATATTACTTAGATAATAGTATGTTTGTGGTAATTTTTTGACATTCTAAACTGTTTTAATACTGATCAGCGTATTTTTATTATATGTGATGTTTATAATATAATACATTGAATAATGTTAAATATATTTATGCAAATATTTATGTGACATTTCGAACATGTTTAATGCATTAAGTGGATAAATTTCGGATCATAAATACCCGTGTAAGCACAATTAATATTGAATAAAATCGATTTATGCAGTAACAAATACTAATATTACGGAAATTATTTTATCATTAGTTTTATGCTATATACAAATATCATAAATGTCAGTAAACATTCCCGATAATTATAATTAGTAAGATTAAATTTCGCGGGTATGCTCGGTGAAAGGTGGCGCTTGTAGTTGTGGACATGTTTTTCTCGTTCGTTCGGCACACGTCATATAGGTAACACTGTGAAGCTGTCTGAAGATACTTTCGATCAGACCTGATCAGACCGTTTGTATACACAATATCTACATACGTACATATGTAATAAAGTTGTATGACAAGTATTTTATTATTATGCCATGACTTGTCATGATTACTGTCTTGTCGGTAATCATAAGTGAAAATTATTTATTCGGCCATTTGATTCGATAGATTTAAATTGTGTATGAATCATGTTTATTAAAACTGTGCATTAATGAAGCATTATGTTAAATAACTTTTAAATGTATATACTATCAGAATTGTATTGTTTTTATAATATATGACTAAATCATGGAGAGAATAGTAAAGTTAAATGAACAAACAGCTGGCAGAGATAAACTTATCAGGTAAGTAATTTATGGTCTGTTTCTAAATATTTGTGAATGTAAATAGTATATAAAATATTTTCATAAAAATATAGATTTATACTTTGCACAACAGTTACATAATCTTTAGCATTGTGTTAAATTTTGGAAAATTATTTATAAATGTGTATATTATTGTATAAATAGAAATATTGAAATAAGAAATAATTTATTTATACATTTTACAGATTGCTTCAATATGCAAGTCGTGCTTATTGGTATTATGCTCAGAACATTCGTGCGACACAACATTCTGCAGAAATCATAAGAAGTTTGGAGTATACCTTAAGTTCATTTAGAAAATGTACTTTTCAGATAATATCAAAGATTTTCAAGCAATTTATGCACTTGTTTATATTATATGTTCCTAATTTCTTTCAGTATTACGCCTTGGACGATGTATGGATAGTATATATGGTGCCCTAAAGATGATGAGACATCCAGATATGGTTTTAAAAATCATTTTAATGACATCAAAACTTGCTAATGCTATATTTCTATTTGCAGACCACATCATTTGGATTGGTCGTGTGGGATTACACAAAGTAAACATAGAAAAATGGAGTAAAACAGCTAATAAATATTGGTTAATAAGTATTATTATGAATCTTGTAAGAGATATTCGTGAAGTTATTAACATTTTAGAACGTGAGGGAAAGAATGCATTTGTGAACACATCAAAACTTTCATTGAATACTTGGAAACAGTATGAAATGTTGTTGCCAATAAGAAATCACAAAATAGTTGTAATGGACACTGTTAAAAATGGATGTGATTTGCTAATTCCATTGACAGCATTAGGTTACACTAAACTTACTCCTGGAACAATAGGTGTATGTGGTCTTATATCTTCATTTGTAGGTCTTTATACAATAATTTATCCATTATATAAGTTAACACCATCTTAAAACGCATTTGTACATTCTATTACGTTTTTATATAATAAATAATAAAAAAAGGGTGATATGTCAATAGTTAAACGATATTTTTATATGGATTTTATATACTGAGATGTATATTATGTATTTTTTACAAAAATTTTTCCTGTGATACTTGGAAGTTGTTTAAAATTAGTATGTAATGCATGAAAACAAGGAATTGGGATAATGAAGAATGCTTATACATGTATTTAATTTTGTTACATTTTTATGAGAATATATTTTATTAAAAAGAAGTTTTGTTTTTATTTTGTAACAATGTATAAAAAATATTGCGTATTAAAACTTTGATTGCATTTATTAATATAACAAATTTTAGGCAATACTTTCTGTCAATATTGGTGTTTGCTCGTAAATAATAACAGTTAGCTCGTACTTATTCGAATGATATGTTAATAAAACACCCCATTTACCACAAATCATTGCATAGATGGATGCTATAGCTGTACTCTTAGAAAGTGGGTAAATGGCTGTAAAAATCGTGTTGTACAGTGTCGGACTATTTTCTATGATTCGTTTTTCGAAAGAGACGCTTCAAATACGCTCATAGTTATAATAGCTGTCACCACACTCCACTACTTCAAACTTGCAACATATGTAGGAGAGGAGTGTATGTAGATACATCTATCATGACTATGAATGTATTTCAGGTGTTAAAATTCGAAAAATTGATCACATTTAAACGTAGAATAAAATAATAAACTTACGGATATGATAATAAAATGTAAGGAAGAGGTACCAAATTAGTGCTGCAAAACCACTGAGAGCAGCCAGAAAACCAATAAAATTTAGATAGTTCAATGTGGTTTTCGTGTGCCATCTTCCTAAAGTTCCCTTTTCTTTGACCCAGCGTAAATGAAAGCAAACTGCAGCTATAATACCTGTGTAATATATTATTTAATACAAATGTACATTTTTATCAGCTTCAAAATTACGAACCATGGTATTGTGCTATATACTAAAACAGGAAATAGTCATTTTTATTTGTGAAGCAAACTAGGGAGGAAGTAACAGCAAGTTGTTTTTAATTCACACAAAAGTATCGTATATAAATTTCGATTGCCTCAGATACAGCGAAGGTCTGAATGATTTGCAGAATTTGTTATAATTAGTGCGTTATCAATGATTATATTATCAGTAATCATTATCTTAGGAATGATGCTAACCTGATAGGATTGACCAAAATCCAACCTGAGAATTTCCGTGTACAATGAAAAAGTAGATACAGTTTGATATGCCTATAAGTACGCCGATGCCACACAGTATAAAATATATAGTAGCATTTCTTGACATTTTTCAATTGTTGATTTCACTCTTCGCAATACATAAGTCGACCGTACCTGCACAGTATCCGTATGTCATATAGAAACTATAGTTTCTATATATATTTTTTTTAGTACATTATGAAACCGTGTTTAAAATTATACGTAAGTACTTCAGGAACTTCTTCCGATAGAAATAAATTGTTACTGTTATTACCCACAATATCTTGAAGTTATATAAAGTTTATAGTCAGTAAACAATAGCTAATCTTGTATCAAATTCTAACGAGATTGTTATAACTGCTTTTACGTTATTTCGTAGACACAAAGAGAATATCCTCTCTGGTAGACATAAGCAGCTACTGAATATCATTTCCTATATTTCCAAATAAACTATAAAACGAAATTATAATTTACAGATTTATCGCACGTGTTTTCACACGAGCAAATGTTTCTTTGATTCAATATCAAAAAAGATACAAAACCAAAATTTTTCATGAGACAGATATACTATCACAGACGAAATATTTAGTCTTGAGGGTAAAGTCTACTGCATTTTGTAAAAGTATTAACACAAACGAGGTATAGGAGTAGCCAAGCCTTTTTCTGTCTACGGTTCTGAATTACCGACTCTGTAGATAATGCCCTAGTAGTTGGACCCACTTGCTTATGTCGCTGAATAACACAGGGGCTAACAATCTTTAATAGTACTTTGTCGATGGCCAAACGATACGGACATTCAATTACAGTTTAAGGTAACCAAGATGTCGCAAGTGGTAAATTCAAGGAATTCAGTAGCAGCGTCATCTAGCAATATGTTTTGAAACTGGTAGGTAACAAGGTTTGACGACTAGTCTCAGCGTTTCGCCGCTATGACAATAATAAAACTTGAAGTTAGTACGTCAGTGGTCGTACTAACAATTGTATAGGTGTTTGCATGTAGATGTAGATTCTACATTGTAGAATATACTTGCAGCAACAACTGGCAGTGTGAACGTATTACAGCTGACCGGTAATACTATTTAAATAGATCACGGTCTTTTCGCTGTTGATGTACAGTTATGGCACGAGCAATAACTAAGTCGTCAAGTAGCCGTAAGTTCGTATGTTAATAATACATGTATTTAACGTGGACTAAAATGTTATATTTTGATTGATAGAATTTTTTACAATTATTAGTAAGATCATACATTACTGTGTTTGTCTGTAAGAACATGAGGTCAATAAAAAATAGTTATTTAATTAATCCCACACTTTATATGTGTTATTAATTTATAAATATGTATACGATTTAAACTTTACCATACGATTTAACAGCATATATTATTTTTAAAAAATCACACTATTGTGCATAGTATTTTACTAATAAAAATGCGTTAATAAAATGTACGTTCTAAATTTCAAATATTAAATATGATTTTTAAATGATTAATTATGTGTAACTTTATTACAGTGTTTTACAATATACGTAATGAAAATGAACTTTGATCTTGCGATATAGATATACATTTATTTATGTAAATTCATGGTTTAGTTTTAGAAATAATTTCTTAGATAAAAGATTTAGTAATATAACTTAGAATAAGTATTTGTAGCAAGTCAAGTAGAAAAGTATATCCATAGTCAGACGAATTAATAGAATCTACTGCGAGGTTAGAGTTCGTTTGTTTTCTTTGCTGATACTACCTACGTAAGTAGAACTGTCAAATTTCACGTGACAGATGTTGGAGTGAATTTACATGTATGTTTAAAACATACACAATACGTAGATAAAACAAATTTATGTATATATTGCCTACATGCACACTTTTTCGAAACTAAATTTTATGGCTACAAAGGATATCAAATTGATATTAATTGTGAAATGATTTCTGTGTTCTTATTCTATTTCAACTACACTAACTTCTGTTGGCAGTACAGAGGTTGCAATGGATTTTTCAAAGGGCCTATTCGCAAGAACAATTTCCAAAAATCACCACCCATTATACTATTATACCCAGAGAAACAGATCCAAGATGGAAAGGTATGTGTAAAGTAAATGAAAATATTATTCATAAGTGTAAAAAGTTGTATACTTAAAGCATTAAATACGTTTTACAGATATAAACATGGAAAGGTACGTAGATGAAACAGATATCTTAATTGTCGGTGGTGGACCTGCTGGACTATCAGCTGCTATTCAAGCTCGTAAACTAGCTGAGAAACAAGGGAAAGAGCTTAGGGTTACTGTTGTTGAAAAGGCTGCCACTATTGGAGGTCATATTCTCAGTGGAGCATGTTTGGATCCAATTGCTTTAAATGAACTCTTCCCAAACTGGAAAGAGTTAGGTGCACCATTAAATACTCCTGTTACACATGATAAATTTGCAATACTTACTGAAAAAGGCAGGATATCAGTACCAATTTTAAAAGGAATGCCTATGTACAATCATGGGAACTATATTGTTAGGTAATACATTATGATAATTGCGAAGGTAGACCTATTTAGTGTACACTTTTAGAATGTTGGCATTTTAATTATTATTTTATACAGATTGGGCCATGTTGTAGCTTGGCTTGGACAACAAGCTGAAGCTGCAGGAGTAGAATTATATCCTGGCTATGCTGCGTCAGAAGTACTTTATCATGAAGATGGATCTGTTAAAGGAATAGCTACAAATGATGTTGGCATTGCTAAAGACGGTTCCCCAAAGGATATCTTTGAACGGGGAATGGAATTGCATGCAAAGTGTACAATTTTTGCAGAGGGGTGTCATGGGCACCTTACAAAACAAGTTTCTAAGAAATTGAATCTAAGAAAAGATTGTGAGCCTCAGACTTATGGCATAGGTTTGAAAGAGGTAATTAATAAAAAATTTCGGTGGCAATTTAATTCTTGTGCATTTAAGACACTTGCAGTGAACATATTTTTTACTATAGGTCTGGGAAATTGATCCAAAAAATCATAAACCTGGTACTGTTGAACACACAGTTGGTTGGCCACTTAAAAGAGACACTTATGGTGGTTCTTTCTTATATCATCTCAATGAAGACACACCTCTTATTGCTATAGGTTTTGTCGTAGGGCTAGATTATTCGAACCCTTATTTACATCCATTCAAAGAATTTCAAAAGTTTAAACATCATCCGAGTATTAAATCTATACTCGAAGGAGGAAAACGGTAAATCTTTACACTTCGCAAATTTCATTCTTTGTATTCTCTTTTTATAATTCCAATTTTTATTTTAGAATAGCATATGGTGCAAGAGCTTTAGTTGAAGGAGGTTTACAAGCTATTCCCAAACTTCAGTTTCCTGGTGGTTGTCTAGTTGGTTGCACAGCAGGATTCCTCAATGTTCCGAAAGTTAAAGGAACCCATAACGCAATGAAAAGTGGAATGCTCGCAGCAGAGAGTGTTATAGAAGCTATTATTGATGCAGAAAACAATCCTTCACCTACCAAAGGTTTAGAACCAAAATCTTACACCAACAAAATAGAGAATAGTTGGATTTATACAGAGTTGAAAGCCGTTAGGAATGTGAGACCAAGTTTCCACACAAGTCTTGGACTCTATGGAGGCATGATGTACTCTGGATTTTCTATGTTAATTGGTGGAAGAGAACCATGGACTCTGTCCCATGGAGGTACGATAATTTATGATAAAATATACTAAAAAATTGAAAGTTTAATTATTGTGATTATTACAAATGGCAATATCTGTAGGTCCAGATTACAAGAGGTTGAAACCGGCATCTGAATGTACACCAATCGATTATCCAAAACCTGATAACAAAATATCGTTCGATTTATTGTCTTCGGTAGCACTTACTGGCACGAATCATGAAGCTGAACAGCCTCCTCATCTTACTTTGGCCGATGATACTGTACCAGTAAATAGAAATTTAGCTGTTTTTGCTGGACCGGAAGGTCGATTTTGTCCTGCTGGTGAGTGATGAATTTGTTTCTTGTTAATTCTTTTTTGCTCAATATTTATTAGAAGAAGGGAATATTCTTTTACAGTTTTGAGACATATTTTCCTTTTCTTTTATATTTTATTTAAAATATGCATAAAATAATTTGCTTTTTAAAAACATGTGTTTGACCCTTTTAAAAGTAAATCAAAATATAATAAGCAAATTTCACTGCCAATGGAAAATATATTTTGAATTTCTTTATTATTATATTATACTATCTTTATTATTATATTTATGTTTTATTATCGTATGTTATACCTTAATTTTATTACCTGATTCTGAGTAAAAATATGGGGATAAGGAAATCAAAAAATGAATGAATTGTGAATACATATTTGTTAAATATTCGTCGAATTTTCGTTCTTTCAATGTAACTATGGTTAACGTTTCTGATTATTATTCACTTTTTCAATTTATAATGGATATTGATCAAAATGTTTGTCAATTCTTGACCTAAAAATTAAGTCACATGTAAACCACAGCTGAAATAACAAGCAATGAGCAGACATATGAGGTAAGTTAGAAATAAATATTAATGAGAAAGTATATAAATAATAATTAAATATCCATATAAAACGTCCTCGTTTTTAGATTTTACCGTACAGTGTAAACATTGTACTAGGTTGTATAAAATATAATGCCCATTTTCTCTTTAATCCATCTTTAGAATAAATTACGAATAATAGTATCCTATAATATTATCATTATCTGTTCCATAAAAATATGTTTTCTTTATCTCAAATAGAAAATTATATTAGTAGTTATATTGTAATTTGAAGTTCTAAAGTTAGTTTAACGCATTACCGATCAGTGGTTGTTTATTAATTCTTAAAACTTTATGATTAATAGTAACAGCAGTAATAATTTCAATCTCCAAATTGTCGACATAATATAATAATTTTTGAAAAATTATTATTTACAGAAAGATTTATATTATTACTAAACTTATATTTATAAATAAGCCGACTTCACAAAATCGATGATTAATTTGACATCCATTAGCGATGTGTACGTTTAGCATTTCCCGTGTCTCTGTAATTTCGATTAGGACCGTTCGCTTTCATCCATATTTGCTCTACGTACATATTCCCCTCTCCCATCTTTTGCTCCTTTTCTTCTCCCTCCACGAATCGCGTCTGGGTTTATCGACCGATGTGTCCTTGAACTTGAGCCATCCGAACACCCCGCATGGCTAGACTACCCTCGACCAAGCACAAGTCCCGAATTCAGGGTGCGCAGAGCTGCGGCCATCAACCCTCCTTCAGCATTTTTTCTTCGGATCCTTTCTAAAGAAAGCGGACATCGTCTGCACGCCATCCATCACTAAACCAACGATTCAACACATTGATAAAAAAAAAGAAAACATAAAAATTCCAGGAGTGCAGCAAAACGAAAAATACTTAGCGAGTTCATCCCCCATTTTTTAATTCCACAAATCCTTCAATTAATTAAATCAAATTCTTCTTCTGACCACTTCTAAAGAAGGCAGATATTTGCAGAATTTTGTGACACAAAAATATATAAAAATTCCCCGAGTGCAGTAAAATGAAAAATTTTTAACGCTTTCATCCCCTTATTCTCGTAACTCGGCAAATTTTCCATTTAATTGAATCGCGCGAATTTAATTTTGATGCGCGCGGTAACTGCGAATTTGCATGAACATTCGTAGTCGGGAGATTGGCAGAATTATTCGCAGTCTGGTGATCGCAGACGTTCGGTGTAGTTTCTCAGACAAATTTGATACAAGCCGGCATCTGTAAGCGGGCGAAATTTATACGTCTGCCGTGCTTACTACCCTCCCACTACCTTTGATATTTACTGCACTCTACCTTCTTTCTATTTCCCTCGTGGAGCAACCTCTTGCTTTCCCCAGGATCGGTCGTCGGGGAAACGGGGAGGAGCTCGATGGGGGTTGTTTTCCTACAGAACAATTCGAATGTCTGGAAAGTGGAAGGGAACAGGTTATCGACTGTCTGGCGCGGAGGGCACGATTTGACCTTCGTAATGGAACTGATAATCTACTAAAAGAAGATCAGAATTACTCAGATTTTTCATTTGAAATCTGAGATAAATGTTGTTTTAAAAGAGAAATCGAAAAGTAGTATGTACTTCTAAGCTTCCTTTTGATACAGCATAACTATCGAAAATCCCATTTGTTCCCTTATTTTCTCGAGTCTATAGGTACACTGATACGTAGGATGGTTGTGATTATGTTTGTATATTTCACCACTGTTTATATCAGAGAATAAAATAATGTGATATAAGAGACATTTTTCATGTATTGTTTTTTGCAGGGGTTTATGAATTTGTACCGCTTGAGTCTGGAGAGGGAGAAAGACTGCAAATAAATGCCCAAAATTGCATCCACTGTAAAACATGCGACATCAAAGATCCCAGTCAAAATATCAACTGGGTTGTACCGGAAGGTGGCGGTGGTCCAGCGTACAATGGGATGTAAATCGCAACTGGAAATTGTTTGAATTTTTATGATGCATTCAGATTATATTTTTTTACGTGTATTCATTGTTCGTATAAACGATTGAAGATGAAATAATCAATGAACATATTTTGGAAAATTATAAGCACATAATATACATATTTTAATACTGTATACATAGTTTTGTAAATTAATTAAGACGTGTATAGTGTACAGTAAAATGATCGAATTTATAAATTTCTACCTATAAATTCTTAAACAATGTTATATTTTTTATATGTATAAAATGAATTTTAAATAGCTGTAAAAATACAGTATGTTACGAACAGAATCATACTATTAACGTTTAACGTTGAATAGTTATTAGAATTCTTAAAATGCATTGTGTAGAAAATTTCACTGCCACTTTACAATCTTTTTTATAAAGTATTTCTTCTTGAGAACAATGCTGTGCATATACTTAGTAAAAGTTTTAATAATTTTTTTTTTATTGAAAGGTACATGCATACCTTTATTTACATATTCTGTAAATTTAATTTAACATCTAACGATCTAACGAGATTAAAAATTATGCAGTTATTACGTGAAATAAAGTCAATTTTCCCTTAAAGCAGATAAAAAAATAAATGTCTGTGTCACTAAAACTCGCTATAACTGAGAGATATAGGATAATACTAACCAAAAAAAATTGAAAAATGTACAGTGTATTGAGAAGAAATCTTCTATTTTAATATAATGTCTTCCATATTTTTAGAAAATATATTATATATTTTTTTATTGTTATACACACAGTTCAAATTCTATTCTGGTACATAAGTATAACAATAACAATTGCTCAAATGCATAAAAATATGATAAAAACTCAGTACATTATTATCCTTTTTATGGATTTATTTATACTTATAGTATATAAAACAGCGACTTTTTGTAAACAATGTAACGATATTCCAATAAAGCCTGGTGTAATAGCAGGATACAGAAATTGTTTGTTACCTTTGCAATTATTTTTGTATTTAGTAGAATGTGAAACATTTGTTTGATATACGTGCGCATTATGAATAAATCCTTCCACAAAAAACTCGCAATAATTGGAAAGACCCACCATTTTCTGAACAATGTTTAATCTACCGAACAAATGTTTTTTTTACTGATAATAAAATAACAGAATGCAACACATTATTTTCCTTGCCTGTAGTTTTTAACTGTTTGTAGTTTTTAACACATGCATCACTAGTCCGAAAATACAATGACACTGTTTTCTCATTTTGTTTTAATAATGATTACGGGCATAAAAATTTTGTAATTTATTTTTATACAAAACCAACAGTCAGAATGGAGGTGCGATCTTTTATCAAAAAAATTTGGTATGCATACAGAATTATACAACTTACATTCATTTTTAAAATTAATCTCATATCATCTATGTAAACTCTTTTGTTTATTAGTTGGCATGGACTGTTAATATTTAATATCTTCCCCCAATTGGCTATCTTGAAATATTCAAAACATTTATTATTCACTTTAAACACTTGAGAAGAAAGTTCATCGTCAAACTGATACAAATTGGTTTCGTTGCCAGAGTTCAATGAACGAGGCATTACTGTACTTCTCTCGAAACAACATTTGTTATCACTAAAACTGTTTCTACCACGAACTCCGGTATAGTTTCTTCAGTGTTCTGTTACATTATAAAAAAATCGTCCGAGAATATGCAGCTGGTAGAGTTCGCAATTTTGGATTCAGTTGGAAAAAAACTATTCTACGTTGCAACTTTTGTTTTGGTATTAAATATTTTATGGTAGTCTATGCGCAAGTGCTCTCGGTGGTTTGAACACATCTCAGTGTACTGTTGTTCGTCGTTCGTGAATGGTCGGTATACAATACAATCTTATTGTGATACATAATTTCTCAGTATATCTGTCATGCTACTAGGAAAAACAACAGAAATTATATTTTTAAAAAATTCAATCTATGCTTCAAGATCTGGAATTGTGATCTCAAAACAAAAAGAAAATGTATTAAAATAATTTTCTCTATTCTCTGAAATCTGAAACATATTTTATTTGTTTACTGTAAAGTAGGTGAATAGAAGTTTAGAAATTTCAGTTGATCTAATTCATTGGATGGAAAAGATAAAATTTTAGTGTGTTTAATTTATTATACGAAGAAGTTCGAACAAATGTTTGTAGCCCATATTTTTTCAGTCTCAAAATTCATGTTCATGTTCGTTAAAATAATTGAAAAAATTAAATGTTTGAAACTTTATAAAAAAAATATGTGATTTATGCCGTATCGGCTTGCAGCAACAGATATATCGGAAGACATAAATGTTCTAAAGAAACTTCAGTTTTTGAGGTAATGAAAATTATTGTCCAGAACGATGATTACGAACAGTTTCAGTCGACCAGTAGAGATTGGCCTACGATTAACAGGAGTATGGCCGTCGCCTTATGAAAATCTATGTCGCTGTGTATGGGTAATAATTATGTGTCCAGTTTTATTTTTTCAATTTCGGTATATAAGGAACCACCTCAAACGTGACAACTTGGTAGACTTGATAGAGTGTGTGAGCACTACTTTGCCACACGTTCTAATATTTTTCAAACTGGTTGTCTTATGGAACAAACACGGGTAAGCAGAATAACATCACAGTTTTACTGTGGATTTTTATGCAATATAAAAATTCCATAAATGCAATTCACAAATACTGCAATTTTCTAAAATATGTATAATTCTCCATTAAGCCTTAAGACATTCAATCCGCGCTTGATTTTCCTTGTACAAAAATGTAATAATTGTTTAATCACTCGAACGAAGCACGAACAAATACAATATAATATAAGTACAAAAAATATGAAATGTGCAATAACAAAATGCATGCAACCATTGTAAATTATATAAATGCAGATTTTTTTTTTATTGTGTTCTCCCATTTTAGCGAGGGCCAAAGGGTGAACGATTTGAATATTATAACTAAATTGTACTCTTCATTTAATTGTGCAGTAGTGTACTTCACATAGGTATTTTCTATACATGCGTAAACATCCGCAGTTTAATTATACACATTGTACGCTTTGTTAAGTAGCTAAATAATAATTTAATCATAATTTAGTTAATAATGTAATTTTATTAGAATACAACCAAATCGTTACTATATTTATATATAAATGTATTATGTTGTAATAGTTTAGAAGATATTCAGCCTTATTGTTGTAATAGACCAGAGTGTTTGTAGATTTAATTTATGAACCGACTGTCGCCGTACATTATTATAGACTATTTGACGAATTCAATGCAACGTGCAACGCAACAGTCTCCACAGGGGTGTCATAAACGTTTCAATGACATCCAGTTATTGGGATCTATTCAATGCTGCCAGATGCAACGAGGTGCGAACGGCTTTGTGTTCGAATTAAAAATTATTTAAACAGCAACAGTTCGCTATGAACTACTCGTCAGCCGTTGCTTGTCACCGTGTAATATGTTCGAATTTCTGAATATCGTACATTGTGCCTTGCCCAGTACGCATTATCGATTAATTTTGAAGATTAGTGGAATTAAAAGTAGCACAGTACAAAATTCTAAATTAATTTAATTTTTTTTTTAAACATGGTTGATACGAAAAACATAAAATTGAAAATCGTGATTGAACAACAGAACCAATAGAAAAAATATTTATGTGCTGAAAGTGATATTACGATTACTAATGAAGATCTACAATTCTCCTGCTATTATGTCTAGTTAGCAAAATACTATTAATGGAATAGATGTATTAATGTAATGAGGCAGTAAACGCAGGGTCATAAACGGAAGCTCCTCTTGCGGGTTCAGTCCAACTATGGTTTTCGGGCCCAGAGACGTTCTTAACACTTGAAAAATTCCCGGCAATCGCCTGAGAGGCTGCCTTGTATTATTATTGGCTGTGCTGCCGTTTCCCACTGTTTTATTGACCGTCGGACCCAAATCCCTGTTTACGACTTCGTAGAAGAACACGTTAAGGTAGTAAACCCAGCGGGACCATAAACGGAAGCTCCTTCCGTCAGTTTGGGTCAGTTAGGGTCCTCGAGCTTAGGGTTGCTCTCCCACTCTTCGCGATTGCGCGATGAGATCGTGGCACCCTAGGATTCTTGCGCAATCAATGCATGCTTAGTAAACACATGGAGCATACTACCGCAATAAAATAAAACAAAAAAATTACCTAATATTAATACATTACTACCCGGTAATTTCGTAATACCAGCCATTTGTTTCTCATGGAATTATTATTTGAAACAAGGTCTTTAAACTATTTTTTAATGCAACGTAAATAATTAATAATTTCAATTTGCTGCAATTTGATTATAATTTAAATCGAATGCTTACGACTCTGGGCCAAAGTGAGCCCAATTCCTCCTCTTCGGGGGTCGATACGCTTTTGGTACATAAAGTGGTAAAATATGATAATTTATGAAATATTGTTGGGTTTTTTGGATCTAACCATACAAAATAAAAGTGAAGTAATTTATTTAATGAAATAGATAGTGGCAAAAGCCCAGAACTGTATTATCATTGGCGAGGCAGTTAACGTATTAGGGGAGATTGCTTCGTCTAAAGCTTAGTCGTTACTCTCAATGTCACTTTCCTATTATCATAGCATAGTTGTATCAAGCGTAGCTGATAGAAATTCTGTGCATGTTCAAAGTGAGTGGGAACAACACACTATACATTGCGGGAAAGGGTTGCATGTTGCGGTTGCAAGAGTTTCCGGAGACCTCTCTTGCATGCTTGAGCTATGCTGCCGTCATAGACCGCTATAATTTTGCTCGGTAAAAATCTCTATACAACACTTCCACCATTTTCTTTCTAGGTGTACTCGTTTCCCTAAAAAATTTCAAGCCCCACTTTTATGTTTTTACTGTTGTTTGACTCATTTTACTTGTTGCTAAATAGCTACAATATTAAATGCCGATGTCGAAATATTTCCTAGAGCCTCATTACTTTCTCCTACAAAAAAAATTTGCATTTTTACTATCCGGCTATTGTCTTCATTTTTTTTTTCAATTTTATCACGGTCTCACTGGGTATGTCATAAGCAGACTTACACGTTCATGGGGTTGGTGGATTTATGAAACTCGAAAAATCTGTATACTAACAAAAATGTTTTCTGTTTGTACTAGAAATTTTCTAGATGTATCCTGCGTGCTTCACAAGAAGTCCTGTGAAAGGAATACGCGGCGATTGGTCAGAGTGGAAGGGACACGCCTCGTCTCACACGCATTTTCGGCTCTAGCGAATTATTGGCTCAAGCGGTCACACAACTATTCAGTGTGTGACGTCAAAGCCTGAACATTGGGACACGACAGCGTCAACGGTGGGGGTAGGCGAAGCGAGCGAGCTTCCCTTCACTGCGAGACTTCTTGCGAGGCACGCACAGTATCGTGGTGAGATGACAAGGAGGTCCCTGTCGGCAGTGTTGCCAGACGAGGGGAGGGAGCATTTTTTAGGGGGAAAGTTACCCTCTCTCTGCTAGTACTGAACACATGAACGACAGAGACGAAACGCGTCACGTGACCGAGCCCCGACAGAAGCGTGGGGGATAGCGTCGTAGAGAGGGAAGGTAGAGTGGGGACACAAGTTTTGCCCCGGGGACTTTCTTGTCATCTCACCACAGTACATGGCTCTGTCTGTTTTAGCATTTGTATTATAATTACGATTTTAACTAAATAACCTGTGAAAACGAATATTCGCATAAAGATTTTCAGTCTAATTATAATGAAAATGCTCTAGATTGAAATGAAAGGATAACTGTTGAATAGAGATTAGAGAATAATCAAGTTGTAGGTAGAATAGTATAATAACAAATAATATCTTTATGGTCGTTAGTTTACTCGTGCGTTCACTGTGTTTACGACGCTATTTTTCCAGAACATTTAAAAATATTCTGATCGCAATGGCTACCGATTGGACCGACATTTCCATTACGAAGGATAATATGGACACCATGGTAGAAAAAGCTAATCTGTCGAAACGCTGCTCCCAATTAGTGATGAGCATGTACGCTATCGCAGTGTTCCTGTACAGCATTGTCTACATTAACGTTTTCCGTAACGCTGAGCGCAACGATATTTCTACAGGGCAAGCGGAATTGTTGATCAAAATGGAATTTCCATCGGTAACTTACAAAAGACTGACTTACCAACAGATATTTATTGTAGAATTTATCGAATTATTTATGATCGCTATTGCCATCTCTATTGTGAACGGTCTAATGATCACGCTGGTGAGATTCGAAACTTGAAAAATGTTTCCAAACACTCTTTTCTTTTGTTTCATTCGTTCATTCATAATTCGATTAATGTAAATTTCGTTCTATATAGGTACTACATGTTGGAGGACAGATAGAACTGATGCATCAGGCTTTGGCAGCAATTCACACTAATCTGAAGGAGCGCAGTTTGCGAAAAAGTACTATTATATATTTGTTGAAGAAACATCAGAAAAACATCCACTTCACAAAATACATCAACAGTCTCTTTTCGGTCATTGCTGTGATGCAAATCTTGTGCAACACGATCAATATTTGTTGTATAGGCTTCTTAATGGTGATAGTGAGTAAGACTTTAACGTAAAATTGCAGATTGTAAATGTACAGGGTATTTCATATAAGCGCGCTATTCGGTTTGCGCAACACGATTATAGGGAGCAGCGTAATCCAGACGGCCGATTTCCGATGGCTACGCCCACTCGACGCGGCCGCGCGTCTCGCTCCCGGTAGCGGTCTCGCCATTGGCTGGTCGCTATGGTGGAGACTGCGAGTCAGTGTTACCAGATGATGTTCAAACGGGTGTCGTGTACTCTCCTCCTTTTCTCCTTCCACTATCCTATTCCACCATCATCCACACCCCTCAATCCCCGTCGCGCACGCGTAACGTGTCACATATTACAGTAATTCATCCATAACTGTCTATACCA
Organism: Lasioglossum leucozonium; assembly: GCA_028454225.1. Taxonomy (NCBI): domain Eukaryota; kingdom Metazoa; phylum Arthropoda; class Insecta; order Hymenoptera; family Halictidae; genus Lasioglossum; species Lasioglossum leucozonium. The sequence continues at coordinate 7,459,846 of CM052219.1, read as the reverse complement.
CGAGTCTGACCAAAGACAGTTATCGTAAAGGGATACTTTGAGTTTTGCCGAACGTAGAACACAACACCGAAGCTCGAGAGACCTCGGCCGCCGAGCAATGTAACCCGATACCGGATCGGGTATATCGGTGTGAGACCAGGAGACCGCTATCAATCCAATGACAAAACTTCTTAATTTTTTATTATTTTTTTATGAAACTTTCACCAATATATTCGTGGCATTTTTCTAATGAAAATTATACCAAATATGATATAATTCCGATATTTACACGTGTAAGATTCGCGAATTGTCCCGGTCAAGAGAACTGACTTGTATTATAAATGACCATATACATATCTGTATATGATCCGAATTATATCGTGTTCGGTATCATTTTAATCAGAAAAATGCCACAAATATATTGGTGAAAGTCAGTCAACGACCATTGCCTCGCTGAAAACACCGGTTCTCGTTCGATCACCGAAGTAAAACGGCGTAGGGCGGGGTACGCACTAGGATGGGTGACCGCTCGGTAAAAAGCCGGGAAGTGGCCATCTGGGTGCGTTTCACGTGTTGTTGGCAAAATAGGTGGTTCGGAACCCACCTTAATAAAAAGTAGGTCCCGCTGAAATTGGAAATTAGGCGATAGTTGAGGATTGGTAAAGGGAGAAGTGATAGAATGGATTTGAAACCCTGAGGGGACCAAATATCATTACATACATATTGGTGAAAGTCTCGTAAAAAAATAAGTAATTATAAAAAAGTTTTTTTATTGGCATTACTTTGTGAGGACACGCGGGCCTTTGAACTGTGCCGGTGACTGCGACTATCCGTGTATCTTTCTTTCCCATACGCTGTCCTTCCTTGCATCCGAAACTTTCATTGTCCATTACACGGGTAAATATCATCGGAATTATTTCATATTTGTTATCATTTTATATTAGAAAAATGCCAGGAATATATTGGTGGAAGTTCCATAAAAAAATAATAAAAAATTAAGAAGTTTTGTCATTGGATTAGTAGTGGTCTCCTGGTCTCACACAGACATACCCGTTCCGGTATGTATAAATATTTCATATTTGTTATCATTTTATATTAGAAAAATGCCAGGAATATATTGGTGGAAGTTCCATAAAAAAATAATAAAAAATTAAGAAGTTTTGTCATTGGATTAGTAGTGGTCTCCTGGCCTCACACAGACATACCCGTTCCGGTATCGGGTTACATTGCTCGGCGGTCGAGGCCTACTGAGTTTCACGGCCTCTCACGGGGTATGCCCCTCAGTGGAATGGGTAGGCGACTAGACAGTTAGCGTTTAGACATTTTAGACAGTTATGGATGAATTACTGTATTCTGGTCATCAGAGAGAGAGAACCTGTATCCCTCTCGATATCTTCGATCTGGCGACACTGCTCCGAGTATGGTCACTCCGAGAGTCGACAACTTAGAATCGGCTGCCCCCACTATCTCGCTCCGGTGGACCATCCGGGCAGGTCCGAACAGGACTCGCGCTGACCGGCCGGGCGGGGGTAGCTGATTCTACGTCATCGACTCTCGGAGGCCCAGGCCTGCCTTACTGTCTGCGGTGTGCTGTCATGATAACATAAACTCTGTAGCAGCTTCGACTTCGTTACAAGATTTTTTTAGTTGTATTCTATTCGAAATTTTATTCTTCACGCAATTATTTTTGGAAGTGTTACCAAAGTTCTTTCTGGTTATCAGCCGCCCTCCCATAAACGGTCGCATTTTTATTTTTGCAGATAAACTTAAGTAATGTACAGTTACGTCAAATTTTATTTTCTGTAATAATAGTTTCAAAGAAACAACGTAAAACTGTGATTCCAGTGTAACTTTCTATTTGATTGGCTTTCGAAAACTTCGCGAGCTAAAAACGCGTAAATATCCGCAGTCTGTCCATGAAACTTCGCACGTTAACTTGTCTATTTAGTGTTTTGTTACTTGCTTCGAGTTTTCCGATATTTCTTACATCTTCCTCATTTTTCATTTCCGCTCTCTTCATTCATCTTCCCGTAGAACCGGCGCGAACTTTCGCCGACGATCAGTATTCAATATTGAACGTAAACTTTTGTTACGAGATTATCAACTTTGAAGACATTTATCCCTCAATGCAACTAATATTTGAAGAGTTTCTGATCTGTCAGGAAATACGATGTTAATCTTCATGTTAGTCACATTCCGTTGCAATGAAATTTAATGCAGGATCGTGGAAATTTCTGAACTTTTTCTAGCACTTTAAAGCTGGAAAATCACGGTTCATGATAGCTCTAGTATTTAAGTTACTTTCCATGGAAAGTTGTGTCAATGCATCAATATAGAAAAGTTTAAACCGATTTGAAATTGTGTTTCGGCAATTGTTAGAATTTTATTTTTGTACCATTCTATACAAATTTTAGTAAAAATTTACGCGATCCGTTGAAGATTAGTTATATGATTTTGAAGTGGTTAATCGTGTCGGCACACTTTTCATCGATTTTCAAGCGGGAAATAACAATATTTATTAAAATGATAATAATTAATTGACGCAAGAAAAACAAAGTATTCGCGATACCTTGTCCAGCATTCGTAAAATGTCTCTTTGATGCGATAATACGAAAATGTTCTACATTTACGATTTATTTTAGTACGTCGAAGCACTCTTCGAGATTCCATCATGAATTACACATCACCCAGCGCATGCGAAATCTTTTTCACAGATTATTGAGTTAGTCAAAAAGATTTCTCGAGTCTCTTTCAACATAACGTCTGCAGTTTGTTACGCGAATAAATATTGCGCGCGTATAAGCGCGTTGAAAGATTGCAGAAAATTGTGAAACAGAATTATCGAGCAATTTACGAACTTTAATATAATAAAGCAAAATTCATTTTTGAGCTTCCGCGAAAAGTGAAAGTTTTTAGCCAACTCGATAATAACAGCATTAATAATTATCATCCACTTACCAACCAATGTTTAATCGGTTGTTGCAGTCATTCGAGAACGATGAAAAAGTAAGATTAGTGATAAAAATACTTTTCTTTTATCTCTGCATCGCGTCGGAGGCATTCATCTTCTGTTTCTCGGGGGAGTACCTCAGCAATAAGGTCAGCGAATATAATATTTAAAACAAACAATAAATAATAGAAATTATATGAGAGAATAGTAATAATAATTCACGAGCAAAATATTTCTTGATCGATTTTAGAGTACGTCGATTAATATCGCAGCATACAATTCACTCTGGTACCTTTTGAAGCCTGCTGATAGTCGTATAATTGTACTTTTAATGCTGAGATCCCAAAGGCAAACAACGATCACAGCTGGGAAAGTTATGGACTTGTCATTACAACGCTTTGCAAGCGTAAGCGTCCTTTTTATTTTACATACAACTAGTTACAAGATAAAATTAAAAAAGAAGTGAATGGCATCATTCATTGTTTTCAGATTATGAAGGCTTCTGCCTCGTACATATCCATGTTGTATGCCATGTACTAACTCTGGAGGTATGTTTCACAAAGTGGAGAATAGAAGATGATTATCGTGCACGGAGATGATATAACACATAATTCAATAAACATCTGAGATCACCGAAACTATTATTCACTCTTACCATTCGATTATAATCTGATCAATTTGTACACTTTACAATTATATTATTTATAATTATTTATACTGTAATTCTTATTTACATGTTACATACTGTCTTAGCATTCTAGATTAAATTTAATTTTCGATCATGTTTAACATTTCGGTCTAGTTGCACGTTAGTTAAACCGTAGACACCAATTTGCAAAAAGGTGAGAATTTAAAAATCGAGAGAACTTATATCGTTATGTTAAATATGTTAAATGTAATATACTTGAGGAGAACTGAATTTGCAATTCCAAGAATTTTCAACCTGTTTTTCACCGCCTGCTTCAGGTACCGATTCCAACCACGAAAATGAAGCGAACGTTGCCCTCTCCCTTCCTTCGAGGTATAATTCTTAGAAACATTCAAGCGCACGTGTCTAGTCATAAGCGTTTTTCTCTTCGCTTTCGGATTTTGTTAGAATTGATCGATTTAACATATTCTCGCGTGTTGTCTACCAGAATCTACAGTTTCTCGATGACCATCATTTATCGATGCAAGAAAGTTGTAACCACCAACAATACCTCCTCCTTTCTTCCGGTTCTCCATAAACCTCTGATCTATGCAGCGCTATTTGAAATATTTATAGAGATCATGCGCGTCGTACGGCCGCGCGACGATACTACCGACGCAGGTTACTTTTTTCGCAACATTTTCGAAATAGTTTCCAGCCTTTTGCAGAACGCTGACGGAACGCTGCGGCGCGCGACAGCTGGCGAACGCTAGTTTCGTCGGATAATGGAATTTTGCAAATCAAGGGGGAAACGAATTTAGAATATAATAAAGCAAACATTGCGCAGAAATGAAAGCGCCAAGCACAGTTAGTAAGTCGGTGAAGTTTGGTCTTCATTTCATCGGTATTTGGCCGGGTACACCGCTCCCAGGTTTGCATAAAATCCTCTGGGTGATCGCCATGGTTCTGTTTCAAGGTTATCAATACAAATCTATTATATCACGCTGCAGAACTGATAGCCTTGTATCACTGATCGACAGTGTGAGCATCGTACTGCCGGTCACTTTAGTGTCCATTAAATTGACTGTTTCTTGGATACATCACGAGTAAGTTTTCTTCCAAAGCAATTATTTTGAATAATCATTTCGCCAATTAAGAGAAATATTTCTTTTATCTACAAAAAGATGTACTAAAGATGAAATAAAAAATAATATGAATGCATCGAGATCAGAGCCTAGCCGTCACTGTACTATCTACATAATATAAGCTGTCGTTAATTGCGTATAACTATTAAATCGAATCATAAGTAATTTCCGTTTTTGAGAACGAACTCTAACGATAACGCGTCACATTCGAGCTGATGTCTCGCATCGGCTGGAATAATAGATCATATTTACATTCAGTGTGTTTGTGTAAGCTTTGTTTACTATCTAAGGTCGCCTAAGACATTACATAACATTTTTTTTCGTATTTACTGCCAAAGGATATACAAAGTTTGAACATTAAAACCTGGAACACCCTGTACAGCTGATTACGATATAATTATTGTTTATTTTATTGACTGATACCTGACATATTGATATGTTGTAGCGTCTTGTGCAAACTTCTATCAACGATGGAGGAGGACTGCGAGAAATATGCAGCCATCGATACACATAAGTTAATACCGAAAGCGGCCGATCTTTCCTATCGTTTAACAACCATAACTGCTGTCCTTTATCCGCTGTCAGCGGGATTTTACGCGGCCGGTACCTTTGCATTTCAACAAAGCAACGATTCGATGACACGTCCGCTCGTTCTGGTCATGGATCTGCCTTTCGACACGAACGAGTCACCCGTTTACGAGCTTGTGGTGACGACACAGTTTCTCTTTCTAACGTCATCGGCATTTACTTTTGGCATTTTCAGCGCTCTTCTTCTGATGATGGTAAGCGAAAACGAGTGTATTCAATCATTAAGAGCCATAGAAAAGAACGGCGAACAATTAAACCAGGCCTGGGAAACTTGTGCTGCGAGAGTCGATGCCGTAGAATCGGGTATCCCCACCCAGCCGGCCAGCGCGAGCTGGCCTGTCCGGACCTGTTTCAGCCGATTCTACGTCATCGACTCTCACAGCACTGGTTGCCCACACCAGAGTTAAACCAATAAATACAGTTCAAGGTATATCGTGTTTAAAAAATGCCAAAAATAAGTTGACGAAAGTCGCATAAAAAAATAATGAAAAATAAAGGAGTGTTGTAATTGGATTAGTAGTGTTTCCACCGATATACCCGACCTCGTATCGAATTGCGCGTTATGTTTACAATTTTCACTGTTCCGCGACCGAGACAGCTTCTTGGTCCGTCGCGAGTTATACCTCGCAGTTAGGGATGTGCGGGCCATCCGACATTCGAGTTCGGGTTGGGCCGCAGACAGTCGGGCTCGGTTCGGGTGCTCGATACATTAGACACGTCGGACGGCCCGACCCGAACGTTCCGGGCGGCCCGTAAAGGTCTGCGCATACTTTGAGGTGTCTACTATCTAATTTTAATTCATACACGATGCTCAGACTTTTCTCCGAAGTTGGCACCTTTTTCCCGAACTTGAGAGGCCCAGAGGAAAGAAACACATCGTGTCGTCCACAACATTTTTTACAGAACTGCAACGAACCAAAACGTTCAGAACCTCCGCCGTGTTGACTTGAGTTGTTTGACGAATTGTTATACAAATTGTCAGATGATATTCTTTTTTTTTTTGTAATAACGTTTAAAAATGTGTCTCGCGTAAATATTCTTCGAGAAACTATTTTTTGGCGGATACTAGCATGGGAATTTCCTGAGTTTTAACCCCTGGGGTTCTGGTAGTGGACGAAACGCTGTGCCTCTTTCCTCTGGGCATGTCAAGTTCGGAGAAAAGTCAGAGCGGCGAATATGAACTAGAGCAGTGATGGGCGCTTTTGTCCGCCGCGGAAAAGAAGGACCAGCGAAGCTTCCCCCACCAACGATTCTTTCGCGCAGTGCGCACCTTCGCTGCGCAGCTGTGCCTCCGTTTGCCCCCTTGTACGTCCCACCACAGCCGACCATGTGCGCGGCTTCTGCTGTCTATCCACGAAGCATCGTGTCATAATACGCGTCTGTATTTTAGCTTTGCGAAGCATAGAGCACTCTTCGCGGATAAAATCTTATATACCTGTTCCCAATACAGAGAAGTAGTCGTTAGTTATAACATAATTCGCAGAGCGGACGCGCATTATGACACGACGCTTCGTGGATAGACAGCAGAAGCCGAGCACATGGTCGGCTGCGGTGGGCACCGCTGTACAGCGAAGTTGCGCGCTGCACGAACGAGTCGCTGGTGGGAGAAGCCAGCAACTTAGGGGCCCCTACAGTGCCCACCACTAGAGTAACTAAACGCTCGGGCTGGGCCGCCCGACGTGTCTAATGTATCGAGCACCCGACTCGAGCCCGCCCGACTGTCTGCTGCCCGACTGGACGATTCGAAATAAAGACTTTTATTTCAAGTTAAAATATCAGTGTGCTTTTTATTCATAAACCATTTCCAATATTAGTTGTTGGTAATCTTTAGACAATGACGTTGGATGAATTTTGATGTTTAGACGCTCCATCTGGGATGTCACGTCGATGTATTATGCCACACGCTGTCAGATCCATCTGAGATCGGTAATAAGCACGTACGCTTCTTTATTAGCAGACATCAAGAAATCGTTATGTTCGCAGAGAGAATTGAAGAATTGTTTACGTACATAGCTCTGAGCCAACTGTTCTCGAACACTTTAATCACATGTTGCTTAGGCTACCTTATTGTTATTGTATGTAATCCAATAGATGTATATATGTGTATATTCGTTGACGCTATATAAGTTGAGGACAAAAATAAGTGGACACTCGTAAAAATCGCACAACTTTTTAAAAATTCGTCCAAATGACTTGAATTTTTTAAAGATGTTAGATCGACTAGTTTGCTTTAGATAGCAATTGATAGGAATCATAAAAAAATTAAAAAATTATATTCCTTCAACTTTTGCATCTGTGCCTGTAACGATAATTTAAACAATGCGTTCTGTAGATTTCGGTAACTGATATGCATAACGAAAATTTCGTAAAAATTGGTCAACATTGCAGTGAGCTACAAACGTATTGTATGTATACAAAAGTATATAACATCTTAAAAAAATTGAAGTCATTTGGACCAATTTTAAAAAGGTCATGCGATTTTTAAGACTATCTACTTACTTTTGTCCTCGACTGTATATGGCGTTCACATTTAATTTTTCCTAATCAAAATAATCTTACGTTTCAGACGCTCGACACCGAAAATGGACTTCCCATGCTGATCAAATCTGTACTTTTCTATTACGTTATTTGCCTGGAAGCGTTCATATATTGCTTTGCTGGAGAATATCTCGACATTAAGGTTGTTAAACATTGGGCGATTCAAAAAATAGTTCTAATAAGAGTTGCCTCGAGACGTACCTACAATGTAATAATTAGACCGCGGATTTTTTATGCAAAACGAAAATATTTTGCGTCGATTGTGAAAAGGTGTTCAATAAAAATTGATATCATCCCTTAATAATTTTAATATATTGAAAATGATCTAACAATATTCTTTGATTTTTATAGGAATTTACTATTTAATATTTTACTTGGTCAATTTCTTCATAAATGCATAAAAATCCGCAGTTTAGTAATGATCATTTTCTTATTAGTGTATCATTCTATTGAAACATTAATATCGCCATTACGTTTTCATTCGTAATAGGTAAAATTTAATCTTGTTGAAATGAGTGCTGGACTTACCTATTCTTAATATCTTGGTAAAAAAGCAAAGTAACAAAAATTATTATTACAATGGCGATTAACAAAAGTGTCACATCGATCGACTCGTACTCGTACATACTCTTATGTATTGTAAAGATGATACATATACATCGGGTCTGGGCATGTTCAGGGCCCCTCGCAAGCCTGCTACCTCCACCAACCTCTGTTTCATGCAGCGCGCATCTACGTCGCGTTCGCTAACGGCGCTTTTTTTGGGGGGGGGGGGGCAGTGGACGCTATGGTGGGGACAATTTCGTCTCAATTGAGAGAGCCAGATAAATAATACGTGTGGAGATTAGGAAAAGTGGGAAGGTTTCGTGGGTGTTTTTTGTCTAAAATTCTACATTTAATAAACCTTTTTAGGGAACAAAGATTATATTTAAGCATTTATGAAAAAAGTAGGGAGGATATAAAACAGTAGAAAAATTTAAAAAATACGACTGCTCTTTACATTAGTAAACAGAAATGTTTGCCTTTGACAAAAATCCAAGTTTCAATCCGCGAAGATCAGTGATTCTAAAGTTATGAGTGTCTAAAGTTGAGCGATTTTCAATGTTGTACTCTCCTTTTATAAACGTTTCCCAACATATTTCCTGTTAAATCGGCGCTCTACGCTACCGACATTATCGCTTGCTTGTGCTGCCACCCAGCGGTTGCGCTCGGTAGGCGGCGCGTGACGGTCACTGCATACTAATATGGCGGCACTCTTACCTGTCCAAAACCCTGAAAATCGCTCAACTTTAAACACTCATAACTTTTGAACCATTGATCTCCGCGGGTTGAAACTTCGATTTTTGGCATTTTTTCGTTAAAATCTTCAGAGTTATGTAGGAAAAAGGCAAAAATTTCTGTTTACCTAAAGTAAAGTTTAACCAAAAATACTATCAATGTACAATTGTCAACCGATTAACACTATCGAAGGTGGGAAACAATTTTTTCTATGGTATTTCAGCATCTCGCACTTAGTGCAGAAAATATATTTCATAAACATCCACAGTTTCGTCATAAAGTGAGTCTTTCCAGGAGTATTGCTGTTTTGTATGTTAAAAACAGTATTACTATTCTGTATTTTAAGAGTTGTATTATTGTCTTGTGTATTAACAATTGTATTACTAGCGAATATAGTCGAATTATCATTGATTTAAGAAATTCTACGTAAATTCTTCGAAACTCAATGACGACTTGTGGTGATTAACGTTGTTGACAGTCAATGGCGGTGTCGGTCGAACTTCGTTTCAGTTAATTCTTGTTCGTCAGAGCAGTGCCGGTGAAAGCTGCGATGGAGATTCGATATAATTCAGAGCAGTGAACTACGACTCTGTTTACTGTTGTTATGATATCCTTTGTTGACCGCTGCACTGGAACTTCTCTTTGTGTGCCCTCATGGTTTACTACGTCACCGACATCGTTGTTTCCAAACACACTTATAATTAGATTTGTAGTAAATACAGGATGGGCCACCTGACGCGACTATCTCAATTATTGTCGTTATTAGAGGACCCGTCAACATGTCGATTTTCTCACCGATGATACGATTTTGAAGGATCCTTGAGATAATCAAATGATTGCTACTGTCTGAATGTTTATGCAAATGCATATTTTCGCAGATCATAGATAAAAATTTGTAACCTGCACAGAACGTTTTGTCATTAGGAGATCTTCAGAATATGTTTTTTAGTTTACGTGCATTGCATATTTATTTTTCACGAACATGTATTTAACCCTTTAACTGCGGATACTTTTAGAACAGCCGATAGCTCTAAACGCAAAAAAAAAATAAAATGAAAATAAGTATACATATACATCTTAATTTTAAATTACATCAGTGAAGTGATATTCTATTTTAAAAGATTTTTTTTATTGTATTTATTTCATTTTTATTTTAGAATGGTATGTTGTTTACATACTCCACCCGCCTCTGGCTATAATTTTAGTATGTGGTTTATAAACCACACCCGCAGTCAAACGGTTAAACATTGTATATCTCGTGCATATGTACATGGCATATTTGTCTTACAAGATTGAATTCTTTTGTTACTATTTGTTAATGTCGATAGTATTTGTGTACGATATAAATGCATAAACATCTGATATTTAACAGTTAGCGTACTCATCTGTTTGTTATTAAATTTTCTCCAAATTTCTAGAGTAAATTGATCGGCAACGCTGTATACGAATCGCTTTGGTACAACATGCAACCAATTAACAGCCGCCAACTGGTACTTTTGATACTACGAGCTCAAAAAGGATTGCCGCTAACTTTCGGAAAGTTCTCGAACCTCAATTTGGAAAGCTTCACCAGCGTAAGATTTTTACCGAAACAATTATTAATTTGTTTGCGAGTAAACTTACATACAGTAATTTAATGGAAAATGGTTTTATAGTGGAAGAAATTTTGTATTTTCTGTTTATAGATTATGAAAGCGTCGGCGTCTTACATGTCAGTCCTTCTTGCAATGTCTTGAAACCTAAACTTCGCAAGTATTGTATATATAGCATATGATAATTTAAAGTTGAAAATTCGAGCAACACACGTCTAAGCGAGTTAATTGTATTGTCGTTTCGCTAGTACTTATTTCCTACATACTACCTAGTATTAACTCCCTTGTAAATCATAGATATAAAATTTTTGTAGCTCAAGAAATATTTCTCTCTTGTTGTATGTCATTCGAGTTACATTTTCGCAAATAAAACTAAATGAAAGTAGACATTTTCATCGCTGGAGATCTTATCTAGGATTCTAAAAAGCTACGATACAATGGTTCGGAGATTATAGTTTCGACATGTGTCACGATAATTTGAATTACTAATTCTTAATCACATATAAACAAACATAGCATTAAACAAAACTCATTGTCTATATTAATACTTATCTCGCTACACTGATGAACTATGAAAATATAACAAACATCTTCTTTTATACCGATTTAAATAATGTTGTTCTCAAATTTAATTATCCTAACTATGGAAACATTTTGCGTACAGGATCGCGCGACTGTCTCGAAATAAACATTTTCCCAAACCAGCAGCGATGTTTAAACTTACTACCGAAGCTCGAAACGCGAGTCATTACTTTTTTAGATATTTTGTCATGAGTTTTGAAACTTCAATTTCCTGAAAGTTCTGCGCCAAACAGTAAAATATGCGCTCACGTGCTGCACACATACTTTGAATTTTTAATGTGAATCATTCACTTATGGAAGAAACTCGACGGCACGGATCATCGGACTATGGCTCCGACAAATCTGTCCTCGTCCGTGTCTATATTCTTGAGGAACTATCAATCATTTGTTCTAAATATTTATGCCGGCCATGTGAAGCATAACAAATGGTCGGGGACCACGCTCGGAAACTTTCGCTTGAGCATGGTTTTCGAGTAGGTTTTCAGTATATCGTAGGACTTCGTTGATGTCCTGTCGAGTGCAACAGTGACTGACACGATGCTTCGAATATAATAGATTCCCAGCGAGTCGAAGATAGGCGAAATTTCGAGAAAACGATACGAGAAACGAGATGACGATTAGGAGCACGGTCAGCAAGTCCGTCAGATACGGACTCCACTTTATTGGCATTTGGCCGGGCACACCGTTCCCGGGTTTGCATAAGTTTTACTGGATCTCCACGTCGATCGTATGGCAATTCTGCCAGTACAAATACATGATCACACATTTCAAAACCGACGACCTCACCGACACGATCGACGATTTGAGCATTACTCTGCCGTACACTCTGCTGATCGCTAAACTGTGCGTCGTTTGGATCAATCATAAGTAAATTTTCCTATTATCATCAGACTGCGGATTTTATGCATTTACAGCACAATTTCGAGTTGATAAAATTTATAGCGGTAGGAAATTTGAAAGGATATCAACGCGTTATGTTTTATCCATTAAAATTATTAAGGCAAGAAAGAACATTCTATTCGATTTCTTTGGATAATCTTTATTATGCGATAAAAGTATTAATTAAAGCACTAGAACTGCGTGATTTCTATTTTACGATCGTGTAGCCTGTAAACACGCATTTATGGAAAATTGTCTTTTATTTCGTTGAATACATATATTCTGATAGAAGTTATAATTTATTGTAAAATATCCTGATTCAGAACAAGTGGTTATATACGGGTTCTTCGAATTTTGCGAATTCGAATGTACCGCAAGTGCATAGAGATTCACAGTCTAGTTGTAATTGCGATTCACAAAAGGGATGCTGATAGCGAGCATATTAATATCTCGTAGCGTGCTGCGCGAAATGTTATCGACCATGGAGGAAGATTGCGCGAAATATGGTATGATCGATGCAAACAACGTCATACCGAAAACAGCGGAGTTTTCATATCGCATAACGAGTTTAGTTACTATACTCTATCTATCATCCGCGAGCGGCGTCGTTACCGGTAATCTCGCGTTTCCACGTTACAACGAAACGGTGGATCGACAACTTCTCTTGAACATGGATTTGCCGTTCGACACTAATGAATCTCCCACTTATGAGCTCGTGGTGACTGCTCAAGTGTTGCATCAAATGGCCTCAGCGTACGTGTTTGGTGTATTCAGTGCTCTACTTGTAATGCTGGTAAGCGTCAGCAATAATACCACAGACCCTCTTCGACGCACAGCCCCCATGTCCACTATATGTCCAAATTATTTGTACGGTTTGTGAATCTTGAAAAGATAAATTAAGATTTTTAGCGATCAGCATGTGTGACGATTACGACTTGCTATATCGCATAACGAAAATCGTGTTCCAGGACCTTCCTAAATGTCTGTATACATTTCTTCAGATATCTTTAAGCGTATAATTTAAGACTAAATAATCGAAATATTCTGCCTGTCGGATTTCCTCAGTGCCCATATTAAAAAATATGGTCAGAATGATTACAAATATTTTCGTTTATTGCTGTCATTTTCGAATCATAGCGTCGTTATTTTCAGATACTTCACGTAGGATGCATCGTCGACATACTGTGCGACACGCTGGTGCACATATCCTCCAAAGAAATAGGGAAACTACGATTCGTCACTCTCGGACATCAAGAAATCATCGCTTTCGCAGATCAAATTGAGAAACTCTTTAACTGCATAGCTCTTTGCCAACTCCTGTTGAATACTCTTGTTACATGCTGCTTAGGTTTTCTTGCTATAACAGTAAGTATTATAGTCCCGGCTCCACAATTGTATACACATGCTAGTCATACGTCGATAACGGATGTCAGTAGTTTCTAAGGTATTTCCATATCACGTAGAGGTTTACAAAAAAAAATTCTATTGATTTATAAAAGGCAAGTAATAATGATCAGACATTCCAGAAGGTGTTCGTGAAACCGTCAGCATCGAATTGAGAAAAATTTTGTCACCCGGTGCAACATTATTGAAAATCGCTAAATGTTTTCTCTCTATACACGACAACAATTTTATAATTTTAGGCATTAAAAACAGAAAATGGACTTCCCCTATTATTAAAGTCTTCTTCCTTCTACGCTGTACTTTGTTTAGAAATATTCATATATTGCTTCGCTGGAGAATACCTTAACGTTAAGGTAAAATTAAGCTCCACGAATTATGTTGATACACGAAGAACAAAAATACTCTTTTCACTTGTAATAATTGTGTGTTAAAGCATTCGATTTTTGTTGATTTTTCAGAATCAGATGATCATCGATGCAGCGTACCAAATGACTTGGTATGATTTACAGCCTAACGTCAGTCGGCAAGTAGTGTTTATACTGTTAAAATCTCAGAAGGGGTTGCCACTGACTTTCGGGAAATTTTCACCCCTTAGTTTGGAAAGTTTCACAGGTGTAAGGCTCTTATTTTATTAATGGCTATGTTGATTGTTCATTGCAAATAATTCTTTACACTACTCTTTATCAAAATAGTAATTATTAGATTACAGTGGTAGTTACTGTGATAAACATTAATCCTGCAATTTCGTTAACTATAAGGGGACGAAATGAATTCTTTCCAATTTCCCTGTAAAATCAATATTTTTTTAACAAGTAGTTACAAGAGCTCAATTATCCAAGTATTTGCTATTATTATTAATGACATCACGCAATTTTCTGCAGATAGAAATAAATAAAAAATTCGTTGATTCATTTTCGAAAAGAACTCATTTCTGCACCCAAACATTTACTTAAATTTTGCGGGATTCATCGTTTCAATGATCCGACAATCCATGTGTAACTAAATCATTTTAATTTCTGTGCTCACAGGTGATGAAAGCGTCGGCGTCTTACATGTCAGTACTTCTCGCAATGTCTTGAAAGTTACACTTCGCATATTTCCCCATAATATGCGAAATTTGTAGCGTAATTTTAGAAGTTACGGAGGGGCTAGCTGTTTTAAATGATAAATTTAGAAGAACGTTAAATGCACGTAAACGGGTGTGACGTATGTACTAACGTATAAAAGGGTACGATGGATCGGAGACGAGAGCCACGATTAAACCATGAAACTCGTTTCATCGTTCTTCTATCCCCTGTTTGCTACTCATGCGTGTTCCACGTGCTGCAATGTTGTAAAACATTTTTATTCACGTTCGAATGTACTCAAATCGAAATGCAAAATACAACAACGCTTAAAAATTCGCTTCGTTGGTAGCAATTCCGCTTCTTTGGTAACGCTTATCTTTTCTCGGAATGAACAACTTTCCTATGCTCGACCCCTCGCGGCAGAAACGAAACTGCCATACGAATTTTCCTTCGAACGGCGCCGCCATTTTTCCGTTAGTTTCGAAAGTTCGGTTTCGCTGCAACCTCTGCTCCGTTTCGATCGATGCGAGATAAGGCTACGCGGCGTGCGCTTGCTTTGTATTTTTAATGCGAATCACTCATTTATGCAGTAAAGTTGAAAGCACGGATCATCGGAGGAGAAAAACTATGGCTCCCTGGAATATTTCTTTGTCGGTCTTCGTTCCCGGTAAACCTGTAATCATTTATTCTGAATATTTATGCCGACCATGCGAAGAGAAAAAAACGGCCGAGGACTGCTCCCGAAGATGCTAAACTTCTGCCCCAGCATGGTTTTCCAGTAGCTTTTCAGTATACCGCGCGACTTCGTTTACGTCACGAGTGTAACCAGAGACCGACACCATGCTTCGAACGGAATAGTAGCATCGGCGAATCGAAGAAAGACGAACTTCAGAGCAACAAAGACGAGGAAATCGGTTTTCCGCGAAATGACGTTCCGAAGTACAATTAGTCGGCCCGTCAAGTACGGTCTTCATTTCATTGGAATTTGGCCCGGCACGCCGTTTCCGGGTTTGCATAAACTTTACTGGATTGTTTCCATGGCTATGTGGCAATTCTGCCAGTACAAATACATTGTCACGCACTTCAAGAGTAACGCTTTCATGGAAATGATCGATTGTCTCAGCCTCGCTCTACCGTACACTTTGTTGATGATTAAATTGGGCATTATTTGGACGAATCATGGGTAAGTTAAGAAGATTTTCATCAGATCGGAAGAGACGAATGTCAGTGATGAAGTAGTGGAGACGGTTTCTAGATTGTTAGTGCACTGTGTACGATAATTCTACTCCAAAAGGAAGGATCATTGTACAAAGATGTTTAGTTCTACCAGTATTCTATTTACATTGTTCGGTATACCAATAAACAATTCGACATTTTTCATAAGGTGTGCAAATTAATTCGAGATCCTACTCTCGTGAAGCACACATCTTCGTATCCATCATTTTGTCATATCCATTTTCTTCTTCATCTTTTAGGTAATTGACGAATTACTTCTAAAAAAAGACAGTGGTTTTTTATAGAACAAATTCATCGTTTCGTAATTATCAAGTTTACTAGTCTGTCGCGAAACGATTGAATTTTGTAATATTTTCAGAGATGTCTCAGTGTGTAGCATTCTCAAGGAAAAGCACATTTTCAGTGTTCCAATACAATAACATATCATGACAGAACGTCTTAGCAGAAATTGAACGATGGATGGCGAAAGTAATGGCTCAACTCATTAATATGAAATCAGGTTTATTTTTGTACGATTCTTTTTCGCGAAATTATAATAGTTTAAACGACGGCAATTTTTCGAGCATCGGGAACTTATTTACAATTTACTAACTGCGAGAGCTACGAATTAATTGGCGCATCTAATGATTAATAGCAATAAATGCAGTAGAGTGATATAAAAAACAAAATCAAGTTTCAATACAGAGAAAATTAGTTTGAGCATTCTAAATTATTATAACTGATAATGCAGAAATTCTACCAATATCTGCAACATAATCCCTACTTCGATTGCAATGGGCAAAATGGGCTTTCGAGTATCGATCTATCGAGAATGTTAATCTAACGCTCTGTCAATATAACTCTTAGCTAAAGAAGACCGGTGACTTTAATAACGATATCTCGCAGCGTGCTATGTGAAATAATATCAACCATGGAGGAAGATTGTGTGAAATATGCTGTTATCGATACGAATAATGTGATATCAAAAACAGCGGATTTTTCATATCGTTTAACGAGCATAATTTCGTTCCTTTACCTGGCATCAGCGACCTTTTACGCAGTTGGGGGTCTCGCGTTTCTACGATCAAACGACACCATGCCCCGAGAGTTTCTTCTGAACATGGATTTGCCGTTCGACGCCACGGAATCGCCTTCTTACGAGCTTGTTGTCACTGCACAGGTTTTGCATCAAACTGCATCGTCGTATACCTTCGGCATGTTCAGTGCTATGCTTGTTATGATGGTGAGCATGCACCGTGTACGCTCTGTGCAATCGGTTTTCCGACTTTAACCAGGGATCGGAAAAGTTATGGACCTTCTAACACGTTGAAAATTTCTTTAAACTTTTCTCTAGATTTTTCTTCGAGAACCACGTTTAAAATAATTTGTTTTTACGAACATTATACAAATTATGAAACACTACTTGTCACTTCCAATTTTGAGCGCAGTATTATTGTATAATTTTTATAATTTTATTTATTGCATGTTTTTCAAAATTATGATGGTACACATATTTTATTTGCGATACAACGAAACCTCATGTTTTACATAACTGGATGACACTAATAGCTGAGTAAATTGGCTAACGTAATATTCAACAATAGCGGATAAAATAATGGTTTAAGAGAAATTTAGCAACGATACATAAAATTTATTTTATTCTATTGATGTAAATATCAACCTTCTCTTGCTCCTACGCGGATTCAGAATTGATGACGATTATCGCCAGCATGTTTTAACGCTTGTATCACTGCTTTCAGATACTTCACGTGGGATGTCTCATCGACATATTGTGCAATATACTAGCGCAGATATCCGTTCAAGAGGAAGACAAATTGCGATTCGTTGCTATCAGGCATCAAGAAATCGTCACTTTCGCTGAACGAATCGAGAAACTCTTTACGCATATATCTCTTTGCCAACTCATATCGAACACTCTTGTTACATGCTGTCTCGGATATCTTGTTATAACAGTAAGTTATAATAATTAACATTGTTATAATAATTAATATATGTATAATGTACGTGGGTAAATAATTTAATGGAAAAATCATTCTGCATTTCAGGCAATGGGATCAGAAGCGAAACTTCCTCTACTGTTAAAGTCTTTTTCCGCCTACACCGTAATATGTTTAGAAATATTCGTATACTGCTGCGCTGGAGAGTATCTCAACACTAAAGTAAATAACTTTTACGAATTCCATATGAGAAATAATTAAGTCTACGTTGTTTGAGGTGATTAAATGGATATATGGACATTAGGGTGGACCTTAGCTATATTTGATGAAAATTATTTTGCAAGGTTCTTTTAGTCTCACCCCCCAGAATTGTGACGAGTGTTGAAACAATGATCTGGAAAAAATTTGGGGCCGATTGGATCGTGGGAACCCGACGCGCATCAAATTTGAAAATGTTGAATTTTTTAAATCACGAGACACAAAATTTTCAAATTTTCAAATTCCAAATTTTCAAATTTCAAATTTTCAAATTTCCAATTTTCAGATTTCATATTTGATGTGCATCGGGTTCCAGATCATTTTCTCAACACTTGTCACAATTCTGGGAGGTGAGACTACAAATATTTTTTGGTGAAGAAATAAGGTCTACCTTAGTGGACATGTGTTGCGCAACTACTTTGCCAATTATGTTTACATGAAAAAAAATATACAATTCGATGTAACATAATTTTTTTTATATCAAAATATTATTTGTTTCTACAGTAGTCGTAACGTACTGAATTCTGGTATTAAATGTTTAAATGAACGTACCTGAACTTGATTAATTTTCTACTTACGCAATTCTTGTGAAATTAAGTTCGATGCACGGGATAAATCTGTAAATACTAATGCAAAAGTTAATAACTAAGTTAACAATGAAGAAAAAATATTTAGAGAATTATCGAACGTTACTCACATTTTTACAGATACATATATTGGACGCAGATAACGAATACTCTTCTTTATGGCTCGTTTTATAGTTTTTCCTTACGTTGTAGAGCAAGATGATCATCGAAGCAGCATACCAAATGGCTTGGTACGACCTACATCCTAACACAAGTCGGCAATTAGTACTTCTACTTTTAAAATCTCAGAAAGGATTGCCGCTAACTTTTGGAAAGTTCTCAACCCTTAGTTTGACAAGCTTCACCAGGGTAAAGTTTCTATTTGATCGATAACAACTTTGACTGTTGATTCTGTATAATTTTTCTCTTCATACGGATCGCGACACTTGCGAAGTGTGTTTCAACAAGTAATTCTGTTTTCTGTGTTGATAGATTATGAAAGCGTCTGCGTCTTACATGTCGGTACTACTTGCGATGTGAAAATTACGCTTCGCACAATTTCTATCTACAGGGTACTATATAATTTACATATCTTAAGAAAACTCGCAATTCTAGATGACAAATCAGATGCTCGGAAAAGTAGTTTTTTGCGTTGAGAAAATTGAGAAAATTTAAATACATTAATTATTTGCCTGGAAAACGGCAAAAACTTTTTCTGGGTGTCTAATGCATTTACAGCTTAAAAGCACACAAGCAAGCGTAATTTATCAGTGTAAAAATTCCTGCACGTTGACTAGTGAGCTTGCTTGTAAAACCTCGTATTTTATAGCGAGTCACGTGTTTATATGTATGTTAGAACCACAAAATGTAACAATTGTAAAAACGCCGCTTACACTGTGTATTCGAAGTGTTCCTGACTGTGTTCTCTCAACATGGAATAAAAGCATTTCCATGCTCGGACCTCATTGGCAGAAACGAAGTGAACGATTCTCAATGTCTGATTCTCTATGTTTCTCTCGGCTCAAAGAGAATGCATACAGTCCAATATTAACAGAATCGTCCTCGTCGTGTTTCGATTTCCGCATATTTTATTCAAGTCGGAGGTTATAAGACCGGCGAATCTTCCCTCGTGTCTCGACAGAGCTATAATCAGGACTGTATATTATTTTGAATATTCATGCAGATCATGCATGCGCGCATCAAATAGTTCGCGAACCACCGTCGCCGGGCTCCTGCGTTCGCATAGTTTTCGAGAAACTTTTGTTCAGTCTATCGTAGGGAGTCCATAAAGCACTATCGGGAGCGAGGGTGACGATCGCAAACTTTCGAAAGTAATGGCTGGTTCGAAAAAAACCACAGATTAGAAAAAAAAACAAAAACAGAAAATACAACTAAACATTAAATGTTCGAAAATGGCGTCACCCAGTACTGTTAGCAAATCCGTGAAATTTGGTCTTCATTTTGCTGGCGTTTGGCCAGGCACACCGCTCGCAGCTGTGCACAAAGCTTTCTGGATATTCTTCATGTGTGTATTGCAAACTTATCAATACGAATACATAATTACACGTTATAAAACTGAAAGTCTTATGATACTAATCGACAGCTTGAGTATCGCTATGCCGTTCACATTAGTGTGCATTAAATTAATCGTCTCTTGGATGAACCAGGGGTAAGCCTCCGAATAGAGATTACATTTTACGTGTACGAAATTGCCTGTTTCTTTTTCTTTTTTCGCGAGGTATTGTGTTTTTGAAGGTACTAAAGGAGACGTTAAATCTGTGCCTTTTTTTGCGAGAGATCGTACCCGTGACAGTGATAAAAAAGACATGAAATTCTGTTTTTTATTAACCACCAATTTTACCGCTTTTTTATGTATACCAATTTCGACGTATTTTTTGTCCCCTTTGAAAGGACATAGATCTATCGAATAATTTTAAATTTTTTGAATTAATTTTCTTTTCACACCCGCGGTAGAAGCAGCGTTGAATAACGTATAAAAATGAGATCACAGTCTAGTTATCCCAATCATCCACGTATACATCTCGTGTCAAGTTTCTCTAAGCACGAGTCTCAGCAGACTCGCAGTCTGACAACGTTCGCTCTCGATGCCTCGCAGTGTGCTTCGCGAAATTTTGTCAACAATGGAAGAAGACTGCGAGAAATACGCCGCGATCGATTCGAATAATTTGATATCGAGAACATCGGTGCTTTCGTTTCGTTTAACGAGCGCGATCGCTTCCTCGTACCTGGTCTCCGCTGCTTTTTACATAGTCGGCACGTTGGCGTATCAGGAAGGTAGCAATTCGACGACGCGAGAGCTCCTATTCAAAATGGATCTGCCCTTCGACACGAACGAGTCTCCCGTTCACGAGCTCGTGGTAACCGCGCAGTCCCTTCATCTGGCAACATCTGCGTTTACCTTCGGCACTTTCAGCGGTCTCCTTTTGATGGTGGTGAGTCTAAACGATTGCGTGCGTGTAATCATCACGACTGTTTCCATTCAACTCGGTTTCCTTGATATGCTCTCTTGCGAGAAACCTGTTGATTAACGTTGCCTTAACTTGGCCATCGAAGTTTTAGCAGTTTTCTTTTCGGTCTATCCATTATTGGCAAGAATAAATACGGAACGGAACAACCCTTTTACTTTTCATCCCTTTGAGTTTGTTGATAAAATTGGATTATTTCGACTTGTTACTTATTTGTTTATTTTTCATTATTTATTTTTAAAAATTACGTGCAATCGCGTGTAATTGCGTGTAATCCTCACGACTGTTTCCATTCAACTCGGTTTCCTTGATATGCTCTCTTGCGAGGAACCTGTTGATTAACGTTGCCTTAACTTGGCCATCGTAGTTTTAGCAGTTTTCTTTTCGGTCTATCCATTATTTGCAAGAAGAAATACGGAACGGAACAACCCTTTTACTTTTCATCCCTTCGAGTTTGTTGATAAAATTGGATTATTTCGACTTGTTACTTACTTGTAAATTTTTCATTATTTATTTCTAAAAATTACATTTTAATAATCTCAAATAGAAAGTTTACCGAGATTATAATTATTTATTGTAGCGTCTATTACTGTGCGAATGTGCGAAGAGATTTTCTAGACTAATTACAACGCGACCTTCAAACGACCTTGGACGTTATTTTGTGTACAGCATTGTTTGATCACTTTACGATATGATTTTTAATATTAATACTTCAATTACAATATTCGGAAACTAAAGTTTTAAAAATACAGCGTGATAGGTAGTTTGAGCAAGACGTCAGGTTTCAGAAACATTTCTTACACTACCACATAGATGGAAGAGATAGTTAGGTTGTGTGTTTGTTTATTCAATGTTTCGTTTAAACGTTACTTTTCAGACTCTTCACGTAGGTTGCCACGTTGATATACTGTGCAACAGAATGTTAGATCCGTCCGTAACGGACAAAGAGCAAGTGCGATTCTTTATCAGCAGGCAGCAAGAAATCATTACGTTCGTGAAGAAAATTGAGCAATTGTTCACGTACATCGCTCTCAGCCAGCTTCTATCGAATACTTTCATTACATGTTGCGTGGGTTATCTTATTGTAATTGTAAGTAATGCAATCGCGTTTCTGTATGCATAAGAAGTTTCAGAGAGGGTATTAACTACATTAAATTAGTCACGCATTTTTATGATAAATGTCTGTTGTTAAACCTTATCGGTCATTACTGTTGCACCGGTGTAATACTCGCAGTTCGTGTATACATGTGTGAGTTATACGTAATATGGAAATCATTTCTTGTTCCAGTCATTGAGCGTGGAGAACGGACTTCCCATGTTAATGAAATGTATTCTGTTCTACTATGTAATATGTTTAGAAGCGTTCATTTATTGCTTCGTTGGAGAATTCCTCGACATTAAGGTCATTGCATGAAACTAATTGTATAAGATATATTGTAAATAATAAATTAGTTAGAACACAGAAGTGCTAAATTGCGCGATAGTTTTAATTCGCCGCGTTGCCGTAATATCCTCCAAATATTGATCGTGCTCGAAAATAATTTAAAATTTCGTAAATGTTTCAAGTTAGTCGAGATGAGACTTCTGTTCGAGCTCAGTATAGCTCTAAACGAGAGTAGTCTGCTTTTTCATACTGCATGTTATCCTTTATCGATCGCTACACTCGAACCACTCTTTAAATCCCCCCATACTTTATTACGTCACTAACATCATTGTCTGCAAATATGCTTCGAGCAAAATGTACTATAAATATGTATATCGGGTTAGCCCATAACTTCGTAAATATTTTTATGCGAACATAAAATACATGTATCTTACGTTTATTCGCTAATATATTTGCTATTTTGCTCAACAAAAATACAGCATCGTCGTTTCGTATAATATTATAATTGTAAACACATTTTGTCAGAGGTAAAACGTAAATTAGAAAATCACCTCTTTTCTCGTATTTGTTTCCATAATAAAAAAATTTGTTTTTTATTTTAAAGTCATGCACAAAATAGTTCTGATCAAACGAGTGTTCTTCTATTTTCAAAAAATAATTGTTCGAAGTGAACTTTATATGTCGACACGAACGTATATCACCTGGAAATTAGCTGTCTTTATGAATTAATGCCAATCAGATGTCAATTTAGCTACGTGTCACTTCTGCACGAACGTATCTTCTGTTCATGTGCGTTAACTTCACTGCACATTTCCCAAATATTACACGGTTTACTGTGTAACGCTTGTCCATACGTCGTTATTAAATATTCTCTGCACTTGCAGAGCAAAATGATCGCTAAAACAGCATTCGATATACCATGGTACAACTTACACCCGAATGTCAGTCGACAATTAGTGTTGTTGATATTAAGAGCTCAGAAGGGACTGCCGCTAACATTCGGCAAGTTTTCGATTATGAATCTGGAGAGCTTTACCGGCGTAAGATTTTTTTATTTTTCACGCACGATCGTATCCGGTGTCCTCGGCAAATAGCTTATACCGAATTGTTTATTCTTTTGTAAATAAATATGCATACTTATATTTGTAGATCATGAAGGCTTCAGCGTCTTATATGTCGGTGCTTCTCGCGATGTCTTGAAGTAGAAACCTCGCACATGTTATATATATAACACGAAATAAATTAAATATTTAAATGAAATCGACATGTTATCTGAAATGAAATAGACATATATAATTCTGTAATGTGTATTTGTATCTCCGAGGGTAAGTGTACCGATATTATTTCATAGGCTGTTAAAATAAAATCCGGTTCTAACAGCTGCTCTTAACAATTTAACAGTTAACAATTTTACAAGCTATCTTGTATTTCTAGTTTATATTTCGTAAAATGTAAACAGAAAATATCAAATCCTCATTTTCAGTTAGGCTCTAAAAATCATAATACGTTCGTGCATTATCCATGATGGATCGCAATTAATATCAATACTATCGTACCTTCGTAAATGCATTCGCACCTGAGGCTATTAAAAATTTAATTCACCCAATCGCAACTTAAACTACAGCCACATTTGAAAACTCAGCTCGCACTGTATATCGGATCATATCAAAATGATCCCTGGTTTTCGATCAACGTTCACGTTTTTCGAATATAATACTATTTTCAAACTCGGTTCTACCCGAAGGGAACGATACTAATAAATTTTTCTTGAACTTCAGCGGCTACGTTACGATTTTATAAGGCTTCGAGGAAATCAGTTTTTACTTGGAGAAGTTTTTTCTAGACATTCGGGGTGCAACTTGAATGCGACAACCGACCAAATCAATTTAAAATGATGTTTCCAATCGTGCCACTCGGCTCCTGCATTTTTTATGAAAATCGTTCGCCGATGCAGGAAAGTTACAGCTACAACTTCAGCGAATCTTCCCCTGTTTTTGTTCTTTCCCGGCATGCTCGTAATCAGTGCGGTATTATTTGAAATATTTATGCGGATCATGCGAATGCGCGACGAACGCTAGGGTCTTACTTGAGGAAACTTCGATCATAGAAAGTTGATGCCACTGTTGATCGTGAGGACTGATCTACGCAACGTTGTGATAGCATAATGGACCTTGGGGGATCAACAAAAAAAGAGATCTAGTCGAATAACGATAAGAATATCGAACTTTTAAATGATGATTCGAAGCACAGTGAGTCAGTCTGTCAAGTATGGACTTCATTTCGTTGGAATTTGGCCAGGCACACCGTTTCCGGGTTTGCACAAGTTTTTTTGGGTGTTGTCTACGACTCTATGCCAAATTTATCAGTATAAGTACGTGATCGCGCATTTTAACGCCGACGGACTCGAGAAAATGGTCAACTGTCTGTGTATTGCTCTGCCGTACACTATGACGATGGTTAAATTAATTATTATTTGGATGAACCACGGGTAAGTCGAATAATTCTCGGTTACTATACGGATGAAAATTCTTGATGAAGAAGCATTGTTCAAAATTGAAGAAAAATCTTGTAATATATGTGATATTAACAAGAAGACAAGAAGATAACTAGTACAATCACAAAAATGTACACTAGCATGATTACAAAATGTTAATTCACTATGCAACTTGCAATTGATGCGCAACATTTCTATTTTGCATGAAGTAGTTAGGTTTCTGCGCTGATGATATCACTGCTCTTTCGAACAGTCGTAGTAACTTCATTAACCTAAGGCCTAAGGAGTTCAGTTCTTTGACCCCTTACCTACAATATCGAGAATCGTGATAAGAAATTCGGATAAAAAATAAGAAACGCTATGAAAACAATAAGAGAAATGGACAACACGAGCCTGACTCGTGGTAGTTCGATCGGAACAAGCGCGAACAACGCGAGCCATGCCTGTAGTTCGACCGTACTTGTTGATTGTGGCCCGCGCCATCGCGACTTAGTTCACAGGACAAGGGGTTAAAGAAATGCAAGCGCAAATAGATGTTCTACAAATAGAACAAACAGAAGGTGTCGCGTTACTTTGAAAATGGTATTTTTTGGATATTGACCATTCTGCCTTTAAAAGCAATCGTTTACGATAGAACTGTTAGGCTAATGGGCTCCATCCGCTTCTGGCTTTACGTGTCAATGTAATTCTCAGTTGAAGGAGACTGGTGGCTTTAATAACGATATCTCGTAGCGTGCTATGCGAAATTTTATCGACCATGGAGGAGGATTGCGTGAAATATGCCGTTGTTGATGCAAATAATCTGATATCGAAAACAGCGAACCTTTCGCATCGTTTAACGAGCACACTCGGTTTCTTCTTTCTGATTGCTGTGAGTTGTCACTCGGCTACCATTCTCTCAATTCCACGAGCCAACAATTCCACGGACGAACAGCTTGTCATGGCTATGGATTTGCCATTCGACGTTAGCGAATCTCCGACTTACGAGATCGTGATCACCGCCCAAATTATTCATCTAACGTCGTCTGCATACACGTTCGGGCTATTCTGCACTTTACTCTTAATGATGGTAAGCTTACGAGGTGATGGAAAGATGGTCAGATAGTGATTTCACAATGACTTTTTATTTTGTAAGTTTTCGAAGATTGAAAAGAATTATGATACTTTTTAACAAGATGACCAAGTCTACCTTTCTTTTTTTTTAAACATAATATCGCTATTTTTAGATACTCCACGTAGGGTGTGTCATTGATATATTGTGCAATATCCTGGCACATGCATCCACCGAAGAGGCAGGACAATTACGATTCGTCGCTGCCGAACATCAGCAAGTGATCCTGTTTACAGAAAAAATTGAACAGCTCTTTACATACATATCGTTCTGCCAACTTCTGTCGAACACTTTAGTCACTTGCTGTCTAGGTTTCCTTGCTATAACAGTGAGTGGCGGTGATCTTGTAATTTATATACACGCTGTGATATTGATATGCTTTACGCGAAAAGCAATATTTATCGAAAAATAATTCTGTCAACCGAATACGAGCAAGATGGCAGTCAACGCGTTAGAGGATAAAGCAATTCGAGAAAGAAATTTTAATGACAAATTGAAATTCCAGATGAAGCCTTTCTGTTAAAGATTTTTATTTTACAAACACATCGATTTATCTTAGAGCTGCTGGATAAAAGTTTACTCGTTCTCGAGTGTCCCATAAAAACCGTGCAAAACCCGAATAACCGCAGGCTTGTTATTTTTAAAATGCAAACTAGTTACTTTTAATGCACGGCAGTTCCGTCGTTAATCCACGGGAATTTTTTCCAGAACCTAATAGGATCCAATAGTTAAACTTTCGCGACACTGCGAGGAAACTCATTTTATAGGATTGTCCTGAAGGCCTCGGACAAACAGTTCCACTAGAACTAACAATGAGCTCTCCGTTAATCTTTCAGTACATATATACATATATACGTGTAGATGTATACCACCCCCTCCCCTCAGCCCAAAGTATTTCAACGAGTACCGGGGACGGCTTGTACATACGTGCACGCAATACATGAGAACGATTTTGTATTTCAGGCATTAGAAACAGAGAACGGATTTCCTCTGCTATTCAAATTTTTCTGTGCCTACGCTGCTATTTGTTTGGAAATATTCATTTACTGCTTTGCTGGAGAGTACCTCAACATTAAAGTAATTCAATTTCATAAATTAAAGTTCGCGCATAAGTGACAGCCAAATTCGTTTCTCTTTGCGTCTAACAAATGAATTTTCTGATAAATCTTCTTACACTGATATTTTTTGTTGTATATTATACCGAAGCATATTTATTCCCACTTTGTTTAATAAAATTAAGTTTGAACTTCAAAGTTACCGATCCAAATTGGCCATTGTTCTTGCACTAACTTCAATTGAATAACCTAATAAATAAGCAATTTTTCAACTAGTAGCAAACAAGCGGTTTCTGAAGTTTTATTTGAAAAAGTTTTTAATTGAAAATCGTTTTTTTTTTAACAAATACAGACGGATTTGTTAATGTTTCTTTAATATTATATTTTCGATTGTTCATCAGAGTCAAATGATCGTCGACGCAGCATACCAAATGTCATGGTACGAGCTACAACCTAATATCAGTCGGCAATTAATACTTTTGATCCTAAAATCTCAAAGAGGATTACCACTAACTTTTGGAAAATTTTCAACCCTTAGTTTGGATAGTTTCACCAGTGTAAGTTCTTCGCAATTTATTTACGACAATATTCGTACCATTTAACAACGATAAAATTTGTAATGTTTGTAAAGTGACCACCAATTGTTTTTAACAATTTGATTCTCATTTCTATGTTCCGTAGATCATGAAAGCATCGGCGTCATACATGTCCGTTCTACTTGCGATGTCCTAAAAGTTATACGTCACATATTTTCCATACGTAGCGTAATATAATTTAGAAACTAGAAAGAAATTAGCAAGTCCAGATAGAATATTTAGAACACGGAAATAAATATGTACCATTCATCAAGTACCTGTTTGCTAGAAATGATTTCACCAGTTTCAGATTAATCTTTAAGATTATATTATGATAAAAATCCCGTACCATCTAAATAAGTTGAATCTTGTCATTTTTGTAGGTTTGTTAATTATTGAGATGTAACATAAATTCGTTTGGTTGCAAATATAAGTATCCTAAAATTTGTATCTTAAAATCCTAAAACTGTGATTGTATTCAAGATAATCGAACGAATTTATGTTACGACTCGACAATTTTGTTTCCCATGTTCACAAAATTTTTAGTCGTACGTTAATCTATCATAGTCAGTCACTAAAATATACAGGGTGTCTCGAAACTCTTTCAACACCCTGAAATGGGCGGTTCCTGAGGACATTTAAAGAAATATTTTCCTTTTGCAAAGTGTCCGCTGGTACTTCGTTTAGGCGTTATTATCGAAAAACACTGGCTTCGAAAGATGTAAGAATCCTTAGATTTATCGCAGTTAGAGGCCGAAAATCGTGAAATACTGCAATTTTTACCACCTTTAAACGTTTGTAGTTCATTATAATGTTGACCGTTTTCGATGAAATGTTCAGAATATGTTTAATTGATACAGATCTACAATACATATTTTAAAAATGTTCAGTATAAGCCCACATAAAAAAGTTTCAAAATACGACTTTTAGTATTTTCTCTGCAATTCCTATTAATTGCAATTTTTCTCAAATACTCTTTTCACTTTACGTAACAAACCAATTCTTTATCTATTAAAAAAAATCCAAGTCGTATGGTCCAACATTAAAAAAGTTATGGTTCTTTAAAGAGTGTCTGAATATTAGCGGGACTGACTGTATACATATCTGTATAATATTTGAAAATTCAACTTACATGGTGCTTTGAAGCGAGGACAGCTGTTCCCTCGCGACCCTCATCCTTTTTGAATAAATCCATGTTCATGTACGATACTATGCAACAGAGAAGACACCAATGTTTTATCTTCTTTTTCACCTTCGCGACAGTTCATAGACCTTGAAAGTACAGATTTTCATTTTCAGAACTTTTTTTCATCGCATGTGAGACCGCAATGTAACAATTCTGACCGCATCAATTTAATACGATGCTGTCTGTCGTCTCTCTGTTCCTGCATGTTTCATGGAAATCGTTCGTCGGCGCAGTGAACCAGAAACTACAAATTTCCCCTCGTCCGGCGCAACTCGTAATCATTGCAGAATCATTTCAAATATTCATGAAGGTCATGCGTGCGCGCATCAAATGGCAGAAGCGTGGCATCTGCATGCTTTTTTTCACATTATTTTGAATATAGTTTCCAGTCTACCATAAGAAGTCGAAGAAGCGATACCGACCGTGCCACTGTCGAAGGTTCGATTATAATGGACCTTGAGGAACCGAAGAAACGCGAAATCTAACGAAAATACGGATCGACAAGTTGCGCGAAATGTTCCGGAGTACAGTTAGCAAACCGATTAAGTTAGGACTTCATATTGTTACTTTTTGGCCCGGTACGCCGTTTCCGGTTATACGACGGTTCTGCATGATGCTGATCACGGTTCTATTACTAATCGGTCAGTGCATGTATGTAGCTACACACTTCTACACCTCCAGCATGTCGAAACTGTTTGACTGTTTGAGTCTTGCCGTCGCCTACAATCTGCTGATCATCAAGTTAGGTGTCGCGTGGATCCATAGTGGGTGAGTTGCATCCATAGTGGACAAGTGATTTCGTCGCTTGGTACCATTTAGTCGAGAACAGAGCAAATTTGATCGAAAAAATGATTCAATAATTTTAAAATTTTAACATAATTTAGTTAATAATTGAGCTTGAGTCTTACCGTCTTACCTACAACCTGCGAATCATCAAGTTAAGCGTTACGTTGATCTATCGTGGACAAGTGATTTCGTAGCCTGGTATCATTTAGTATCATCTGGTATATTTAATAATGTTAAAATTTTAACATAATTTAATTAGTAATTTTAAAAATTATTTACCACTCTCACACATATGTGACGTTGGTAGCGAGTGCGTTAATAGGTTTCTTGATGACTGTGCTGTCTCTAAGAGGAATTTAATCTTAACTTTCTCGCACGTAATATGTAGTACGTTAGTTTCATTCTGGTGGCATTAATAACGTTATCTCACAGTTTGCTATTGGACATGTTAGCATCAATGGAGGAAGACTGTGTAAAATATGCCAGAGTCGATACGAAAAATGTAATACCGAAAGCAGCTGAGATTTCGGAGCGTTTAACGGGCGCAATTATTATGTTCTACTTTGTGACCTCGTGTATTTATGGGACTACTGCACTCATGGCTCCGCGATTCAACGATACAAAAAATTTTGTAGTAAACGTGGAGTTGCCTTTCGACATCACCGAGTCGCCGAATTACGAGCTCACGATAGTGGCGCAAATTACTCATTTAATACTCCTCGGATGCTCGTACGGCGTTTTTACTGCACTTCTGTCGATGATGGTGAGCGTACATTCAGATTTTAATTACTAAAGAACCACAGCGGGTGATCAAATGGTTGGAACCATAATATAGAAAATATTTATTGTCTGTGCGTGTAACAATGTTGTTTACAGTGTTGTTAAATGTATATGGACAACTTGCGAATATCAGAACTTTTCTAAGAAAATAACTGTAGTCCACGCTGGACCAGATCGGAAAATTATTAACAATAATTTTTAATTCTGAGCTCGTTGTAAAACATACTGTCAATAAAAAAAAAATAGATGTTATAGTACTATTGTTTTAGATAATTCACGCGGGATGTCAAGTCGACGTGTTATGCAATGTAATAACGAGTATAGCATCATCTAAAGACAAGGAACAATTCCGATTCGTTGTTATGAGATATCAAGAAATCATCCTGTTTTCAGAGGGAATCGAGAAGATTTTTACGTACATATTTTTCGCCCAGCTTATTTCAAATACTGCAGTTTCATGCTGCCTAGGATATCTTGTTATAACAGTAAGTAACGTAAACGATTTCGATAAATTCGGGTAGACAAAAATAGTTTCACATTTACGTGGAACATTACGTAGAACATTCTGAACCTATGTATGTGTCTACGATATGTTATCTAATTGTAATCTCGTATTTCAGTCATTACAGAACAGAAATAGTTTACTTGAATTGGTGAAGACTATTTTCGGATATTTTTCAATTTTCATAGAAATATTCACGTATTGCTTCGCTGGAGAATACCTCAATGTTAAGGTAACTAAAATCATTTGATTTAGACAAAGGATTTTTATAAGTATCAACTTGCAGTTCTCTAAAAAATTTTCCTTAGTAATAAGCATGTTTCACTATGTTTATTAAAGTTTCTTTTATCCATTAGAGCGACATGATTCTTGACGCAGCGTACCAAATATCATGGTACAACTTGCAGCCATCTATGAGTCGACAAGTAATACTATTACTTTTAAGATCACAGAAAGGATTACGTCTAACTTTTGGCAAATTTTCATACCTTAGTTTGGGAACCTTTACTTGGGTAAGATTTCTAAATTTCATCTACGTACGGATAAAATTCACGATATTCACAAAACCAGCATTAATTTCAGTAAATATTTCTGGTTTCCGTGTTCGTAGATTATGAAATCGTCAGCGTCCTACATGTCAGTATTCCTTGCGATGTCTTGAAAGCAGGGCTTCGAAAAAATTACAAAGGAATTAACAGCTTGACATGACACTTTCCGGATACCGTTTAACGCATATGTAGGTGAGCACTACTGAAACATAAAAATAAATGAGCAAGAAACATCGTAAATTAATAGACAGCGGATTTTATGCATTTATGCATTAAGTATTTCAAAGTACTGTTGAATTATTTGCAACCTATCAAACACATTAAGAAAGCAAATAAACTTTTATTTCACTCGAGTTTGTTGTAATTCGCGTAGAAAATTTTTATTTTCCATAAAGATCCGCTGTCTGTAAATGAAACACGCTCGTATACGTGTAAATGAAAATTAAGAAATTAAAAGTTTAGCGATTAGAATTATAATTATATCTATAGACCACAATAAGAAATAAATATAACATAATTTAAACGTAATTGTGTTTTAGGCCATCTGTTAATTACAGACATGTGTTTTGAGACGCTATGGTACCTTTACCTTTAGTCAACCGATAATGTATACAAATGAAAAGATCAAATATAATGTTCGAAACTTCAACTTACATTTTGTAGTTACAGTAACTCCTTTCTTGCAAGTACTCGTCCCTCTGGAAGAATATGATTTGCTATCTCAGTATTCGGAGAGAGAAATGAAAGCAGTATCGCAACTTTCTTTGCACCATAATAACGTTACCATTGTCGTCGAATTTCGAGGAGAACATTTTTTTTCCTTTAGACGCGAAATTTCAATTCAACGCGACTTCTCGGTACATCAATTTAACATGATCTTACGGGTCGTCTGCCTGCCGCTGCATTTTTTATGGAAATCGCTGGTCACCGCAGCCAACCAAGAACTTTGACATAAACAAATCCTCCCTCGCCTTTTCCTGCTCCCGACAAACCCGTAATCATCGCGGTGTTATTTCGAATATTTATGAAGATCGTGCGAGTGCGCTTCGAGCATCTTTTACCATATTGTTCTCAACAAAGTTTCGACCAGTCGGTCACAATAAGATCAGGCAACACTATCGAGTGCACCATCGACGAACGCGGTTCAAACTTCAGACGGAGTGAAATTTAAAAACGAGAATATTAATTCCATGTGAGATGAGATTTCGAAGTACAATTAGCCAATCCATTAAGTATGGACTTCATATCGTTGGCGTCTGGCCTGGCACGCCGTTTCCAGTTTTTCGTAAATTTCTTTGGATCTTGTTCACCATTATACCCCTATTTTATCAGTACATGTACATGATTAGGCATTTCCATTCTGAGAAACTCCCGCAATTGTTTAACTGTCTCATCGTATTTTTCTCGTATATTTTACTGTTTGTTAAATTAATTGTCGTGTCGGTGAATCATGGGTAAGTTGTTCCGTAACGGGTATTGTTTATTACTGCGGACTACTATGCAAAATGTTCGAAGTCGATTGTAGGCAACAGCGATCAGATAAAAATGAAATTTTTAATGATTCTAGCAGGTCATAGTGCAAAAATGTTTTTACATTCTTATTAAAGTCTTCCAAGTTTTGCATTTCCACATAATTTCTTCTTCATTCATAAAATTAGCAGTCTATTTATTACAGATGACGGTAAATTCTTTCAGTGAAATT
Source organism: Lasioglossum leucozonium (assembly GCA_028454225.1). Lineage (NCBI taxonomy): Eukaryota > Metazoa > Arthropoda > Insecta > Hymenoptera > Halictidae > Lasioglossum > Lasioglossum leucozonium. Next base: position 7,426,610 of record CM052219.1, on the reverse strand, counting down.
TCATTATCTTCTGAACGTTGCATTTGTGCACGTTCGAAATTTCTTGTTGTGCTTAACTTGCGTTGAGTTTGTGGAATAAGACCATTGTCTTATTAATATTTACTTCTATGGTTAGTTGCTTCAGATGCTTGCTATGTAAAAGCAGTCATTTATGATCGAAACCAACGGGCCAGTTGGTTTCATCCTGGACGACTGGCGGTTTTAATAACGATATCTCACAGTGTGCTACGCGATATTTTAACGTCCGTGGAGGAAGACTGTGTGAAATATTTCGTTGCCGATACAGAGAGTTTGGTATCGAAAGCAGCGGAACTTTCTCAAGTTGTTACGAGGACAATTGTCATTCTCTATGCGGGGAACACTGGTTTGTACGTAGTCGGTACAGTTGCACCTCGGCAATTGAACGACACGATACCACGACGTCTTCTTATGAACATGGATTTGCCTTTCGATACTGTCGGATCACCAAATTATGAGCTCGTGCTGACTCTACAAATTATTAGCTTTATGGCGACATCGTATGTGTATAGTATTTTTACTGCTCTTCTTTTAATGCTGGTAAGTGTAATTCTCTAAAAGATCGCTTTCAGATCACTCAGACTTTAATTATGAGAGAATTATGTTACTATTCGAGTGCGTATCTTTCTGCATTTGTGGCTTTTGAAAATTTTTCAAAAAAATACTAAAGTATAACTGGACTGCGGATCTTTATGCATTTACAGCAAAATTGAGTAGACGAAATTCAAAGTGGTAGAAAATTTTTAAACAATGATGTTGTCAACATATGATTTCTCCTCTATTAAAATCATTAAGGGAAAAAATACATTCAATTTGGTTTCTATTGCTTGCAATCGATGCAGACAATTTTTATTTTGCATAAAGATAACATTTAACAGAATTTAGTACGATTTTTAATTATTTCAGATCTGTATATTTTATGTGATTCCACTTCCTTAATATTCATCTAGAAAATTGCAAATTGCATAAACATCCGCAGTCTAGTCCTATAGCACTGTTGCTAGCAGATTTTTAACAATACATGGATTTTAAAATATGTTTCTATGTTACGGCTGCTCTAGATACTTCATATGGGATGTCACATTGACATATTATGTCACGTAATGACAAAAATGACATCAACTAAAGACGAGAAGCATTTCCGATCCATTGCTGTACGACATCAAGAACTCATCCTGTTATCTGACCGAATTGAGGAACTCTTTACATTCATATCCTTGGCTCAACTTATGTCGAATACTATAGTTTCATGCTGTCTAGGATATCTTGTTGTAATAGTAAGTAATCTTGTTTTCCTGGTTTGTGTGTGCCCAGCCAACAGCTACCTGCTCGTGTGTATTAATTGATGGAACGAAACACGTTTTGTGACATCATATCGAATCAATTGAACCACGCATAGTCAATAGTTCCCTGAAAAAATCAATAAACGAATTTTTTAATGGAGCCAATTTGTTGTTTTTAGGCATCTTCACCCTTATGCCAATAACCGTAAATTATTCATGTGCAATTTCTGTTTAAAACTTCTTTAACATTTTTCTTAACAAATATCGAAATTATTGCAGATTTGATGTTCTTGAATCATTATCGATTAATCAACATTTGTCGAATAAAAAATATGCATTGGAACTGTAAAGTAGAACATCATTCAATATCGTAGAAACTTTGATTATTAACATAAGGGTTAAAACTTGCACGTATTTTATGTAACAAAACATTTTCATGTTGCAGGGAGTGAAAGAAGGAAGTGATCTTTCACAACTGTTGAAGTTTGGTATTTGCTACGTTACGATTTGCATAGAAATATTCATATGTTGCTTCGCTGGAGAATACCTCAACGTTAAGGCAAGTTGTTCGGAATGTTTAAATAAAAGTCCCCTCCATCGCGGAGCCAGGAAAATTAAAAAAAAAACTTCTTTATTTTTCATTATTTTTTACAGGACTTTCACCAACTTATTTCTGATATTTTTCTCATTAAAATGATTCTGATTAAAATACAGTCATAAAAAAAATAGTTTCCCTTCACGATCTTTGTCTCTGCTCGGATCTTAGATCACGACTTTACTGTGTTGGGTTTTTCATTCGTTTTAAGTACTGCTGCATTGCTGCAATGCCTGGCGGACACCTATTGTCATAAGTTTAGATTACCTTACAGTCTTTACACAGCTTCCTGTGTCTGATTATTAAAGTTTCTTTTGTTTTTTAGAACGACATGATTCTTGAAGCAGCATACCAAATATCTTGGTACAACCTGCAGCCTTCAACGAGTCGACAAGTGATTCTCTTACTTCTAAGATCTCAGAAAGGAATCCACTTGACTTTCGGAAAATTTTCAGCCCTTAGCTTGGACACCTTCACCTCGGTGAGGTTTTTACAATTCATCTGTGTCAGTATTGATCGTTAATTGCTAATAATTTTCTGATTTCTGAAGTTCTTCTGTGCTCGTAGATTATGAAAGCGTCAGCGTCTTACATGTCAGTATTTCTTGCGATATCTTAATTACAACACTCGAGTAATTGCGAGATAGCAGTTCTAAAATAACACCTTTAGAATACAGAACTACACACAAGCAGGCGAGTTGAAGTACAAATCTAAATCAGAGACAACAAGATAAATAAAAAAAGTGGAGCATGAACCAATATCACTTTTTCAGGTCACCTGTTCGTTACAGGCGTGTGCTTCACATACTAAAGTGCTTTATCAATTGTTAATGTATCAAAATCTAAAGTTCGAATATAATGTTTGAAAATCCAACTTATATTACACGTTGCAGCGATGTGAACTTCTTTCTAGATAGTACCCATTACTTCGGAATAAAACCATTTTCTGTCTTCGTATTCCGAGAGGGGAACGAGACCGATATCTATACTTTTCTTGAACAATAATGATGCTACAATTTCACAGGAGGTCGAAGAAAAGATTTCCCTGGCTACAACGTTTCTCTTGAAATAGAAAACTTTAATTCGACTTCTGGCCATATCAATTTAACATGATCTTGCCTACCGTGCGTCGGCGCCTGCATTTTTTATGGAAATCGCTGGTCAATGCAGGCAAGCAGAAACTTGCAACAAATTCTTCCTTCGTATTTTCCAGTTCTAGGGAAATCATTTATTATTTAGTATATTCATGCAGATCATGCGTGCGCGCATCAAAACGGAAGATTGCAACCTTCTTCTCTCCTCGCATTAAAGTTTTCAGTCTGTCGTTCGAAGTTCAGGAAGCATTACCGTGTTCGTGCTCTTGATAAACGCGAAGATCATAATGGCTTTCGCGGAATAAGGCGAAAGTGGAATTTAAAAAATAAAACCCAGGATATCGATAGTCTGCGAAATGACGTTCCGGAGTACAGTTAGTGAATCCATCAAGTATGGTCTCCATATCGTTGGTGCAATGCCTAGTGCAAAATTGCCGGTTTACAATAAATTCTTTTGGATGACGTGCACGGCTGTATCTCTATTTTACCAGTACATGTACGTGATCACACACTTCTATTCCGAAGGGCTGCCAGAACTGTTTGACTGTTTCACTTTGATTTTCACGTATTTTTTGCTGTTCGTTAAGTTCACTGTAGTGTCGTTGAACCGTGGGTAAGTTGTTGCGCAGTGGGTATTTGTTTATTGCTGCGGATTTCTATGCAAAGCGATAATGTTCGAGGTCGATTTCAAGGAATTTGATGAAAATGAAATTTTCATTTTGGCTATAAGTGCATAAAATCTGCAATATATTTATTACAGAAGGATTATTTCTACACTCATCATGCTATCACTCTTGCATTTTGATACTTTCTATATTATTTCTTTGGGTAGTCTTTCTTACATCGAATTTAATTTTAAATTTAACTATAGAGGGACTCTTATTGTAAATTAATTTCAAACTTAATTTCATTTCGCAACAGTCAGTTCAAACAATACTCAACTTTTCTGTATAAAATTTCCAACGAATAGTTTCGTAGCTCTATTGCAGTGCAAACGAAAACTTTTGATTGCTCATTCAATTTCTCGCGCCATCCTCGAAATATTGATTTCATCAGCATCGTAATCGAACACCTTCTCAAGCGGACTTTCCGTAAAATCGATTTGTGCATTTTCATTTTTTAGACGAGTGGCTGACTTTATAAGAAAAGTTGCAGAACTCTATGAAATTCTACTTTTTCTCGTGCAATTTTTTCAAATTCGAAAAATTGAACAATTCATGTTCATTTTCATCCTTAGTGGGATCCTTAGTTGTCTGAAATTCGGTACACAATGAGGTAATGCATGAGGCAATACAAAGCATTGCTAATATCCGCATATATGGTTAGTTTCTTCGTAAAAACAGTCATTTATGATTGAGATCGATGGGACAGTTGGTTTCATGATAGACGACTGGTGGCTTTATTAACAATGTCTCGCAGTGTGTTACGCGACATTATAATATCTATGGAAGAAGATTGTGTTAAATATTTCGTCGACGAGTCAAAGAGTTTGATATCGAATGCAGCGGACCTTTCGCAAAGTGTATCGAGAACAGTTATTATCATCTATGTGGCGTCCGCAGGTTTTTATGCATTTACTACTCTCGCAGCTTCACATTCTAACGATACCATGCCTCGTCGTCTTCTTTTGAACATGGACTTGCCTTTCAACACCGTCGAATCGCCTAATTACGAACTGGTGGTGATGCTACAAATTATTAGCATATTGATGACCTCGTACGCGTACAGCGTTTTTAGTGCTCTCCTTTTAATGATGGTAAGTTATCTTCTGATCTTAATTAGAAAAAAAGGAACTGTGTCAACAGCACCACAAATTTTCGGCTGTGCTTTAACCAATTGTCATATTTGTAATTATTATTATTATTTATTTATTGCCTTAAACCATATCGGGTTTATATGACTTAGAGAGTAACCTACAATTAGTTTTTATTATTTTTGCTATGATACATCTATATCATTGAAATTGAATTTGTATTGAGCATAATTTAATGAAATCAAAAATAATTTTCAGTATTAGTTTAGTTAATACAAAATTATTGTAGTATGCGAAATGTTATATTTGAGGGGGGGGGGGGCAGTATCGTAATCCCATATCATGAATAGACTGTCGATTTTTATGCAGAATAAAAATTGTGTCTAATGTCTTTCTTCCCTTAATAATTTCAATAGTTTTTTCAAATATTTTTGATATTTCAAATTACAGCTATTTTTGTAATAAATGTATAAAATCCACAGGCTAATCATGAAATGCTTTTCTATGGTGGGAATAGTTTTTTTAACGACGACACGACTACTTTAGATAGTTCACATGGGATGCCACATCGATATACTATGTCGTGCAATAACGAAAATTGCATCTTCTAAAGACGAGAAACAATTTCGGTTCGTTGCTGTGAGACATCAAGAGCTGATCGCGTTCTCGGAGCGGATTGAAGAACTCTTCACGTTCATATCTTTCGGGCAACTTATATCGAACACTATATGCGCATGCTGTCTAGGATATCTTGTTGTAGTAGTGAGTAATGTTTCCTACAGTATTGCTGTGTATTATAACTACACTCTGTGTTCGTGTATATTTTATACTTATATATACAGAAATGTATGGAGATGTGCAAAATATTTTTTAGTCTCGAAGAATTTGTACGCGCAGCTAGAAAATGATTGATTTGAAAATACATTTTTGTTTCAGACAATAGAAGAAGGAGGTAAATTTTCTCAACAGATAAAGTTTATTGTTTGCTATCTTGCAATTTGTATAGAAATATTCATATGTTGCTTCGCTGGAGAATATCTCAACATTAAGGTAAATTTCACGTAAAAATTGAATGTATAAAAAGTATCCACCATTCCATTTCAATTAAAAGATTCTATAACTCTAATTTTTATCTATTACGTTAGAAAGTATGAAATGAATAAAATGATGTTTTACGAAAAATGTATTGGGATGTACAGTGAAGTCGCGATATATATATGTAGCTCTCGTCACCTGGTCCAAATAGTAACAGAGATCGTGAAGGAAAACTATTTTTTATGAATGCGTTCACCGCGCCGAAAGTAGAAAGGGATAGTGCAGAACGTGAAGAAGGACCTTATTTTTAACTAAAAAATTTTTTTAGTCACCCCCAGAATTGTGACAGGTGTTGAGAAAATATCTGGACAAAATGTGGGGCCGATTGAATCGTGGGAACACGATTCAGGTCAAATTTGAAATCTGAAATTTTGAAAATTTGAAAATTTCAAAACTTGAAAATTCCAAAATTTGAAATATTGAAATTTGAATATTTGAATTTAATTGTAATATTAAAAATCCAAAATTTTCAAATTTTATGCGCGTCAGGTTTCAATGGTTCAATCGGCCCCAATTTTTTACCAAATTTTAGTCTAACATATGTTTCTAAAAATTGTTCCTTAATATGAAGAACGTCCCACTCTATCTGGAAATTAAAGCTTTTTTTGTTGCTTAGAACAACATGATCGTGGAAGCAGCATACGAAATATCTTGGTACAACATGCAGCCTTCCACGAGTCGACAAGTGATACTCTTACTTCTAAGATCTCAGAAAGGAATCCACTTGACTTTTGGCAAATTTTCTGCGTTGAGCTTGGAGACCTTCACTTGGGTGAGCATTTTACATTTCATCTGTACTAATATTTTTCGTGAATTGCAAACGATCATTTCTATTCCGACAAAATTCGTTACGTTCATGAAGTTACCTTAGTTGTAATAAATACCTCTGTTTTCAAAGATTATGAAAGCATCGGCGTCTTACATGTCGGTGTTTCTTGCGATGTCTTGAGAGCAACACTTCGCAAGTTTTCCATCTGTAGCATACGGTAATAGAGAAGTTGCAAGAGAATTAGCAGTACTAAACAATACCCTTAGTATACCGCTGAACACATAAGTAGGTGAGTTCCACTAAAGTACAAAATCGAATGTTACTGTATCAAGATAAAAAGTTTAAATATATATGAAAGTTCAAGTTACCATTCTGTCGTCCGATGATTGAAACTCCTTTACTGCCGGCGCTCGTCTCTTTTGAATAAAATCGTATGCTACCTCTGTGCTCTGCGACAAAAACGAAACCAATATTTCAGCTATTCTCGAACCACAATAACGCTATTATGGGACGTGGAAAAAATCAATTTGATTTCCAGAAGTTTTCTCTCCGCGTCCGACACGACTTCTGACTAAATCAATTTAACATGATCCTGGCAGTCGTGCGTTCGATCCTGCATTTTTTATGGAAATCGTTGGTCACTGCAGGAAAGCAGGAACCGCAACTTCAACAAATCCTCTCCTGTTTCTTCTTATTCTCGTGGAAACCTGTAATCATCGTGGAATTATTTAAAACATTCATGCAGATCATGCGTGCGCGCATCAAACGGCTGGAGGGCTGCTTTCGCGGGCTTCTCTTTTTGCACAGTTCCCGAGGAAGTTTTCAGTCTATCGTAGGAAGTTGATGAAGAACTACCAAGCGCAGTTGAATCAAGTACTTACTGGTTGTGAAAGTGGCAAAGGTTCGTTCATAATGGACTTTGAGGAATCAGTGGCCGGCGGAATCTAGAAAAGAAAAGGAAGAAAGACGTGGATACAGCAATACCGTGTGAAATGATATCTCGAAATACAATTAGCCAATCTGTTAAGTATGGGCTCCATTTCGTTGGAATTTGGCCGGGCACACCTTTCTCAGGTTTACGAAAAGTTTGTTGGGTGGTGTCCACTGTTTTTTGCCTAATTTATCAGTACAAATACTTAATTACACACTTTAAGAATGGGGACTTTATTGTGACGATCGAAAGCTTGAGTCTTTGTTTGACGTACACTTTGCTGATCGGTAAATTAACTGTTGTTTGGATTAATCATGGGTAAGGCATATTCTATCGTCTACTATGGATTGGCATTACATACAAGTTAAATATTATTATTCTAATGTCTACACCTAATTGTAGAGCCCCTAGGCAAGAGCAATTACTCATCTTTATATACATATTTCTATTCTAATAACTTGGCAATGTAATTTCTAGTAAACTGAATCAAAAGTCAGAATCTATATTTTTCGAAAGAAAAAATTATTCGCGAACTACGATAAAATATTTTTATGTAAAATCCTCATCACGAGTTTCGCTTGATATTATGTGGCGACGGATTAATAATTTTGTTTGTAGCGTGCTACGTGAAATCATATCAACGATGGAGAACGATTGCGCGAGGTATGCGGCGTTCGACAAGAATAATGTGATATCGAACACGGCGGATCTTTCATTCCGCATAACGAGCACAATTCCGGTGCTTTACATAGTATCTGTGTTTTGTAACACAGTCGGCACTCTCGCGATGCCACAATCGAACGATTCGAGTGCTCGGCAACTTCTCCTAAACATGGATTTGCCGTTCGACACCAGCCAATCGCCAACTTACGAGCTCATGGTAGTTGGCCAGATCATTTTCCAATTCATATCTGCATATACCTTCAGCATGTTTTCTGTTTTTCTTTTGATGACGGTAAGTGCGAACAATTGCGCAGGAGCGAACGTTCTGTGATCATTAGTGGATCTTCTACTGTTGATAGCAAAATATGTCTGCCAAAGAATTCGTTTATGTTCGTAAATACAATTATTACTTTTAGATGTTTCACGCAGGATGTGTCATTGATATACTGTGCTACATGATAACGCATATATCTTCTCAGGACGAAGGACAATTTCGTATCGTTGCGATGAGACATCAAGAAATCATTCAGTTTACACAACGTATTGAACAACTGTTTACATACATAGCTCTTGGCCAACTTCTGACGAATACCCTAATTATATGCTGCCTTGGATTCCTTATCATAACAGTAATTGATACTGATATCGTAATTTCTATGGACAAAGTTATGTGTCGGTATATTAGCCTTCCATTCAAATCACTTTTCATTCATAATTTCGTTAGCTGAAGTACGAAAGTATAATCACAATCATAGTCTGATAGCGGATACTGGATGGCAGATGCATCCGCGACAATTAGAATTCTTACAATGCAATAGATTCGTTCAGCATTTTTTTCCAAATAATATGAACCTGAACGACAAGACGAGCAAATACGTTTTGTAGAATTGTTCTAAATAACTCTCACCCGAATAGACAATGAATTTTAGTTAATTTTTTTTGTACACATATTTTTATTTTAAACGTATTTTATGCAAATATTATCTCAAGCATGATTCCTTGTTTCAGGGATTACAGATTGAAAATGGACTTCCCTTGATTCTAAAATCTTTTCTCTTCTATCTCGCAATTTGTTTAGAAATATTTGTGTACTGTTTCGCTGGGGAGTATCTCAATACTAAGGTAATACAATTTTCTCGAAGATTTAATTCCAAGTATAATGAGATATTGTTGTATTGCTGATATAGCTCCCACAGAGCTCCACGATCTAAGTCCTCCGCCTCCCACCGTCCACTGTGGGACCGCGCGAGGCGCTTAGATGCTCGAGCTGCCTCGGTCGCCGAGCAGTGTAAACATGCGCGTAATCGGATACCGTGGCGTGACCCCACTACTAATCCAATTAGAAAACTTCCTTATTTTTCATTATTTTTTAATGGAACTTCGCAAACTTATTTATGGCATTTTTTGTGATTAAAATCACACTAATCACTATACAATTTCAGCAGTATTTAGTGATTCAGTTTTAGCATGGGCAACAGGTGCTCCGAGAGTCGATGACGTAGAATCGGCTACCCCCACCCGGCCGGCTAGCGCGAGTCCTGTGCGAACAGGCAACCTGAGCACGATAGTGGGGGTAGCCGATTCTACGTCATCGACTCTCGGAGCACGAGTGGCCCAGGCCTGGTTTAATCCACGGTATGGAACAAGTTTTCGGCCGCGCGGTCCATGTTTACATGTGCTGTTGTTTTCCACGTTCGAGGCTGTCCCTTTGTACTTTCGGCGTTTCATGAATTCATAAAAACGCGGTCCATGTTTACATGTGCTGTTGTTTTCCACGTTCGAGGCTGTCCCTTTGTACTTTCGGCGTTTCATGAATTCATAAAAAAATAGTTTCCCTACACGATCTCTGTCACCGCTCGGATCAGGCGATGGGAGCTAGATCGCGACTTTACTATATTTCTCATCATAGAGATGCAACTCATAGTGCAGCACTTCAAAGTGAGAATTTACATAAATCAGCTAATATGTTCGTATTAAACGGAATCATTGAGCGAATCCACTGTCGGTTTAGACTTCAATGTTATCTAACACATGCCTGGGCAACTAGTGGCCAGAGTCACCAGATCAGAGGAATTGACTCGGATCGAGGGGAAGGAAAAAAGTTTTCTTCTGTGGTGTCGCTCGGTCTACGAATTTTCGAGACTTGGAGTCGACTCGGATTTGAGGATCTCGGATCCTAAGAGGATGGATGTCTTAAAGAAATCGCTAGGACACCTCGGGTGCTTAAAACAATCTGGTTTATTTTTCGTCTACAACGCTTAAGGAAAATTGTACAGAATGGTAGGGGTTGAGCTTAGTGGGGGTTGTGAATATACTATTGGTGTAGGAGGTTGTAATTGTTGGCAATTGGCGGAAATCGGAATTGGTGGGGAAAGATGCCTACGAGGCTAAATTGCTATAACGGACTTATGCTAAAGAACGAAAACATGTGTTTCGCAGCTTCGGTCGGTCGCCTAGTCCCTTTTTTATGGCGACTAGCAATTGCCGCGATTTTATTGCGACGACCCTGGTACGGTCAGGTATGTCGGTTTTTAAGCTACCCTTCGAAAGGCATTAATTGCTTCAAGACGGAACATCTTCTCTTCTGCGCCAGTACCGGACAGCGTTATAGGAGGGGAAAGTAGATTAGGGAGTCAAGTCTGAATCTGGCGACACTGCTGGCGGCTCGCGAGTTGCAGACGACTCATCTTCCTACTTCTGGACAATGTCGCCAGATGAAACCAAAACGGTCGTCACGTACTCTCCTACTTTTCCCCTTCCACTATCCTATTTCACCATCATTCACACCACTCGATCCCCGTCGCGCACGCGCAACGTGTCACGTCACATTATTACTCTGGTCATCAGAGAGGGGGTACCTGTATTCCCCTCGATTGCTTCAATCTGGCGACACTGCTTCTGGATCCACCGCGTCAAATTCCTGTTGAGTCGACATAGATGTATTATATATGTATACATTCACAGTCACGCGAGCCAAAGCCCAGCGAGGAGTGGTGGAACCGGTACATTGGTAGTGGGCGTCGTGAAGCATCAGCGGGGAAAAAGTTGCCCCGGCCTGATGTAACAAACTGTTTTGTAAACATACATGTGAATATGTTATAGATCGAATGATTCTTAGAATTTGCAATTTTCTGATGCAATTGATTATGAAAACGAAAATGTTGACGGGAAATATTTTCCGTGCATCTGCATAAATCTACAGCAATTCTTCACCGTTGAAAAAAACTTTCTGTTGAATATCAAAATTCTCATTTACCTTCCAGAGCAAGATGATTGTCGACACAATATGCGAAACGTGTTGGTACGACCTGCAGCCTACTACCAGTCGACGCTTAGTACTTTTAATTCTAAAATCTCAGAAGGGACTGCCGTTAACTTTCGGAAAGTTTTCATCTCTCAGTTTGGAAAGTTTCGCAAACGTAAGGTTCTTCTAGTTTATTTATGGCCCCACGGAGCGTTCACTGCAAATAGTCGTGTGACCATTAGACTTCGGATCTTTATGCAAAAGAAAAATTGTTTAAGTCAGTCGCAAGGCGCTAGAATCAATGAAAAACTTGTTTCCTTGTTCGATAATTGTACTAAATTACATTTTATTACAATATTACAATTATTACAATTAAATTAAATTTTTGTTCGAAACGCACAAAATCCGGACTCTAATTATCGTAAAAAAAAACGTATGCAGCTTTTAAATTGGCTTCAGTAATTTTGATTTTGATTTTCGCAGATTATGAAAGCTTCGGCGTCTTACATGTCTGTACTTCTCGCGATGTCCTGAAAATTCCAACACGTGTGTTATCTGTTCATAGCGAGGTTTTAGTAGAATTAGCTTGCGATACTGAATAAAATGTTCGTACATTTATACTTTTCTTCTATTATTTTCTTCCCAAGTGTTTATTCGCAACAGTTTAGACGGCTTGACAGTCGCAGTATTCCGCTGAACACGTAAAAAGGTGAGTTCGACTATAATATAAGATCAAATGTTACTATATCAAAATAAAAAGTTAAAATATATATGAAAGTTGTAGTTACCATGTTATTCTCCGCTGATTGAAACTGCTTTCTTGTCGGCGCGACGCACATCTCTGTCGAATAAAATCGTATGCCGTCTCTGTGCTCTGCGACAAATATGAAACCAATATTTCAGCTATTCTCGAACCATAATAACGCTATTATGGGACGTGGAAAAATCAATTTAATTTCAAGAAGCTTTCTCTCCGCGTCCGACACAACTTCTGACTAAATCAATTTAACATGATCCTGGCAGTCGTGTGTCCGTACCTGCATTTTTCATTGTAATCGTTGGCCACTGCACGAAAGCAGGAACCGCAACTTCAACAAATCCTCTATCGTTTCTTCTGATTCTTGGGGCAACCTGTAATCATGGCGGAATTATTTAAAACATTCATGCAGATCATGCGTGCTCGCATTAACGGCCGGAGGACTGCTTTTTGTATAGTTCTCGAGGAAGTTTTCAGTCTAGCGTAGGAAATTGATCAAGAACCACAGAGTGCAGTTGAATAAAGTACTTGCTGGTTGTAAAACTGTCAAAGATTCGTTCATAATGGAATTTGAGGAATCATGGGCGGGCGGAATTTAGAAAAGAAAAGAAACAAAGACGCGGATCCATAAATTTCGTGTGAAATGACATCCCGAAATACGATTAGCTGGTTTGTCAAATATGGGCTCCATTTCGTTGGAATTTGGCCAGGCACACCTTTTCCAGGTTTACGAAAAGTTATTTGGGTGGTGTCCACTGTTTTTTGCCTAATTTGTCAGTACAAATACCTGATTACACACGTCAAGACTGACGGCTTCATTGAGTCGATCTATACTTTGAGTATTACATTGCCGTTCACTCTGTTGATCGGAAAATTAGTTCTTGCTTGGATTAATCATGGGTGAGTGAGGCATATGCTATCGTCTGCTTTGGAATCGTATTCTATAATCGTTGTAGCCCCTAGACAACAGCAATTACTCACGTTTATATACATATCTCTGTTGTAATAACGTGGTAATGGATCAGAATTCATTCGTTATATTTTTTAAAGACAAAATTGCTGATACTGAAAACACATGCAGACGTTGTGTAATACTTTTTCGACAAATAGTTTTCGTTGTGCCTGCTGCAGAGTTAAATATTATTCTTCTACAATATTCTTTTTCACATTCTATCATCAAACAGCAACTTAAAGATTCGTGTTTCCATTCTTTATGAATTCAAACTAGGTTTGCCGCGACGGTCATAAATTTTCCCCCAGCCCTTTTTGTTTCACTCTATTAAAAAATATGGGAGACTCTTCAAAAGAAGCAGCTCTTCCATAATAAGGGAGAAATAAAGTAATATTTATGTTGACAAGTAACAAAATTCTAAAGTTTCATTTAAATGAAAAGCAAATATTTTAAACGCTATGGTGTACCGTCAAAACCTTGTTAATAGACTACACGTGAAAATATTAAAGTTTATCGAAATAGAGTATGTGGAAGCCCACCTGAGTAATTGAGTTATTATTTCTCACCTGTGTAACGGAGAGATAAATGGGTCACGAAGTTTGCAAATTGATCAATTATTTGGATTTGAAGGAATAATGTAGCGTTTGTGTTTAACATCTTCTGCTAGAAGTCCTCACCACTAGTTTTGCTTGATATTGTGCGGCGAGGCATTAATAATTTTCTTCCTTAGCGTCCTACGTGAAATCATATCAACGATGGAGGACGATTGCACTAAGTACGCGGCGTTCGACAGGAATAATGTGATATCGAAAACTGCGGATCTTTCATTCCGCTTAACGAGTGCAATACCGGCGATTTTCGTGTTATCTGTGTGTTGTAACGCAGTCGGCACTCTCGCGATACCACAATCGAACGGTACGAGTGCTCGGCAGCTTCTCATAAGAATGGATTTGCCGTTCGACACCAGTCAATCGCCAACGTACGAGCTCGTGGTAGCTGGTCAAATCATTTTCGAAATCATTTCGGCATTTACCTTCGGCATGATCAGTTCTTTCCTTATGATGACGGTAAGTGCGAACAATTGCGCTGTGGCGAACGTTTTACAATCATGAGAGGATCTTCTATTGTGATATCAAAATATGTCTGCAAAACGATTTGTTTAAGTTCGCAAGGATAACGAAGTTATAAATGTTTGACGATCCCATCTCTCATTGACTATAACTGGTAGTCTAATCATTAAAGAAATTGTGTAAATATATTTATTATTTTTCAGATACTTCACGCAGGATGTGTTATCGATATACTGTGCTACACAATAACGCATATATCATCTCAGGACGAAGAGCAATTTCGATTCGTTGCAATGAGACATCAAGAAATCATTCAGTTTACACAACGAATTGAACGAATGTTTACGTATATAGCTCTTGGCCATTTTCTTACGAACACGCTAATTATATGCTGCCTTGAATTCCTTATGATAACAGTAATTGATACTGATTTTGTAATTTCTATACACAAAGTTATGTGTTGATATGTTAGTCTTTCATTTAAATGATTATTCATTCATAATTTTGTTAGCTAAAGTACGAAAGTATAATCACAATCATAGTCTGATAGCGGATACTGGATGGCAGATGCATCCGTGACAATTACAATTCTTACAATAGAATAGATTCGCAACGTTCAGCGTTTTTTTTTTTAATAATATAAATTTGACCGACAAGACGAGCAAATACGTTTTGTAGAATTGTTCTAAATAACTCTCACCCGAATAGACAATGAATTTTAGTTAATTTTCATTCTACACATATTTTTCTTTTAAACGTATAACCCTGCATCTGGAACAATTTCCATAAGGTTTTATGTAAATATTTCCTCAAGCATGATTTCCT
The DNA here is from genome assembly GCA_028454225.1 of Lasioglossum leucozonium. NCBI lineage: Eukaryota > Metazoa > Arthropoda > Insecta > Hymenoptera > Halictidae > Lasioglossum > Lasioglossum leucozonium. The sequence goes on along the minus strand of CM052219.1, from coordinate 7,411,562 downwards.
GTTTCAGGCATTACAGATTGAAGATGGACTTCCCTTAATACTAAAGTCCTTTTTCTTCTATGTCGCAATTTGTTCAGAAATATTCATGTACTGTTGCGCTGGCGAGTATCTCAACACTAAGGTAATAAAATTTTCTCGAAGATCTACTTGCAAGTACAGTAATGGCACGATCTAAGCGCGACTTAACAGGCACGATCTAAGCGCGTCGGCTACCCACTACACCGGGCGTACCCCGCGATGGGTCACGAAGCTCGAACTGCCTCGGTCGCCGAGCAATGTAAATCCGATGCCGTAGTGTGACCCACTACTAATCCAATTAGAAAACTTCTTTATTTTTCATTACTTTTTAATGGAACTTTCGTAAACTTATTTGTGGCATTTTTGTGATTAAAATCACACTAAAGACGATACAATTTGCAACAGATGCTTCGATAGTCGATGACGTAGAATCAGCTACCCCCACCCGATCGGCCAGCGGGAGTCCTGTCCGGACAGGCAACCTGAGCACGATAGGGGGGGTAGCCGATTTTACGTCATCGACTCTCGAAGCACGAGTGTCCCTGGCTGGTTTCATCCACGGTATGGACCAAGTTTCCTGCCGTGCCGTTCACATTTGCATGCGCTGTTCTTTTCTATGTTCGAGACTGTTTCTTTGTACTTTCGGCGTTTCATAAATTCATAAAACAATAGTTTCCCTAGACCAGGGCTCGGAGTTAGTTAATCGCGACGGCCAGTTTTCGAGGGCTACGCCCCCTTTACCTGGCAGCGCGTCTCGCTCCCTGCGGCGGCCCTAGTTCGCGAGGCAGCTCAGGCTCGTGCCATGGAACATAGACGATATTCGTGGCGCATTAGGGCGACACCCGTACCAATAGGTTTCCCCATTACCGTTGACGTACTATTGTCAATGCGTTTTTTTTATCAGTGGTATCCCCCGTAGGTCTATTCCACTATGTCGCACAATATTTTCGGACAACAGCTGTAGAAAATCAATGAAAAAAATAAATTTAGATAAACTTTGAAAAAGTTTGTACTTGTACTATCAAAATTTTATTAAAGTCTGGGATAACTTGATTTTCGCGCACGTTTAGACGTGTTTGGCAAATTGTTAAGATCTACGGGAAGTTTGGACGTTGGAATTTATAACTTTTCTGAAAACGCATAACGCTTACACTGATGTTTCCTTGCATTGTGACGTACGCTGTCTCATTGCAGCCAAATGTTTAGTTCAGTTCTTTGCTACAAGAAAAGAGATCCATTTTACTTTTTAAAACCCAATTGCATTCTGAACCAAAAATTTGGTCCTTCTTTCCTTCATGTAAGTTAATTTTCGAAGAATTCGGCACTAACTGCGATTTCGACAATTATTTACATATTCTTCATTCGGTAATAAATCAGTTTGATAAGCGTTTCATCGAGTTCGACTCGTTTAGAAATTTGCCAAGCACGTTTAAACGTGCGCGAACATCAAGTTATCCCAGACGTTAATAAAATTTTGACAGTACAAGTAAAAACTTTTTCAAATTTTATGTACATTTATTTTTTTAATTGATTTTCTACAGCCGTTGTCCGAAATTATTATGCGACATAGTGGAATAGACCTACTAGGGATACCACTGATAAAAAAAAAAACGCATTGCCAATAGCATCTCAACGGTAATGTGCAAATCTATTGATACGCGTGTCGCCCTAATTCGCCACGAATATTGTCTATGCGGTACGAGCTTGAGCTGCCTCGAGAACTATGGCCGCCGCGGGGAGCGAGACGCGCGGCCGGGTGAAGGAGGCGTAGCCCTCGAAAACTGGCCGTCGCGATCAACTAAATCCGAGCCCTGCCCTACACGATCTCTGTCTCTGTTCGGATCAGCAACTCAGAGATGCAACTCATAGTCCAGACCTTCAATGAAAATTAATATAAAATAGCTAATATGTTCGTAGTGTAGTCGAAGTGAGTTGAAACTCGCGGTCACAACGTGTGACGCAAAGAGATGCGTCTTGGTACGTTAGGGCGAGCGCCTATCGCGCGAGCGATCACGGTACCGAGTAAAAACCAATTTCGGATCAAAAGTCGCGAACGAGTAGTCGACCAGGAACAGTCTGCGTGACATAAGCTTTTAACATTAATATACATTACACATATCATATTCTTAAAATATATTTTTATATATTGTTTGTCTCATCAAAGCTTACATTGATCTACAAACAAACTCCAACACGTATTAACCGGAATCATAGAGTGGATCTACTGTTGGTTTAGACTTCAGTGTTACCTATGTCTAATATTATTTAAGTGAAGCAAGTCCGGGAGAAGTTGTCGGGGCCTGATCTAACAAGCGAAATCAAAATTTTCATTTACCTTCCAGAGCAAGATGATTGTCGATGCAATATGCGATACGTGTTGGTACGACCTGCAGCCTACTACCAGTCGACGTTTAGTACTTTTCATACTAAAATCTCAGAAGGGACTGCCGCTAACTTTCGGAAAGTTTGCATCTCTCAACTTGGACAGTTTCGCAAACGTAAGGTTCTTATAGTTTATTTATGGCCTCACGGATCGTTGATTGCAAATAGTCGTGTGACCATTAGACTTCGGATCTTTATTCAAAAGCAAAATCGTCTAAGTCAGTCGCAATTATCCTTCTACGATAATTGTACTAAATTATAAATAATATCATGATATTAAATTCTAATTTTTTACTGTTCTATATTTCAATACAGTTTGTTCTAAATACTCGAAATCTGGAGTCTAATTATCATACCGATAAAATATAAGTATCGTTTAAATTACCTTTAGTAATTTTGATTTTGATTTTCACAGATTATGAAAGCTTCGGCGTCTTACATGTCTGTACTTCTCGCGATGACCTGAAAATTGCAACACGCTCGTTATCTACTTATAGATGGGTTTTAGGATTTAGAAGAGAATTAGCTTGCGATAATAAATCAAGTAGTTCGTACATGCATACTTTTCTACTATTATTTCTTCAAGTATTTACTCGCATCAGTTTAGACGTTTTGATAATAGCAGTATTTCGCTAAACACGTAAGTAGGTGAGTTCGACTACAGTACAAAATCAAGCGATAGTGTATCAAAATGGAACGTTAAAATATATAATATGAAAGTTCAAGTTACCATTCTATCCTCCGATGATTGAAACTGCTTTCTTGCGGCGCTCTCTCTTTCGAATAAAATCGTATGCCGTCTCTGTGCTCTGCGACAAAAATGAAACCAATATTTCAGCTATTCTCGAACCACAATAACGCTATTATCGGACGTGGAAAAAATCAATTTGATTTCCAGAAGCTTTCTCTCCGCGTACGACACGACTTCTGACTAAATCAATTTAACATGATCCTGGCAGTCGTGCGTCCGCTCCTGCATTTTTTATGGAAATCGTTGGCCACTGCACGAAAGCAGGAACTGCAACTTCAACAAATCCTCTCTCGTCTCTTCTTGTTCTTGGGGGAACCTGTAATCACCGCGGCATTATTTAGAATATTCATGCAGATCATGCGTGCTCGCATCAACGGCCGGAGGACTACCTTTTTCATAGTTCTCGAGCAAGTTTTCAGTCTATCGCGGTGAGTTGATCAAGAACCATTGAGTGCAGTTGAATAAAGTACTTACTAGTTGTGAAAGTGGCAAAGATTCGTTCATAATGGAATTTGAGGAATCATGGGCGGGCGGAATTTAGGAAGGAAAAGAAAAAAAAAGACGTACATCCATAAATTTTGTGCGAAATGACAGCTCAAAATACAATCAGCCCGTCTGTCAAATATGGGCTCCATTTCGTTGGAATTTGGCCGGGCACACCTTTCTCAGGTTTACGAAAAGTTTTTTGGTTGATGTCCACTGTTTTTTTGCCAAATTTATCAGTACAAATACATGATCGCACACATTAAAACAGACGGCTTTATTGAGACGATCTATAGTTTGAGTATTACAGTGCCGTACACTTTGTTGATCGGTAAACTAGTTCTTGCTTGGATTAATCATGGGTGAGTGAGGCACATACTACGTCTGCTTTGTTCATCTTGTATACATATTTCTCTTCTAATAACGCGGTAATGTGGCTTCCAATCAAGTGAATTAAAAATCACTTTTTATATTTTTATAGACAAAATTGCTGATACTGAAAACACGTGCAGACGTTGTGACATACTTTTTTCGACAAATAGTTTTCGTTGTGCTAGATGCAGAGTTAAATGTTATTTTTCTTTAATATTCATATTCAAAGCAACTTAAAGATTCGTGTTTTCATTCTTTATGAATTCGCACTGTTTGCCGCGACGGTCATAAATATTCCCCCACTCCCATTTGTTTCACTGTATTAAAAAATATGGGAGACTCTTCAAAAGAAGCAGCACTTTCATAATAAGGGAGAAATAAAGTAATATTTATCTTGTTAATAGACTACAAGTAAGAATATTAAAGTTTATCGAAATAGAGTGTGTGGATAACGGAGAGATAAATGGGTCATGAACTTTGCAATATAATAAATTATTTGGATTTGAAGGAATAGTGCAATATTTACGTTTAACATCTTCTGCTAGAAGTCCTCACCACGAGTTTTGCTTGCTATTATGTGGCGAGGCATTAATGATTTTCTTTCTTAGCGTGTTACGCGAAATCGTATCAACAATGGAAGAAGATTGCACTAAGTATGCGGCGTTCGATAGAAATAATGTGATATCGAAAACTGCGGATCTTTCGTTCCGCTTGACGAGTGCAATTCCGGCGCTTTTTATGGTATCTGTGAGTTGCAACGCAGTCGGTTCTCTCGCGATCCCAGTATCGAACGATTCGAGTGCTCGGCAATTTCTCATGAACATGGATTTGCCGTTTGACACCGATCAATCGCCAACTTACGAGCTCGTGGTAGCTGGGCAGATTGTTTTCCAAATTATTTCGGGATTTACCTTCAGCATGATCAGTTCTCTTCTTATGATGACGGTAAGTGCGAATAATTTGGTCTGCAGCGAAAGCTCTGCGATAGGATTTGTTTAATTTCATGAGGATAACGAAGTTATAAATGCTTGACGATCTCATCTCTTATTGTACATAACTGATAGTCTAATCATTAAATAAATTGTCTAAACATAATTACTACTTTTAGATACTTCACGCAGGTTGTGTCATCGATATACTGTGCTACATGATAACGCATGTATCGCCTCAGGACGAAGGACAATTTCGATTCGTTGCGATGAGACATCAAGAAATCATTAGGTTTACACAACAAATTGAACGACTGTTTACGTACATAGCTCTTGCTCAACTTCTGACGAACACGCTAATTCTGTGCTGTCTTGGATTCCTTATCATAACAGTAATTGATACTGATTTCGTAATTTCTATGCACAAAGTTATGTGGCGATATATTAAGCCATCATTAAAGTCATATACTATGTTGCATTAGTACTATTATAGAAGGTGAAGTACGAAAGCATAATCGAAATCGTAATATAATCTGATGCACATTTTTCTTTATTTTTGATACGTACTTGAAATAGTAAGAACATTAAATTGAATTAATTGTAGGTTAAATTAGATTCAATTAAATTGAACAACAACATGAAATATGATAACCTCATACTTCAAGGCGATATGCTAACTTTCATACTCAATGCCTCATAATGTTGATAATATTGAATTTAAATAATAATCCAAAAGTACGTATACTTGAAACATGGGTATTGATTTATTATTCATGTGTATAAAATGAAGTTAATTAACAGTAGAGACCAGCACTGGTTGATACTGTCCAATTCATCAGTACACGTTGGCGGAGCAGTCACATTCAAACAGTTCGTTTCTCGCAGAGATTAATAATTAATTCGATCAATTAGCATTACCTGGAGTACAGTTCTTACAATAGCACAGATTTGCGATGTGTTCAGCATTTTTTCCAAAAGAATATAAACCTTAACGACAATACGAGCAATTGCATTTCGTAGAATTGTTCTAAATACAGTAAAGTCCCTATTAACCCCTTGCTGTATTTTGACGAGTCAGACTCGTGATGAAGATTTTAAACAAAGTCTCACAAATACGAATGTTACGCCTTTCTTTTTAGATGAAATATGTAAAATTTGATTTGTTTGTAATCAATATTTCAGCATTAAAATCAATGTAGCAATACAAAAAATATTCTTTTCTCTTCTACGAAATTTTTGGGGATGAAGACGTTTTAATCACTGTAACTGTAAAGAAAATGGTACGGCTAGGGGTTAAGCACTCTTCGCTTGGTCCGAGCAGGGACAAAGATCGTGAAGGTATACTATATTTTTATGACTGCGTCGACCGCGCGGAAAGTACAAAGGGACAGCGCCGATCGTAGAAAAGGACAGTGCATGTAAACATGAGCCGCGTGGTCGAAAACTTACTCCATACCGTGCATTACAAAAGTCTGTCAATGGCGGTCATCTTGTGACGTCACACTCGCCTCGAATATCGTTCCCGAATGTTACAAATAACTCTACGATAGTGTACAAATTGGCATTTTGGGCTTTGCAGCGCCCTAGGCTAGACTTTTAGGAATCATAATTGACAGCTTATGAACTGTTTATTGCGATATTGAAGCGTAAAATTGAGTCCCCGTGAATCCTTACATTTGCGTACACGTATATGCGGATCTATGAGTGGGAGTGCCATGGTGTGAGAGCGCGCACACCCTCAAACGAGGCCTGGGCCACTCATGCTTCGAGAGTCGATGACGTAGAATCGACTACAGTAAATGCTCGATCCCTGTCCTGGGTCTCTTCTACGATCCCTGTCCAGTGCCTACTCACTCCACCGGCTGTCAACTCCGCGCCGCTTCGCAGGGCGGCGACGATTGATCTCGGCTCGGGTATATCGGTGTGAACACCACTACATTGACTCGAGGACACGATTTTACAAATCTCTTAATTTTCATTATTTTTTAATGGGACTTTCACTACCTTATTTCTGGCATTTTTCTGATTAAAATGACACCAAACACGATATAATTTGAACTGTATTAAATGGTTTTATCGACGATGAAAGTTTCGAAGGCAACGACGAACAGCGTATTGGAAAGAAAGAGACGCGCACAGTCGGGCTTTTAAACTGTGCTGGCGACGGCGACACACTTCGGTAATGCGATCCGTATTTCATTCTGTCCTTCTCTATGTTCGGCTCTCTATCGAAGTTTCGCTCAGCGCGGTCGGCGCGATAGATATCTGAGCGCAGTCATAAATCAAAAAGCATGTCCCTATACGATCTCTGTCCGTGCAAAACACAGCTTTTGGACAGGGATCGAGCATTTACTGTAGCTCCACTATCGTGCTCCGGTCGCCTGTGCGGACAGGACTCGCGCTGGCCGGCCGGGTGGGGGTAGCCGATCTACTATGCGTCCGCCGAGAGTTGGCACGGAGAAACTCGTAGGTACCACGTGATATTCCTACTACGCGCTGCACGTCTTCCGCGATTGGCCGAATCGCTCGACGAAGACAGCAAACGAGCGCGTAAGTGTAACTGCAACAGAGCGATGTGGCGACGCTGAGCACCTATGCCGGCCGTTCCCGCCAGAGCCTAAGCGCGAGAGTGGGATCCGCCGCTTGGCGGCAAGAGTGGGGACTCGCAGATCCCCCTGCACCCCACTACAGAAAATCGTGCCAACTCTCGGCGGACGGATAGTACGTCATCGATTCTCGACCCACCCGACCGGCCAGCGCGAGTCCGGACCAGTTTCTGCCAATTCTACGTCATAGACTCTCGAAACACCAGTTGCCCATGCCAGAATTGAATCACTAAGTACAGCTGAGATTATATCGCGCTTAGTGTCATTTTAATTAGAAAAATGCCACAAATGAGTTGGCGAAAGTCTCATAAAAAATAATGAAAAATAAAAAAGTTTTGTAATTGGATTAGTAGAGTAGTTCACGCTACGGTATCGCATTACGCGGCATGTTTACATTGCTCGACGATCGAGGCAGCTAGTGCTACTTGGTCCCTCGCGGGGTGTGCCCGCACAGTGGAAGGGGTAGGCAAATGGACTTGGATCGTGGAGCTCTGAGGGTATAAGATCGCGACTTTACTATAACTCGCATTTGTATTGACAAAATGAATTGTAGTTGATTTTTTATTGTACACATATTTTCCTTTCGAATGTATAAATCTGTGCCTAAGACAATTTTGCATATGATTTCATGGAAATAATTCCTTAAATGAACATGATTCTCTGTTACAGGCATTACAGGTTGAAAATGGACTTCCCTTGATTTTAAAGTCTTCTGTTTACTATGTTGTAATTTGTATGGAAATATTCGTGTACTGTTTCGCTGGAGAGTACCTCAGTATGAAGGTAATTAATATTTTCGGAAGAAACTTTTTTATTGGCTATCAAAATGATCATTTACCTTCCAGAGCAGGATGCTTGTCGAAGCATTATACGAAACGTCTTGGTACGACCTTCAGTCAGCTACCAGTCGAGGTTTAGTACTTTTAATTCTAAAATCTCAGAAGGGATTGCCGCTCACTTTCGGAAAGTTTTCATCCCTCAGTTTGGAATGTTTCGCAAACGTAAGATCCTTCTAGATTGTATGTGTATGGCTTCACGTATCGTTCATTGGAAAGTGTCGCGTTATCACTAGATTTTTGATCTTTATGCAAAAGAAAAATTATCTAAGTCACTAGAACCAATGAAAAACTTGTTTCCTTGTTCGATAATTGTACTAAATTACAAATAATATCATGATATTTAATTCTAATGTTTTTACTGTTTTATATTTCAATTCATTTTTCTTCTAAACACACGAAATCCGCAGTCTAACTATCATATAAAATGTAAGTAGCTTTTAAATTAGCTTCAGTAATTTTGATTTTCATGTTCGCAGATTATGAAAGCTTCGGCGTCTTACATGTCTGTACTTCTCGCGATGTCCTGAAAATTCCAATTCGTGTTATCTATTCCTAGCATGATTTTAGAATTTAGAGGAGATTTAGCTTGTTATTCTAAATAAAATGGTTGTACATTTATACGTTTTTTTTTATCGTTTTCTTCCCGAGTAAACAGATGCGAGAAGAGAAGAACGACAGAACTCTTCTGTGCTCTAATATGCTTCATTTATTTAAACCTAGTTGATTTTATAGAACTGGATAGGTGTCTAATGATTATACATTGTGGTCTACTTAAATGTGGCCACCTAAATTAGCTACCTAAATATCTCCTTTATTTGCGATGAGATAATAAATGTTTTTAATGCAAGGAAAACAAATGTAGTTATGTATCAGAAAACACCGGTGACCTTGATAACTCTGAAAAAAATTACCTTGGGGGAAAAATGTTCTTACCAGATATTGGTCCATTGACATCGTGTATGTTACGTGAGAAATAGTTTTTGCATCACGGTAATTTGAAGAGATATTTAGGTGGCCTTGCTTGCATGGACCACCCTGTATATCAGGAACAAATAGTAAACATTATATGTTGCACATACACCGATTTCTCAATGGTGTTTATCGCGTGAACAAATTCGAGACCAGTAGAATAACGGAGAAATAAGAACACCATGTTCTCTTAGCTACCGAAATTGCCCGGATTTGCTAGCGATCTGAACATAATCTGCGACTAATACGTGACTCGGCGTTAGAAAAATTAGCCGAAAATTGTGCGTTGAGTCAGATGTCCCAATAGGTTGAACGAGCAGGGGTTGGTTTTCGCTTCGCTCGCAATTTCAACCCTCGTTTGTTCGCACCCGGTCGCATGATCAAGCCAGATGGGCCGGAAGAGATCAAGTTGGCACGGATCTGGGATTGCTTATCAAGATAATCTTCGTATCTCAGCTTTTCATGAAACGAAGAGCTGATACTTACAACCTCTGTCCCGACAGGCATCCTCTTGGCGAATTAAAGGTCTGTCGAACGCAATCATCATTAAATTTGAAACACGTTCCGTGCGATATCCAATTGCGTACATATACGAGCAAGAATATTAGCGCAACTAACTTTGAGGCAAATAACTTATCAGTATAATTAATCACTGAATCTTGATGTGAATTAATCGAAATCAGTTTCTTCGTTACTCACGACGTTTGTTCATCTTTCAGGTAAAAATTAATTTCTACAATGGGGAAAACGATACGTCTTTCTTTGTTAATTAAATTATGCATCCATTAAAAAAATTTTTTTTTCTAAAAAAAATTCGGTTTCGTTCAACTAAATACATGATTGTTGATATCAAGAAGCTGGAACGTGTACGATGGAATTTCAATATGATTCGCCTTCTATGTGAAAAGCAAAAGAACGTCATGATTTTCAGATATTCCTAAAATTTGCCTTTCAGCGTCAAAAACTGAAGGGACCCTACGAACCACAATTCCTCGTCGGCTAACGTAAGAATCGTCGCGGTTCGTTTCGCGTCGTATTAGCTCAATGCACACCGGATCAGTTGACATTGGCGCGAGCATGTTCGATAATCAATTTCCTGGTGCTCGTTTTTCCTGTGTTTACTGTTTACCGGCTCGTCTCGCCGAATGCTCGCTTGTGCACGCAGATTAGAGAGAGGATGGACGGGGAAGGGGGACGACGGGACGAAATTAGGCAAATACCACGTGCCGAATGGTAGGCAGCAACTTTTTGAAATTCGGATGCAGCGCGATTTTCTGGGGAATCTGGCGTATCGGTTGCCACAACGCAGCGTCCCCAGACCGAACAGTTTACTGACATTTTGCTATGGCTTTCAATCTGTCAAAATGAAGTGTTCAGTGAAACATTTCAAAAAATAATTGCTTATCGATTATATACAATTTGAAATATTTTATGTTTATTTAATGGTCATTTCTTAATTTTTTTTGCGATTTTCGTTACCTTGAAGCAGTATTCGAGCTTCATTGTATTTGGTTGCCGCAACAGCTCTTTTCGTATATGAGCGCTCGATATTTAGATCAGGCAACGTGCATTATGTTTTTATTAATGTTCTGCGAGCGTTTGGTGTTGTTAGTTAAGCCATCGACTAAAATATCTATCTAATTTTCCATTCTTCATTTTGAAGGTGGATCCATGGGAAGCGATACGAATCGATTGGGCATCGATTCGAGAAGGCGGCATTTTTGACAAAATGTCAGTGAATTCTTCGATTCGGAGGGTCGCACGGCGTGGCAGCGATGGCAGCGTGGCGGCGCGACGACTTCCCCGGGCCGAGCGAATTGGTCTCCATGGAAACCACCCCAAAGCCAATCTGGGGTGCATTCGTACGTACATTTACCCTTGTCGAGGCGCGTCTGCAGCACCCCCCTCGTCGTCCCGCGTCCCCTCCATAAACTTGCCGAACCCCCTTTGCAGCCCCTCTCCCTCCCACTGTATTGTCCCTGGCCCTCTCTTTCGCCCTGTCTCGGGCTATCTTTCTCTCTTTGACCTTCACCATCTTGCCTCCCCTTTTATATGTTCCTTCGCGCCTTTTCGTACTCCGGCATAATCCTCGTAGCTGCTTCATTCCTTTATCTCCATAACCTTCGTTTCCTTCTCCGTTCCGTTCGCTTTATATCACTTTTGCCCGACACTAACAAGCCGCCAAGGGCTCTCGACGTTCTCCGGCGGACGTTCTCGATTTTTCGTTTGTTTGCGATTATTTTATTGTTGCTCGACGTTAATTCTCGCCAGCGCGGCGCAACATCGCACGCCGTACCGCGCCGGTTGATTCGCCGGGATTTGTTCGCTTGTTTGGCTGTGTCCTCGGTGTGTACGGTGGAATTACTGCGAGCCGAAAATGTGCTCGAATTAGCATGCTGTGGTTTTGTTAGTTCCTTTTGCGCCGTTCTGTGATATCAACTGTTGGTTCACATTGCCGTTCCGTTCCGTTCCGTTCCGTTGCTACGCGAGTTTCTTGATTCAAGGTTCCTCGTAGAAAATTATGGGAGAAGCTGAACATTTTGTTTGGCCGGTAAGTTTACGTGCCAATGGTAATAGCGCACCCGAGAATTTTAGCCGAAAAATTAAAATTATATTTGGAATTCGTTTCCACAATTTTGAATTGAAATGTCTGTTTTTCAAACTTAAACAGACAATCGGATTGCTATACGACAGCAACGTTTAGGTGGACCAGCCTGTAGCGTTGGTCTAAAAAAAGTTTTTATTGGTCGGCGCGACTTGGAATTCGCGTTTCTAAAAAATGGTGCGGAACAATTTAAATTTGCATGAAAGCTCGCAGTCCACCGCACTGGCGTGGCAACGCACGCGCGCCGACTGATCGCTACGTAGCGAAAAGACCCGTCAGAGAAGGGAGGTAATGTCTTTGCCTTTTAGTGACCTTTCACTTGCTCAGCTTTTTCGTGTCAACGAGCGAACGGGCAATTGCTCCGAGCCTTTCCGGTTCTACGGGAATTTGAATCTTATTATTCTACAACCCTTCCTGATAAGGTACTCTTTTGTCACGTTCCGAAGGGCTTTTTCAAGTTCCGACGTTTTCCGTGGCTCGACTAGTGTTTTGTTCTTCCCAACTTTATTAATACCGACTTGTAGCCAAATCGAACGTTCCGAAGCTATTTGGACGAAATTGAATTTCTTTACGAAATTCGCAAAATAACAATAAGTCGCTGTAGCGTTAAACGCTGCCCTCCCGAAGATCGCGCGGTGTTTTAGAAACTAGTGGACATTGTTTAAAACGTAATACATTGATTTTAGAGGCTTCTAATTTTCATAAAATTACGGAGTGATAAAAATACTGTGTGCAGACATCTGTCTACTAACTTTAATTCAAGAAAAGATTAACTATCACAACTCCGATCCAACTGGTCATTAATTTTTATAAATCATTTCAGAGAAAAATTTTCCAGAAACGACTATATAAAATTTACATAATTATATTCTTGGTTCTTCGAGGCATCCTGAAATATTAATGAAAATGCTCTGCACACGTTTGGAAATTTGTTGCAAGATTTTCCCATTAAGATGCGCTCGTACGAAACTCATTTACCAGTGACATTGTTCTTTGTGTTTAAATGCGAACGTAATAGAATCTGTTTATACCGAGTTTACTCCCTCGCAAGTATTAAAATGCACTTTCATCTCAAAGAAATCGCGCTTTTACTCATTTCAAACCTACAGGAAGTTTCTTAATATTTTCTGCTCGAAGTATTCCATCTCATAAAGCGCCCGGTGCGTTGTAAACGCACAACAAAACGAAATTTACGAAGTAAAAGGGATTCTGTTACTTCAGGGAAGTGGAAGACCATATTGTGCATATTGAAAGTAGACGCGAGTGTAACCGCGGCAGCAATTAAAACAAAGCAAATTGACTCTGCCGAGCGCTAATTTTGTTTATCAACTTTAAGCTGATAGTTTGCTCTTTTGGATTGGAAATCTGCCATGTAATCGCAATAATTGTAATTAATCTGAAGATTCTCATCATTTTTTTAGGATCGTCCGTTTTTCTACACCAATCGACTAGGGTGACATTTTTGGACAGAGTATAAGTTGGCACAAATCGTCCACAAAACGTATTTTTAAAGACCCGAATGAAAATTGTCAGCAATTAGAATTTTTCAAAAATTTTATTCGCAGATCATCCACTAATTCGTCGAAAATCTCAAAGAGAACAGAAATCGTTCGGTCGTAACCGAAACATTAATCGGAGCCACTGTACGAAAAGAGCATCGAAAAATCAGCAGTTTTGGCAGCTGTTTGCACGCGGGTAGTCCAAATACATATATGTATGTATGTATCTACGTTGAACAGCGGGATTGTTAAACGCGTTGCGTTCGCGTTCGGCTTGTTATTTGTTTTCTGGTGGAACTGCATTTGCGCCCGAACGAAAATTACGGAACCAGCGACTGATCTGAATTTCGATTTTGCTACAATGCCCCCCCAATCGTCTCGGAAACTAACCGATGAAGAGATTGTGGCCAAGATTAGTCGCTCTACTTCACCCTTGCAATTTCGGTGGAATTTGCATACGAATCACGGCAACGCGCTGCGAAATGAGGCTCTGTAGCTGTCGATCGTTGTGTACCGGAGGCAACCGTCGAAGGAAGGACAGATCATCCGACAGATCATCCGTCCAAGGATAGATCCGAGGCTAATGAGCTGCGAATATCCCGGGATCTGGTTACCACCCGTCCAGTCGGCGGTTAATCAACATCGTCTATTTGGTAATTTACCGTGCGACCGGCTTCGCTTTGATCAACGGAAAATTCTATTACGATTTTTAAGCTGCGTGCCTGATGTCGGACAAGATGAACAAAATTTTTCTAACCGATGATCTTAGGATCTACTGAATCCATGAAGCTTCAGTTTCAAGTAGAATAGGTCAGTCACGGACAGACGTACTGGATGATAGGTATTCGTGTAAGTAATGCCTATAATTTTACAGAATGTGTCTGATTTACTAATTAACTATAGACACTTTAGTTGAAATCTTTAAAAAGTTGTCAGACGTCTCTGTCCCTGCTCGCACCAGGCGATGGCTACCAGATCGCGACTTTACTGTAAAAAATGTCTGTAGAAATTATCTCGGAATAATTCATATAAGTTTATACGGTCTTTGTTGGAACTTTGTATTTTTTCCGCTCGATTTGCATTACTACGCCGCAGTAATGTTACATTTGTTTTTACAATCTTCTCATTTAGTCTCTCGCTGTTCGTGTCTTGTCTCCACTCGCTTGTTTTCACATTTTTTGTCTGTTTTCAGTATGCATGGACAGGAAGGCAGAACGAAAAAGAATGCAACAAACACTCGCCCCTACCTACGTAGATTGTGTAGAATACGGAAGAAAATGCAGATCACGTGCATTCTACATATGTATATGGAATAGGTACGGATGTCGGGTCATTTTGACCCGTGTCAAAGCTTATTGCAAAGTTTCGAAAGGTAGCGAATGCTTTTTGATCGTCTGTAATTTACATTATTCCACGAATATTCGTCATTTGAAAACTACAGTTTTTACCTTCAATGTAAAAATCATTTTAATTGTCCGTTGAATTGATTCCATTGTGCTTCCCCGACAATTAATACAAATGCATAATATCTGCAGTTGATTGCAGTTTGCTGAAATTTACACACGCGAATATTTGCATTTGTCAATTCGTTTTCGATTGCATCCGCAAAACTTTGTTTCCTGTAATTTCTTCGCTAGATTTCCATGCGGAAATGTTTTCCTTCTCTGCGTCCAATAATGTAACCAATGTAACCGTTGTCAATATTCCCCAATGAAACTAATAAATTCATAACTTTCGCAACGGTGGTCGGGAATAAACGGAACACCCTGTGTAATAGAATGCGACTGCAGCGAAATTGTCTTCTATGTGGGTACATATGTATACATAAATATTTCGCGATGTCTCCAAGGAAATATTATTTAAACAGTGGGGCACGTCACGGGCTTCGACCCTCGATGTGAGAGCGTATAAAGTCGTTATTGTAATTTTATTCAGTTCCACTTTGAAATTCTGGAATTCCTGGATTTATGAAATATAAAAGTATTGCTTCCCGGAGGGGTTACTGCCACCCCCCCACTGTTTTTCGCCCCTACTTTCAAATAGAAAAGGATAGTGCTAGCAGTATCCGAGTTTCGTGACATAAGCCACTTTTATGCAGCGGCATTCTGGCCATTACGTTTTTACATCGCATTATGTAAGATGGGGCAATGAAAATTACGACTTCGAGTACCTCGAGCTCACGTGTAAATGTAACGAGTTCCACTTAACCCTTCTGTGCTCTACCCTTTTTTCGACCCATTCGCGTTCTTATTCGTCCATTAATCTTTTTATAGACCGAATACGCATCCAGTTTAATTTTTATTTAATAATCCCATGTGTCCTTCACGACTTCCTAGATGAGAAAGCAAAATATGGCTAGATGTTGGTAACAAATAATAAAATTTTTTACTCCTCTTTGGAATGTACAAATATTGTAACATAAATGGCTAATTATTACGTTTCTGCAACGAGCATACACTTGTATCTAGTACATGAAACGTTATTGCGATTCCCGTCTCGTGCAACTCGGTATCAAAACTGCATCATAGAATGGTTTGGTGCTAAAACAGAGGATGTAAAGGGTGTAAAGGAAATGATAAAAATTCGGTTTTCATTTGCGAACTCCGACCCTTAAAAGGCTGAATAAGATACAGCGTAAATTTCCGTGATTCACGGCTGCGAACCCGTGGACCGTTGATAGAAGCGCGAGGTGTAAATCAACGGACAAGTTTCCCGCGAAAATGTGAACCCCAGAGGAAAAACTGTTCAGCCACGGGGCCCGGAGACAATAAACAGACGGAAAACATGGAACGTGTGCGGCGGTAGTTTGTTGCCGGGAATAATAAGTATTTGCTTTCCACGCGTTTCATTTTTGTTGCCACGGAGCGGCGCCCGTGCATTCATTCCCTGGTGAAACACCACTAACGAACCGGAGGTGACATCCTGAGGGCGTTTAACTCTTAATTTTTCAAACATTGCCAAACGTCTCTGGGGAATCGAGTGCGTGAAACCCCGCGGAACCGCACCCTGTTCGTATTTCACTGGCTGATCTCGAACGGATAAACTAGTCGTCATTATAGTCATCGCACCGTTACGTTAGCTTCGTTCACGGTCCACTCTCTTCATCGAAACTTGCATAAACGTGCTGATACGGCGCTACACAGTTTGCACAATACGTTCGCACAGTTCCATGTCTGCACAGTCGTGAAGAATCTAAATAAAAGTTTATATACTGGGTGAAAATTATAAAGGGTTACAAAAATGTTTCAGATGAAAGTTGTTCAATACCGAGAGGGCCATTATGTGGTAGGACCTTTATTTTTTTCGGCGAACACTCCAACGTGAGATTAAGGTCAACTTTTTTTTTTTAACCATCCATAACGCGTTTTAAAATGAGTTCAGTGATCTGTATGATGCAAGATCATTCGTAAAAGATGTGATCGTTGCATTTGTACTTTAGTTCGTGCCTTCGAACTTTCACACCAAAACAATAACACGTATTCAATATCAGCATTATTCGGGATAACATAAAAATCATTATCAATGAAATGAAAACAAACGTATTTATGTATTACTGTGCTTTTCTGCAAGATAGTTTACTTGCATTACTATTCGTGCTACGGTATTCTTTGCTGAACGACAGTATTATATAAATAAACCGATCACACATTTTCTGCATTTCCCTGCAATTTTGACCTTGAATGACCTTGAGCCGTAGGTCATTGAACTCATCTCAAAACGCACTATTTAATGGTGGATAAAAAAACATATGATTCCATTTAAAAGAAGAAAGGTGACCTTCACGTCACCTTGGAGTGTACACTGGAAAAAATAAAAGTCTTTCAACTTTCATCTGAAACACTTTTGCGTATAATCAATATTTTTGGAGATATTTGCCTGTAACGCTTTATAATTTTCACCCTGTATATTATAATACCATTTTGGGGCAGCCCATACACATATGGAACAAAATAGTGTACGAAACTTCAAAATTGTTCTTTAAGAGAACGGTTCACTCGAAATCCACAGTTCCTTCGGGACGTTTGTTCCTCGCGACGAGTACTATACAATTCGATAAAAAATGTTTTGACCGTGAAGAACAGAGTCTAGGTCAATTTTACAAAAATTGTAATTTGTTGAAATCGTGGAGAAAATGGATTATATGTAGTGAATTTTATCTTGAGTGCATAATATGAATATTCTTACTGCTCTTCTTAAATGCTTCACACCATATAATGACTTGGAACATGTTGTCCATATATTCCGCAAAAATGTTTTGTGAATTTCTCGCTTAGACTGATCGTTTTCTCAGAAAAATCTTCCACACAGAAGAGCATAACAGTTTTACACATAAAAGTACGGATAGGAAGCCTGGACGAAACGTAGCGAAGATTAATCGGAAATTTTGGAATATGATTGCTAATTAATTTTCGTTGCCATCCCACAATACGCCTCTCTAGCTAGCCTCGATTGGCCATCGCTCGACTCCCATGGCCTTATTTTAATGAAGTTACCATCGTCGCTCGCCCCTGTCGCATGTCGCCACGATAAATATTCCGGAGCAGATAATGCCACGCTGTTATCAAGTGATATTAAATTATTTGAAAATCATAGTGGAACGATAATGGTAGGTAGATGGGCAACGTATCGCCGCACCACCGGTGCGCGCTCGCGGGAAATTGTTAGGAGGGCGTCGAGAAAATTAACTGAATACGCTGGCGATTGGAACGGGCTGCACCGGGGACCATAAGTTCATCGACGACCTTCGCAAACCATAGAAAATATCCTATCCAATTAAAACGTGCAGCTAAATAATTATTAATCGCGTTGGAAGTTAAATATCGATCGTTTTAATTAAACAGTATTGTCTGACTTGCGAGCTTGTTATCAAATTATGCAAAAAAAAAAACACAACTGGGCCTAGGTTATTCGGTATTTCTGAAAAAAATTGTAAGAATAGTTTTCGGTATCAAGAAGAGTAGCAGCATCGCTGTCACGGAACCTTTCATCCATTACTGACCGGGATTGCGGTTCCGCGTGATCGCTGCTGTAAAATTCAGGGACGCATTTGCAAATAGACAGATACATATTTAATCTGCGGAGCAGTTGCAGCCTGCGGAGCTCGGCCAGGGGTCGAGCTGAATAATTTTTCGAAAAACGTCTGCAGCAAGCTTTATAATCCTCGGACGGGGATCAGTGATTTAGCTATTGTTGCAACCCCGTTGTCGCGTGCCGGTTGCGTGTGTACTGGCCCCCACGCCTTTGGTGGCTGTTATGGTAATTTTCTGTGCAGTTCCCCAGGCCGCAAGACTGTAGCTGAAGCACGTTGCGCAAGAATGACGCGATGAATACGATTTCCAGCGGCCATTGTTGCAGCTCGAGTTGCCGTGAAAACATTAGGGCTCCTGGATATGAATATAGTTGTTACGCCGGCTCCAGATAGGTACAAAGAAGGGATTTCTATTCGAGCGTTTTCCAGCAGCCTGATACGATGAAAACAGGCTCGCGAATATTTTTCCTTATTCATTATAATATGTATAAAGGGTCATCAAATAATGGCTATAGGGATACAGGTTTATATTGAAGTAAAAACATGACGGTATAACATATCAATGTAATTTTTTTCATATTTTTTTTACCATTTATTGGCAATACGTTTTGAAAATAATTTCATTTAAATGACAGCCCCTGGGCTTCTTTGGAAAATCTAAAGCGGGTTAATAAATAAAGTAACAAAGATTTATGTATAATTAATAAGGAAATTAATATCCATCATGACAACTTGCATCGTAATGCAAAATAAGAATTTTCTTAACCTCTTCAAGAATACCTATACAATTCAAGAATACCTATATACACATCTATATGTACATATAATTCTAGTTTCGCGTAATGGTGTTACGATTAGCCACGTAACATAATGGTAATTCACGTGAAACATTATCAAAAGTGCCGTAGCGAATCTGAGAAAACCTCGTGCGCAAATAATACATTTGCATAGTTTTCGAACCGCCACAAACAGTTTGAGAAGGATCGATTATGCAGATCTTTAAGAGGGGCTGTTTTTCATTGACCCGTAACTACCCATAGAAGCAGAAAGCGTTTTGTATTATCTTCGCTTCCAATAATCTGATCAGAAAAAGCTTGCGATAAAAGTCGATCAGTCGTCTATAAATTGTAAATTCAAAAATAAGTTTATTTTCATAAAAATTGTGATCACGCTTGTTATTTTCTAACATAATACATACTCGCTTGGTCAAGAAAAATTCAATGACCTACTAGATCGAACCTGTCGAACTAATTTGTTAAAACACTTTTTTTTAAACATCCCACCGTGTATCCCGAGGTATCCGTTATGGGGGGTCTATAGGTTTCGCGATTTTCCGCGGCGTTGTTTCGAATGTTTTCTATCGATTCGATGATATCGATGTCGGCCCGTCGCGTCGCGTCGCGCCGGAAGCGGCAATAGAAAGCAACGATAGGATTAAGCGTTTAACGCGATCCTATCGAAAGTTCGACACACCTGGTATTATCACAGAACCACTACAGATCTTGGGGACTCGTCTGGGAGCTCGTGTGTGCATGTGTAACCTCTAATGGCAGATGGCATGGGGTCCGTGTGACGAGCAGCTGCAGCCGACGAAGAGAGTCAAAGGCACGAAGGGGGAAGAGAGATGGCGAAACACAGAAAGAGGGGAAAAAAGGGCCGCGGAACGTACTCGTGTTCGCGAGGACCAGTCAACCCCTCTGATCCATGTCGAAAAAAAGCCCTTGATGCGTGACCTTACTGTCCAAAAAACGACACGGCGAGAAAGGAATCCGAGGGAAGTGGGACGCGTCATCGCCTTAATGATGACCCGGCCTCGGAGGAGGTCACCGGAAATGAGCAGTCGCCCTGTGTACCAGATACATGGAAACGGTTTGTCATTTTTGTACCTGGCTTTCAGCGACCACGGAAACCGAGCAGGGTTGACCTTTGACCCTATTATTAGCATTTTCATCCTAGACGTTGTGTTTTAGGAAGCTTGTCATTTATACAGGATCAGGAGAATTTGAACTTGTTTTACAATTGGAGTAATTGGAAGATGCAATTAGACGGCGGATTTGTTATATTTAAAGAAACATTGTCATAAGAATCTCAATGAATTATTTAATTAATTATATTTATCGAATATATCAACACTTATCTCTGTTTTGATTAAAGCAACGAAATTCTTCATTGGGTTATTAAATTGAATAGCATTTCTATTATGATTATTAATTTTGTCTTATTTATTTAGATTGATTTATTTATTATATGTATACGTTTAGTTAAGTGGGACATGGTATGTTTATTTATAGAAAAATTAGAATAAATTGAGACAAAAATGGGATATAGTGTGACGCTAATGTTAATACAAACTCCTCTTGTGTATCATAAATTTATACATGTCATATGTAAATGCATAACGGCCGGCAATCTTGTTTTATATTGCGATTGTAATGTCGATAAATTTGCAATTATTCATTGACGAAGGTCGCATAAACCTTGCGGCAATTGGCGACCATGTTTGCTAATATGGGCAGTAATTAGATTAATTAGAGAATATTAATTACTGTCAATATTGATTTTAATGCGTAGTTACCTACTGAGTTGAAATTACTGTTTACGAACGTTCTCATATTTTATTGTAGTTATATTAATACATGCTTATCTCGTATAGATGAATAATGGTAAATATTTATTCCCATTTTTGGTACAACTTTAATTTGTTTGCCCAGATTTCAGATGAAATTTCAAAAATTAGAAATAATCGGTCTTCCGAAAAAATAAGAAACAGGTATTTTTACGTCTATTATAATTATATGTAGTATTAATTGAATTATAATTTACAAGATTGTAGTTATTTCGATTCTATTACCGCGACGACTAAGCGAAATTATATCGCTTATTAATTTACAGTTCAATTTTCCATGACGAATACAGTGCAATGACACTGTAGAGAATTTACTGTACACTGTTCATATAAATAATTGTAATTCATGTCGAGTTGATACGTTCGCTACCATCATTTATTTCGCTAACTGTCTTTATAGTTCTAATATTTTATGAAATTCAATGTATTCCCTTTATGAAACCATGGCCCTTTCATCTACATGGAAACGTGTCATTCTTTCATGAATATTTTCATCAGATATTAATTATTTATATCCCTTGACACTCTATAAAAAAAAAACCTGTAACACAAATTACATGTACGTATTTCACGTAATGTCTTTTTTGTGAACGTAATCGTGACGGTTATACAATTTTTAAACGAAAGAAAAATTCACCGTCTCTTTTTACTTCGCTCACAGTTTAATCTTCCTTGTTAACATTAATAAATTCGAAGATACCTCTCTCATTCTAATCTTATTACTTGCTTAGTCTTCTCTCAAGAGACGTACTCCAACACTTTTATCCTAATTAAGCACGTTGCTGCAGATTGCGAATATTCAGAAATAAGTGAATTCCTGGATAAAATATTTCCAAAATGTATTACTTTTAAATAAATTTAAATTCATTGAAATTATTTGAAAATTTTACAAAATCAAATCATAAACCTTAATATTACATCCTGATAAGTAGACAGCGGATTTTATTCATTTATGACAAAAACGAGTAAGTGTAATTTAAAACAGTAAACACGTTAGAAGAATTTAAATATATTTTTACATCACTGTCAATCTATCAAACATGTTAAGAAAAAACCTAATTTTCTAATTCACTACAGATTTTTTGCAATTCAGGTAGACAATTTTTATTTTGCATAAAGATCCGCTACTGATGAGATAGTGTACGCAGAACCAATTCTAAAGTAGACCTTCATAAAAAAAATTATATTTTTCTGCATCAAGAAACAGGAATTGCATAAAAATTTACTCCTTCTTCGATCACAATGAAAATAATTCATGAACATCAATGAAAAACGCAATCGTAATTTTTTAGAAAAAAGATCAGAGAGATGAGCAGGGAAAGAATGTCGATTGAATATGTGCTAATGATTACAATACATTACGAATAATACAACAGCATTGTTAGTTGCCTCGCAAGTCCGCCGTTGGACACCTAAGTGTGAAATATAGAATCGACATCGGCAATTTCAAGGTATCTTATGACCCGAGCGAACTAAATGGTCCAGCGATTACCGTAAATCGCGTGCCTTTTGATCCGACCGTGCACAGCTGATACAACACACTTTTACAATAGAAAACGGGGCCTGCTGACATCTACAGTTACGATCGGCCGATCATCCGCGTCATTTAGTCTCGAAAGTCTGAAGTGGCTGGAGCGGTAGCAGTCGCGGTACCGGCAACACTATACATATAGTGACAGCAGCTGCAGGGTCCTCTTGCCGGAGCAGCTGTTCTGTCTTGCCACTCCCGAATCAGGATCCGAGTTCTAGTTTCAGTTCGGTTCTGGTTTTTCGTCGCGCCTCGCGCCATATGGATGGGTTCGTTTCAAGTGGGGCCGAAAAATTCCACGAAGTGGCTTCTTCAAATCAAATTACCGCTTGTTTTCGACTTTTTCGGCAACGCTGCACTTTCAAGTATTCTCGTTTGCACAGTGCTTCCGGGCCTTTATCGATTCTAGAACGCTAGGCGCGTTTGATAACGATCAAAGTTTCGTCTGTAATCGACAATAACACTTTTTTCCGGGCGGAATTTATTCTGTTATTGTTCCGCGAGCATTCTGAAATTTTCTAGTTGACAAATCGAACTTATTTATATGCATTTCAGAGAATTCCGCGTGGCTAGACTTTCACGTGAAAATTCATCGTTTTAATAGGATTCGATCAGCAAACGGTAGCTTCAGCAAGTTACACGAGTTTCCCCCGCGATGCAACAGCTCCAGACTGAATCTCTCCATGGTTGCACAATAAAAATCTGGATTTGCATAAACCTAGTGCTCAAGTCTACGCATAATACTTCCCGACGGAATAATTATCTCCCTGGGCGTCTGTCTGGCAGTTGTAGGGAGCGGAACGGTTGTTCCGGGTTTCCGAGGATTCGGTGCACCTAGGCGTTCATGTAAAAATTGATTGTTTAAGTCTACATTAACAGATTGCTGACGGCATACTGTGAAATAAATCATGCCTCTCAGCATATGAAAAATAACCGTCAATCCGCGTCTGCCTGCAAGTGGGTTTACTAATTCGACCGCCCACAATTCATGTCTCTGTTAATTATGCATCATCAGACTGCGGATCTTTATACAAAAATGTTCTACATCATGTGTGGCAGTAGTTAAATAAAAATTTATTTCATTCGTCGTAATATTTTATCGCTTTACACATTTCACCTAGCTAGTTTCGTCTTAAATGGATAAACATCCGCAGTCTTTATATTATTAATAGACAGCGGATCTTTATGCAAAATAAGTTTTTTTTCGTCAATATGTAATATTGAGTAATTACGTTAATATGTAATAAATATTAAAGATACTGTTATATTATTTTCGGCCTATTATATATTGAATATTAATAGGTAGGAAATAATATAACAGTATCTTTAAAGTTTTCCAATATTTTCACTGTTTTAAATTATACCTAATAAATATTAATAGTTTGAAAATAATATAACAGTATCTTTAAATTTTTCCAATATTTTCACTGTTTTAAATTATACTTAATAAACATTAATAGTTTGAAAATAATATAACAGTATCTTTAAATTTTGCCAATATTTTTACATAAATACTTTCGCATAAACATCCGCTGTTTAATTATTAATTACAAACAGAACGGTTTTAGGGGTGTTCGAGGTCGCAGAATCTGATTCTGGTATAAACGGTCCGCGACGCAACAGCTCGAGACCGAATCTGTCCAACGGTTAGTCAATAAAAATCTGGAGATGCATGAACCTAGTGCTCAAGTCTACGCATAACACTTCCCGGCGGAATAATTATGTCCCCGGGCGTCTGGCAGTTGCAGGGAGCGGAGTGGTTGTGCCGGGTTCGTCGAAAATGAAGTGTCATTAACGATATTCCTCCCCTCGGGTGCAAGTGGTCCACGATAATATCATATAATATAGCAGGAGGATGATCGCAGAAGCGTGCGCGCGTGCACGTCGTGTGGTGATTGGAACGCGTCAGTACGGACATTTAGGCGAAGGGTGGAAGGAGGGCTTCGCGAAGGGGAGAGAGGGCAAGACCGGTGGGGAGGAGGGGTGATTTGGTCCCTGTGTCGAGGTCTCATTGTGCTCGCCGCCGATTCTCGTCCCGGTGCCAGCTGTTGCTATTTTTTTCTCTCCGTCTCTCTCGATCTCTCGGATGGCGGATCCGCCCCGTCGGAGCTTTTCCCAGAGCTTTTCTTTGTCGAGGATCATCTACACGTTCGTGCCAGTCGATCCGTACCGAAATTAATCAAAAGGGAACGATCGCGAGCACGTGGGCAACCCACCCCTGCCGGCCGCCGCGCCGAGCTGTACGAAACGCAGACGCTCCTCTACGATCAAAATATTAAATAGCGCGACAAACCCTCGGGGGCACTGGCTCCCCAACAATAAGAGGTGGCGGGGTTCTGGATTTTGAGGGGATATCGAGGGTACCAGCGCACGGCCACGTGCCAGCCATGGGAATATAATGCCGCAACGGCCACGTGCCCACCACCTAACGGGTGTGCGCTCAAGAAACGGCCACCGGTTGCTCCCCGAGGAGGGAACACGGGTCCGAGGATAGTTTCTACCTTGAAACTGTTCCAACTTTACGGTACGGTACTTGTAGGGGGTGTTTGCCTAACGCCGCGCAGCGAACTATTCATTCGGCCCGAAAAGCTCGACAAAACACGATTTCGAAAATTTTATGCGATCCCCGATATTGTTGTTTCTACATGTAATTGAATGTACGAGGAACAATGTAGCAATAAACTGTTTTCATTGGTACAATCGTGAAACAACGTTCAAGAAATTTCGTGACACGCGAAACTGGAGCGAGTATGTCGATAAATTTTTTTTAATGAATCGTACTGTATACGGTACGGTAGTAGTTTAATTGTTAGGCTGACCGCGTAACGACATCTATCGTTATTAAATCTGACCTTATGCACAAACTGTCCAATCATTTTGTTCTGCACAGGAACCATACAGCGATCGTATATCTCGGCCGTGTTCACTGGAAACTCCGCTATTACGAGTCGCGGTGAATTTCTCGGTAGCTAATTTCAAGCAATCAGCAGTTACCCTACATGCACACGTTGGCGGGATTACGCGTCGAGAGCCCATTAAATTCTGATTTGGAACGCGTTTTGTCAAATGCAGGGCATTTCGGACAGAATAACTTATCGATTGGAAACCGTTGACAGGTTTCACCGCGAAGAATTTCCATCGAAATGAACATTTTAGACGAAGTTAATAGAACACTCTCACAAGGGGACATACCGAAGTATGGATCCCAAAAAAATTGAGAAACCACAGATATTTTAGAAAAATATTTGACACATTTTTTTTATCAGCAATCGACCACATTGAAGGAGTGAAAACAACCCTCGAAGTTAAGGGCCACGCGTATTTAAATAGGTCTTTATATCACCCTTTTAACGTGGTGTGCTGTCGATAGAAAAAAAATGCGTGGCAAATATTTTTTCGACAACTGCCTCTCGCAGAAATTTCATCGAAATCGGTGATTGACACTTCACGCGTAACATTTTTTAAAACACAAAATTCTGTTTTATCCGTGTTTTGTATTAGGGTAGATATTTCGGAAATACAACTATTCAGGATAATAGATTAACATTTAATTGGATTAGGGATATTCGATGAGATTTTTTCAACGATGCAGCAATGACGTTATGTCTACTTCTATAAAAAATATTTTGTATTTTCCAAAGATTAACGAAAACAATTTTACAACTGAAACCTGGTACGTCTGTTGGTGTCATTCTAAAAAATTCTGAGAAATCACATTAAGCAGATTATAGTTGGATTGGCCGGACTGGTAAAAAGAAGTGTCACGTAGTTACCGGGCGTGCGTTTCGAAACCACTTTGACTAACGATTCTGTTTATACTCAATCGAAATTAATTACATAATCCGTCACGCGTTCACAGGTGACATTGCGGAATAATTTTATTCTGTCCACGGTATAGGAATTGATAAAATTAACGAGACGACCTGCATGTCGTGTGCTCGAAAACTGAAGCTCGGTTTGCTAGAAAACACATTATTTCGTCGAGGTTGATTCTACATTAAAAAATAAGCCGAAATAGGTACGCGTAAAGCCGTGATAGAAATAGTGTTGAAATTTTGCCATAATTTATGAACAACATTGCCGATTCGATCACCGATCTCAACGATGATTTTCATCTCGTGAGAAAGCACGCGAATATTTTTCCCGAATTTCACGGCGCCGGTGACTCGTCGCGATAACGTGCTAATCGTCTTTCTCCTTGCACTGTTGATGAATTCTGATATCTCGTCAAACATGCGAGACGATTATCTTTCCTGGAAGGTGTTTACTTCTCGCCGTGCTTGACGGAACTCAACACGGGATTCTCGATTAAATCGATCGACCGTGTCCCGTAATTGATTAGCTTTCATGCGGTGATACTTGAGACTGATGGACGAAACGACGAAAATTTAAGCCAGCCTCTCTACTCGTTGCCAACGAATTGCTAAATATCTGTGACTTTTGTTCGCAATATGAACGTGAGCGATGAAAAATATAACGATTTTCAAATAGCGACGCATTCAGGTCATGTATATGTATAGTATGGTAGCATCTTTTGAAATTTTCAAATTTTCAAAATTCAAATTTTCAAATTTTCAAACTTCAAATTTTCAAATTTTCAAATTTTCAAAATTCAAATTTCAAATTTGATACGCGTTGGGTTCCCACGATCCAATCAGCCCCAAATTTTATCAGATCATTTTCTCAACCCTTGTCACAATTCTGGGAGGAGTGGGAGGTGAGAGCAAAAAAATTTCTTGACAAAAAATAAGGTCCACTCTAGTGTTTACATGCGCTATCCTTTTCTACTTTCGACGCTGTCCCTTTGTACTTTCGACGCGGTCGACGCAGTCATAAAAAAGGAATTCCCTACACGATCTCTGTTCCTGCTCGGACCAGGCGATGCGAGTTAGACCGCGACTTTACTATATAAATTATAATGAAATTAATTAATTTTTGTCTTCAGTTGTCGTTTCAGTAGAAATAGGTAACAAGATGTAATCAATGGGAACGATAACATTCCATGTGGTCCTAAGAAATTTCTATTTTCCTTCTACACATGTATAAATTAGTACAAATAATTATGTTACACAAACTATTATAAATCAACTACTTTTCAGTGGTTCTTGCCTAGGATAAACAACAAATAGGAACAATTATAATATTATCCAATGCAGTCCTAAAATATTAACGTTTTTCTTTCTAGGAAATAGTAAAAACTTTTTCGGAAGGAGAATTTCTGTCTGATTAAGACATGTAGGATCACCACCTCGAATGCGTGGTACACGTAATTGAACACCCAGTGTACAGACCATCTGTCCGAAAGGGTAGTTTTAAGCTCGGCCAAAGTGCTTTCATGGGTTGGCTGCGGCGAATTATACAATGTATATGTGTGCAGGGGAATATAACGCGCCTCCCGCGCGATTCGTGTGCTATCGTTAAACGTTGCTCCCTTTTCTCTTTTAATTTCATCTTCCTAATCTGATTGTGGTTCGTTTGTACCGCAATGATATGTATACACCGTCGGCAGAAACTCTCCGGTCATTTTTCCGTTTTTTCCAGAAACGCAGTTTAATTCAGCAGAATAAATCGTATATTCCTTGTCCGTTTCCTTTGTGCGCCACTTTCCTCTCGTTTTAAAGCTCGTTTATATTATCCGTAAATTTCATTGTTTCTCTAAGAACGTCTGCACGGAATCCTTGGTGAATGCTAATAGATTTTCTATTATTAACCGCATCTGTGAATTTTTAATCGTAATTTTACTAAAACAATGAAGCATTAAAACGATTTCGCAAATCTCGCCTCTTTGCACAGCTATTTCTCTGCGTTGGTTCACCGGCAGATGTAATTTTTCCACACAATTATAAGAGTGTATGATTAAACAAAATAAATAAGTTTATGGCGTACAGTAAGTACATAACAAATATTCAATGTTTTCGGCGCTACGGTTCGATCAATTACTAATGAGTAAATCAAAAAACAATTTTTCAGATTATCAAATAATCATCGACGTTTCGATTCTAGTTTGAATCATTTTCAAGATGTATTTGCATTGCGTCTGTAAAAATATATACATATATTGTACAATTTTCAAAATATACTATTGCTTGAATGTATTAACAAGAATTGTTTGTAAATATTATTCATAAAACCAACTTATTTGTTTTTGATGTGATTTCTCAGTGAGTTCTCAGTTCTCATTTCAACAATGCTTGCTGTCAGGACACTGAATATATTTTTGAAATGATCTAGGTTATACCAATCGATATTAGGCGGTAAAGAAAGACATAATATTTCTTTTAACCCACTTATGTGAATATACCAAAAACGGTAAATTTAATTATTAACATTCAGCTTTCATTGGAAGAGTTTTATACAATAAATTGTATGTAACATAAGATTGTTTAGTGATTCGAAAATATAAATACAAGTTATTTCAGTTGGAAAGCAATTTCATCATAAAACATTACTGATTCAGTAACGTTGCGTAGTATTCATGTATCTTAGGAGTTTCATACCTAAGATTTACGCTATGGTGTTTAATCATATGAATTATTGATATGGATATTAAATTAACTTGTTTGTCAACTATTTTGATGTTTTCGAAATCAAATCTATGATCCAATTCCAGTGAATGTTTCGTCAACGCAGTGTGTTGTATTGATGGTAAAAAAAATATTATGTTTATGTTCCGTAATACGTGTTTCTAAATTTCTGGATGTTTGTCCAATACATACTAAATCACATCCCAGACAAGGAATTGAATAAACAACATTAAAATTTTTTAACCGTGGTAGCTTGTCTTTAATAGGTGGAAATAAAGATTTTAGATAGTGAGGTATTTCGAAAATTGTATGAATTCCTACTTTTCGAAAAATCCTTTTTATATCTTTTGAAATGTTTTCAACGTATGGTATGACAACAGTATTTCTTCCATTAATTGGACCAATTTTTAATAATCTATCTGTTTTTTGTTTTTTGACAAAAATGGATGATATAGTTCAACTATACGTTTTTTTGATGATATTTGATGTAAAACATTCTGGGTAACCATTTCGTTTTAAAACAATTTTTATCAACAATAAATTGTCAGTTCGAAATTCCGGATTCGAAAGTAGGACAGCACGATCTATCAAACCTTTGATTAAACCAACCTTATGTTGCATAGGATGGAATGAGTAGAAATTGACATATCTACCTGACCAGCTAGTTTTATGGAACCAATTTGTTTTGAATGTATTTCCTGCTTTAATTGCATTAACATCAAGAAAGCTTAGACTTGAATTGTTTTCGGTTTCATATGTGAACTGTAATCTTTCATGGAAACTGTTAAACGTGTTTAATACAGTTTCCAGTTGTTCAGGTTTTATACAAGTAATAATATCATCTACGTATCTTTTATATAGCTTTAATTCAAACGGTAGTTTAGAAATAGAAACTCCCTCTAGTTTTTCCATTACAAGATTTGCGACAACTGGGGAAATAGGAGATCCCATAGCTGTCCCAAATATTTGCTTGTAATAAACACCATTACATAAAAACACATTGGCTTCCAATACAAATTTAACAGCATGACGAAACTCGTCATGTGATATGTTGGTATGTTGTTTTATTTCGTCCCAACAACTATCTATTACTTGCAATGCTAAATCAATTGGTACATCTGTAAATAGAGAAGTTACATCAAGAGACACTAACATTGATGTGTCATCAGGAACTATAATTGTTCTAATTTCTTTAGAAATGATGTTTTTCTAGTACCGAAAACATTGAATATTTGTTATTAACAATAATACGATCGATATAAGAGACATAAGTGAGTACATAATCGTGAAACTGTATGTAAACTGTTTAACTTGTAGGGAACATGAGTTTTGACATACAATAAGTTCGAGAACCAAGAATTTACTCGCATACAGGGTGTCCTAGACCACCCGTCCACCCCTATTAAGATGGTGAAGAGTGATTTTTATTGAAAAGTAAACAAATTTTACTAACAGAAAGTCGGATTTTCAGGCCGGAAGTCGTTTTTTTTTAACGAGTCTTGGTATTTTCTATTGCGTATTTATTCGATGCCTCTGAAAAATGTCTGAAACTAAACTTTTATTTTCTTGCATGCAATCTGAATATGCAATAAAAAATACCAAGTTCCGTTAAAAAAAACTACTTCCAGCCTGAAAATCCTATTTCCCCGATTTGGTTACTAAAATTTTTTTAGTTTTCAATAAAAAATCACTCTCCATCATTTTAATAGGGGTGGACGGGTGGTTTAGGGCACCCTGTATATTCTAAACAATAAAGAATGGATTAATCATTTACCCAAGCAATATGATTATAGTTTATTTAAAATTAATGTTCATATTTTTAAAGAGACATCGCTGCATGGAAAGTACGATTTATTGTAAAAGATTGTATTATATTTACAATGAGGTAGAAGCAAGTATGAAACACCAGCACGATAAGATGCAAGTGAATGCGAAACAATAGACAATATCGTATCCTCAAACACACAAAATATAGCGAGCGCCGCACTAATTGTAAGCTGATAAAACAATTCCGACTGAATAATGGCGGTTGGTAAATGCGTTACCGGTAGTCAATGCTACGAAAAGATTCATTTGTCCCGTGCAACAAAGCGTCAGCTTGACTGTGCGAACCTCGACTTCCTTTCAGGCAGGATTCACACCTAGTGAGCGAGCAATTCGTCCGTTTATTTTCTATTTTCGACTCTGCATTAATTATCTTCTAACGAAGAAAGGCTGCTGGTAGAAGGGAGGGTACAGCTTTCATAAAATTGATCAAAAACTCTTCCGACTTAAAGAGGGAAATTATCAAATGTATCCTGGCGTTTGTCTCATTTTTGGACAACTGTGCATTCATTTATAATTGACAATCTAGAAATATTAACTTGTTTTACCATTTATTATTCTATCGTCTCTATTCTGAGTATACATATGTATTTATCATTACACTGCGGATCTTTATGCAAAATACAAATTTTCTTCGTCAATTACCAGATACATCTGTATTGTATTATGTAAAGTATTATAATGTATTGAAATGTCTGTACAGGGTGTAAAGAAATTATATGTTGCGGCTACCACAGGATGATTCTACAACCTCAATTTGGTTGAAATTGAACTGAGGAAGGTGCCGCAAAATTGATCTTGACCTTGAATTTTAAGGTCAAAAGGTCAAAAACTTTTTGTTCAGTTACGACCCAAGGTTCCTTTTGCACTTTTGACCCTCGCGACGAGCAAATAAGACGCAATTTAAAAAAATGGTTGACCTTAAAATTCAAGGTCAAGATCAATTTTGCGGCACCTTCCTCAGTTCAATTTCAACTAAACTGAGGTTGTAGAATCATCCTGTGGTAGCCGAAATATATAATTTCTTTACACCCTGTACAATACTGCAAAATAATCTCTTCCTTGAGATACAATTAACAACAAAAAAAAATTACAAGATACAGAATGTAGAAGTTTCTTTCTTTAATAATTTTAGTAAGTCGAATATAACATTTCTAAATTCTTTCAATCTCGCTACCGTCTAGAATTTCAGCCATTCACTTTTTTAATAAATAAATGCATAAAATCCACGTATCATTGGATTTACGACAAAAACGAATGGGTGCAATTCGAGAGAATTTGAGAAACTCCTATTTTCTGTGTAATTGAAATTTATTTTATTAGCATCGAATGACTCAAACATATTAAACTTGGGTGAACGTTCACCCCTCGGCTCACCCACGCGGAAACGGGTTCGACGATCGCGTGCAGTTGTCCGAAATCTGATTAAACTCAACAAGTTAGAGAAGTCCGTGGGCGACGCGGCTTAGGAGCCATGATTCATCGGTTTTCACGCGGTGGTCCGGACGCCGTCAAAGGAAGGGGTGCTTAGCCGCGTATCGTGACATCTTCGGAAGGTCAGAGGGATAAGAGAGAAGAGGAGAGGAGAGAAGAAGAGAGGAGAGTCGCGGTGTCGCTTGGTGAAACAAAGCGAGAAATAGCCGAAGATTCGGCGCGTTTCCTTTGTTCGCTTTCACCCGCTAGCCGGCGCGGCGCGGCGTCCCGAACTTTCTAGCACGTTGGAGGGGCTCGATTCCGGCATGGCGATGGATCGATACAGCACCAAGGGATAGTGTTATGGGGGTGGCTCGCGCTCGTAATACACGGGGTTGCTACCATTGCCCGATGGTGGAGAGAATGTACGTATACTCCGCTCCACCCCAATAGCAGAGCCAACGCTAGCACCCCATTCGTCAATCCTTTTCCCTCGTTCTGGAGGCCCCCGCGCTCTCTTTGTCCGAGTTCGTTAAACTTCCAGTCGGTCGACGAAACCCTCCAGACTTTTCCGACGCTTTTTCTTGCCGCGACATCCTTTCTGCTTAATCTACTATAGCTTCGCACGATTTCGCTTTGTAATCCTGCGAACGCCTTGCGAAATCGAGCGCTGCGCCCGCGTTGCGTCAGAAAAATATTTCTGGCAGACACTGCAGCCGAAAGCAACAATTTCACTATGGGAGAGCGAAAGAATTACGACTGTTTAACATATCGACAACCGTGTCAATCGTATTTGGGCGACCTTATTAATTATCGAGATTTAAAACGGAATTTTTGTTTCGAGCGTTGCCCGAATTACGGTTGCCGCTGGTTCTAAGACAATTAACGCTCTAATTCGTAAAAAATGTAATGCGTCCAAAAGTTCTTATATTACCGGCCAAAGTTCTAAAATGTAAGAAACGTTCTAATGTTCTTGTTGGACCGGTCAAAGTTCTAAGATCCTATCCGTTCGACTATTGTTGATAGACTCATTCTGATTTTCCTGCAAATCCCTACCATGGCTAGGAAAGGGATCATTTCCCTGGTAGGAATGAGCAGGGGACGAATCACCAGTTCGGGGTGTAATCCTAAAATTGTGCAACGCCCACTGACCCTGTGATTACATTTTCTCATGAAAGTCTCGTAAGACGCTGCACAAAGATCCTTTGTTCGAGGATCTTTCCCCGAAACTGGTGCCGCCTTTCTACTGAGTGTGGGTCTGCGATGCGTCAATCGTCATTGAGTGGAGTACGGCTGGTCTGTTTTCCGATTCGAAACAAGACACTTAACTTTCAGCCGTACCCAAGTCCGTAAATAATTCTAAGGGCCAAGGCAAAAATGACAGTGTTCCACTCGATCGCAGCACGGACCCAGACTCGATGTCTAGACAATTCTAAACAATTTTTGCGTTCGTTGATCAAGTGAACGTTTCAATGATTACTCTTTAGTAACCAATAATCATGGCTCCTCAGTTTCTGCTTTATCCAATAAATTGCTCTGATTTTATCTGATTCATTATATTCTATATAAACGTTTAAAATAGAATATTATATTAATACATAAATATGAAACGGGAATAAAAAAATACGCATCTCGAATTGAACTCGAATTCAATAATACACTCAGAATAATACAGATTATTATTGAATAACAATTTAACCATTTTCCCCGTTAATTAAGGGGAGTTGATCCTTTTGATAGTATAATACAAAAAATAGCTTACGTAAACGTTGCACATGGTAAGCTAAAATGCTCCACGCGCAAGCGGCATTATGCGGTTACGTGTTTGTCAGGCTGTCTGACCATATTAAGTGTCCCGCTACTTAAGAGGGCGGATTATGCGATTGTTTACCACTACACTGTTCCTGTCTCATAGTGGAATTTGTTTTCCATAATTGAATTCGAACACATGATTAGAGTAAATGAACGGTAGTAATAATACCTATTTATATGCAGATTAAAGAGTTAATACAATAACAGAATTGCATGAAAGTAAAAAAAAAATTGTTGTGAATATACAAATATAATCAATGTTGATAAAATTTTAGAATGTCTCATTCATACTATCAATTCTCGAAATCAGTGTTTGTACGTTGTAACAGTAATTTTAGTGATTTCTTCGCTGTAATCTTTAGCCACAATCTTTCTTTCCAAGCACGTTGTCGCTGTAAGATTACAGATTACAGGTTTGAGACATAGTTTGCCCTAATCGATGGCCATACATGGTAATATCCATGGAATCTGAAAATCGTCGGTGCATTTTCAACGCTAGCCGTGCAACGCGAATCTCGATTGCCCTATTAAAATGCTCGACCCAATGCAATAATGATGCGAAAAGCTTGCTTTCCTCCGCCGAGACGGGAATTGTACTGTTCTAGGTAAGATTTAGGTCCACGGACGAAACACCGTTGCATTTTTCTGCCGCACACAAAATGCAATCAAACCAGCTGCACTTCCTAATATTTGCAAACGTAAAACCGTAAAAAAAATTAGACGCATTTTTCGAATTTTAACGATATAATTTCAACGTTCACTCAACAGAAACATAAATAAACCCTAAAATAATTAAATAAAATTTTAAATAACAGTAAATATCACTTTTCCAATTTAAATATCACTTTTCCAAACCTGCTCAATTTCAGCTTACCCATTTTCGTTCATTTGTATTTGTTGACACGTTTGCGTCGGTTTAAAACATTTAAAAAATTTTCGATGTTAGACACGTATTTCTGTGACTGATATTATATGCGAACGTCCAAAAATAAACGTAATAATCATTATGAGTAATATCGAACGCCTGTCTGCAGCATGGCCCAATTATAAATCGAAGTTTGCAGGCTAATAAAATTAATGTCCATCAAAAATATTGTACTCATTTGATCGTGTATTTTATGCGTGACGTAGAAGTATGGACCATTCGATATTGCCAGAAATCCATCCGTTTAGTGAAATATCGAGGGTTTACGACCTACAATTTTAGGCTGATATTTTATTGTTTAAAACATTTGCTAGCAGCGTCATGTGCGCGACTCCCACATTTCGCTTGTAGGAAGCACAATTGATTTATGTACGTTGCTATTTATTGGCGTGTAAATGTTTTTTAAAAATAAAATTTTCTTTAAACGAAATAATACGAACTTTAATTGTACTAATCAATGATATTCTGTTTTTTAGGTTTAATAAAATTGAATTAATTAAATTGAGAATAAGTATAACATATAAAATACTGTATATTATGTAATAAGCAGTAACAATATACATCAGTCTACTAAATTATTGAAAATGTTATGTTATAAACATTTGTACATGTTTCAAAGTGAATTGTAAATTATTTTTACTTTTACTTAAAAGGAAAAAATTGTATTTATTTATACTACCGTATATATTATAAGGGTTTAATATAAGCGTGACTATTAAAATAATTACAGTTATTTACAATTAAGTATTTTTCAAAATGCTCGAATTTCCAGACGTCGTCCTAAGTTATTATTTACAACGCAACATTTTTCATCTTTTAAAAACAACGAGTAATCTCGTTATAGAACTTGAAGCAAAGCAAAAGCTGTTGCCTGGCCGTCACATTGTTAAGGGGAATAGTATTTGCATTTTTATCATTAAATTCGCCACCCTTTTCTCGTTTCTCTCATTTACGATACGAATTCTAACGTTGCTGACAAAGTCTGCGCAATTACCGCGGAACGGGCAACATTGTAGTCTTATTGCGAGAAAAGTAATAGTGAGACGCCATTGTGCTTTAACGCAAACCGTTATCAGTTTTACTGCTCACGGAATATGGGAAGCGGTAAAATATGAGAACGTCCTTAGAAATCGCCGGTGCATTTCCAAGATTTTGTATGGTCCACTCTGATATGCACTTCAGCGGGATTATTCCGGTCGTTTAGCTGAAGATACTGTTTCCTCCGTATTTTTCACCATGCAACCTCTGCGGAACCCGAACGCCATGGGCACTATCGCCGAGCAATAAATAAATTCATGACACGTATAATAAAGTACACTTTGGATACTATCTTCTATATTATATTGGAAAATCAATTACTCCGACAATAAATTTGGACATTTTTATTGTTCTAAGAAATTTATTAAAATGTTGGACAGAGAATTTTTCATACTAAATTTTCAATTTAAAAGTTTTTGTCAATGAAAACGGGTACGTTAGCTATTAATTAATATTTCGATTTGTATGTCATTATAAAATAACAAACATTATTAGATAATTTTCACTAAAACTAGAATTATGATAGTTTTACAATTCTTTAAATATAATCCATAGACTAAATCCTATTTACCAAAGCAAGATTTTTCGAAATATAAAATAAAAACTTATCTTAAATGTTATACTTGTCTTGTGAATGATTAAATTTTCGGTAATTATAAACTTCATCCCGGATGATATTATTTTTTAAGAATTAGGAGCACCGCATTTCGCTGGTTGAACGAAGTATTATTTACCGTGCGAATTTCATTCCGCGATTTAGCGCGGCAGAGAGTTTTCATAATTCCAAGTTAAATATATTTCAGTTAAATGCGAAACCAAAAACGCCGGCAACGCAGTAATAAATTCGAGTAAACTAAAATATTGGTTGTTTGAAGATGGAAGAGCGATGTTGGCTCTATCTAATTAAAAAGAAGCACGGTTCAATAAACGTCCGGGCCGCCTTCAAAGGGAATGCTCGCGGGACCTAAGACTTTTCCCTTCCAGCGAGGACTTTTATTTGCAAACTTAAGCCGTCCTTGAAATCCGTCTGCGGAAATCCGCTTTTTAGAGTAACGGATCAGTGTCGCAGATTCTGGAGGAATAAGACGTAATAAAAATGGTACCCGGACTCGCGCACGATGTAAAAGAGAAATTTCTTAGGGTATCAAAGTAAGATTTGAAAATAAAAGAACGGGAAAAGCCGCACCGAAAACGAAAAAATAAGTATTAGAATGTCTTGCCTACAAACAATGAATTTAAACTTGATGTGGACATGCTGAGCAAATCTGAGAAATTAAAGAAAGAAATCTTAAAATATTTGGGAACACTCGCGTTAATATAAGCTGGTGGAGGAGACGATCGAGAAATTATTAATGGCGCTTTATACAGGGTGAGTCACCTGACGTTTGAACCTCAAACATCTTTGTCGCTTTCAAAGATACGTCGAATGTGTGAAGGACAAGGTGAATGGTCCAGTGAGGCATACACGATGTCATGAAAATATTTATTTTTTTGTTTTTAGAAATCTGAAGGTCATCTTCATTCTTTTTAAACAACTACGACGATAGCCTCTTTCGTTAGGAATTCAGTGACTATAATTACTCAAGGTAATTCAAGGTCACAGTCAGAGTATTTAAAAGGAGGTGGTCCCGTTTAAAAAAACGGAGGTGAGATCTCTAAAAATAAAGAATAACATAAAAACAAATATTTTTATAGCATTGTATAAACCCCAATGGTACCATTCAACTTTGTCCTTAAAACATTTGACGTAACTTTAAAAACAATAAAAATGTTTGATGTGCAAACGATAGGTGACTCACCCTGTACATTGCTAATTTCCTCGACCTAAAGTCATATATTTCGGCATTTAATTAATCGAAAGCCTTCGCGCCGCGTTGAGCGACGACTTACGACGATGTCCTTACACTGAAACATCAGACTCGCGTTCAGGTAACTCGACCGGCGAGTCAGATCATTAGATAACTCGCAGTTAGAGGCATTATGTTGGTTACGCAACTTTGCGGAACTTCGCTGGCAACGCTGACTCTTCGTTCCATTCACGCGTGACTGTTGATTCGAGTGAAGT
The DNA here is from genome assembly GCA_028454225.1 of Lasioglossum leucozonium. Classification (NCBI taxonomy): domain Eukaryota; kingdom Metazoa; phylum Arthropoda; class Insecta; order Hymenoptera; family Halictidae; genus Lasioglossum; species Lasioglossum leucozonium. The sequence goes on along the minus strand of CM052219.1, from coordinate 7,373,325 downwards.
TTATAAGGGTCTAGAAGAGAAATTAAAAAGGAAGAAATTATCTACAGAATCGTATCAGGTTTCGGTGGGACTGGCCGGAAAACGTGGAAGATGTGATATTTCAACGCTGTCGATCTAAAACTAGCTCGGAAAGTTTCCACGGCCGATGGTAATCGCTGATACGATTATGAACTGAAAGTTTCTCATTTGCGATACTCTGCTGAAATTTCGCGAGACACAATGCGGCTTCGTTATCTCGATAGAGTGTAAAAGCAGCGTCGTCCAACTTCATCGCTTCGTTTTTAAACGGATATTATAATATCGGGCCTATCTATCTCCTCGAACTATTCTGATTAGATGCTCGATAGACTTCAACGAAGCTTTACGACGTTTATCGTTCAGTCAAATTGTTAATTGACGATTCCGATGAGAATAGACTTCTTTGTATACTGTTTTCAGATAAACTTCGAATTTATTTTTAAATTTAATTTCTTAATCAAATAATAGTCACACCTACTTTTAGCCAAGACCACGGAATATATAAAATAATTATTTAATCTCTTAATTATTCGTTTTACTATAAAAATTTAATTGTCCAGATTCAGGCATCACTTTTGGCTTGTCCACGCTTAGGGCATTTCGCCTTATATCGATATGTTGATTTTACGTGTATTAATATATTATTTTCATTGCATTAAAATTATTAGTGAAAAATATAGATTTAGCTCCCGCGTCTTTCAATTGATGCACAAACTTTTTGTCTTGCATAAAGATTTATTAATCACAATATAGCGAGAGTATCCTGTTGTTAATTAACTCGTACTTCGTACATCAGAATAAATTTCATTTTTTTTGTTAAATATGAAAATTGTTGTTAACAAATTCTAATTACAGGGTATTAATAGACTAAGCAAAATTAACTTTCTGACTCTACGTGAATTTAAAAGAGACACGGGGACGAAAAAGTTTAATTAAATCCACAAATTCTTTCATTTCGCGGGTAATTGAATAACTCGTTCGGACAAAGAAACAAATTCCTCCTAGCTCTTACAAATTGCCCGACTAATACAAATTCCCGCGGATGTCCGCAGTCTGGTAATTACATCCAAGCGCTTCTCGCTCTGTCCACCGAGTGAAATGTGCGCTTGACTTTCGGCGGAATCGCGTTTGCCAAATATCTGTTGCCGGTGAGCGCGACTATGTTCGACGGCGGCCGTAGTTATTCGATAAAAAGCCGGTAGGTGCGGGCGTGGGCTCGTTCGAAAGGAAAATAAATAGGCAAACGCGATGTTTCCCTTGAAAACTTTCCATTAGCCGGGAGAAGATTTTATTGACTGTAACAGTCTCTGTGTGCGCAAAGGCAGGCCAGCCCCGAGGGCGTCTGCAAAGTAGTTAAGGAGAGGAGGAAGAGCTGAGAAGAATAATTCTGGTGAACGCCCTCACTGCCTTGACCTCGGCGACCTCTGCTTCCACTCACAGGTTTGAGACCAGATTCCTTCGATGCGCCGCGAAGGTGTAGGCATCCTTAGGTGCATCCAGTTACTCCACATAACGTACAATTTATCGTTCGTTCGCACTCGGTAATCGTTTTATCCGACGCTTTTCAACATCAAAAGTGTGCTCGACAATTTATTGACGACCGCTACATCGTCCAGACACCTGTCAAACTTCAAATCAAAAAAGAAACAAAATTAAACGGACACCCCTTAAAAACTTTTCTAACATTGGACAAAACGATTTGAATATTTTTTCAGATGTTAGATTTTTTCTAGATGATCTTATGATTGTTAATTAAAATTTAAAATTATAAATTAAACATTTCATTTGACGCAAAATCGATCGGGTTATTAAATTGGAACTGTTAGAAAATAGTGAAGACATTTTTCTTGATGATATATATTCTTTGTAATATTCCTGTTTTAATAATATATACGTATTTGTAATGCAGTCGATAAGAAGTTTGATATCGAAAGGATTAAGGACCACGACGGTCGACTATAATTCAATAAGCGATAACATTCGAGGTGCTACTCGACACATACGATACTGATTTATGCGTATCTCAGGTGGTTCGTGTGGAGTTTAATTAGATCGTTCAATGTAGCATGACGTAGTGACCGCGATTGGATCATATCTCCCGGGATGTCCTCTAATCCTATGAAACTGTCTATTCTAGATACAAGACGTCTAGCACGCCGCAATTGAATTCTTCCTCATTGATTGGGGCGAGCTGAATCCGACACTGATATCCAGTTCCTGGGAACGCAATTTTTATCCCCTCTATTTATTCATTTAAGGTGTTACGTTCATCCAGCTAACTACGACGTACAGAATGTAGATGCACTTTTCTCTTCTAATTACGTGGAGCGTATAAATAATTCAACCATCGTACCGTTTTGTTCTGCATTTTAACCGATGGAAGAACATCGATCTTGTAAAAGCAAGCGATCCGTTTATTGACCAATTTCGGTCATTATTAGGATGTGCAAATTATATCTAATTATAAGTTAATTAGTTGCTCCTGAAACGTTGCGACTGTATAGAAAACGAGGATTTTATTTCCAAGATTGAAGTCTACATTCTGGTTGTTTGTAAATGAACAACAAATATATAAGGACAAGATACTTCGCATTTTTATTAACAATTATGTCAGTCGGATCCCACGGTTGCTACGTGACGCTTAATTCCGAGTGAAACGTGTAACAAGAGGTCCATCGACTTCGCGTTAGTAAAACAACATGGCGGCCGCCGTGTTTTTCGCATAAACGAGTCGTTTCGAGATAAAGCTGCAGGGCAGACATCGGCGCGGCGAGGCGTGACGAGGCGACGCGTTCTGATTTTCTTGTTAATGTTTTATATAAAAGGAGCCGGGCTTTATTATTCCGCGAGATAGCATTTGAATGAAAAAGAAAGTGGCAGAAGGCCGGCGCGTACAGAACGAAGGGGGACAGAAACAGGGGAGCTGGACCGGGTGGGAGGGGGAAAAAACGTGGAAAAAAACCGAGGGGAGAAAAAGTTAGGGTACCGTAGACATCTGTCGCAGCAACATGCAAATTAGTTGACGAGACCAAAGGACTCTTTTCGCAGTGACACGCCACTGCTGGAAAGCACCACTTCCTTCGTTTATAAATTATGTTAAGTACCAGGCGAATCGGGATCGAAATGAAATAAACATCAAAGCGTCGCCTTTGTTTTGCACTGCTACTTTTGTTCGTAATCTCGTCTGCACGATGATTTCGTTAGGTTGTCGCAGACGACATTGCGGACACATTTTCAAATAAATATTTAAACGTTTCCTGTTTCACATTTGGCTAAAACCAAAAGAGTTAATGGACCGTCCGTATATTTTTCGCTAGAAGCGGTCAGTTTCGCGTGGTCCACCATGTATGCGGACGCGTCGGATGCAGGATACAGATGCAGAAACTAGTGAAACGTGGTAAAAGCGTAATGACATCGGCACTGCCGTGTGTCTATCGGCTGTGTGTGTGTGCGTGAGTATGTACAAGCGTGTTGAGGTAAACGAAAAAAAAGCTCGTCGCGTCGACCAGCTCCAGGAAAGAAATGACGATGAAACGTAAACGCGATGTGTCTGGGTTCGGTTACGTGAAACTGGTAGAGAGTGAAAGTCCCGTCTGAACCGGTTAAATGCGATATCGGCGGTGTCGAGGAGGTCGGACGGTCGATAAAATCTCGTTTGTTTTTAACAGAATATTGCACACCGGCGCTGGGCACAATTTTAATCGGACCGCCAGCAAAGAGCGCCGATCTATTTTAGGCTCGCGCGATAATAATTGCGATTTCGAAGCACCGTATCTCAGCTCTCGGATGTGTGCACAGGCCGGTGAATGCACGCGCGCCCTTAATTTCTTCGTACTAACCTCGATCAGTCCTGCGGTTACAGTGATCGGAACTTCTTTGTTATTCACGATGAAACGCGATTTTAATGTAGCGAAAATGAAAAATAAAGAATCATTTCTGTTTAAAGGGAAGCAAGGTCTGGATTTATTTGGGCTTACATTTTTTATCATTTTTGTCATTTTTGAATGTCTATGGCCCGTGAGGATTCTTTAATGGATCCTTCAGTAGCAATAGCAATTTAATCGTATCCCAACAATTCATTTCTAATAATGTAATCTAATTATTTCCTGTAGGATTAATACACATAGAAATGATGATTTTTACTTTTACGCTTCCGGTAGATAAAGTTGTTCATTATTTTTATTAGATTCGACAAGGTTGTCACAGCATCCTATAGAAGAAAAAAAAGGAGAAAATTTCAAGAAATATTTGTAAATTATTACCTGAATGGATCCAGGCATCGTCCTCTACGAAGTCATAAGAAATCAACAAAGGGAATATTGCTGCCTCCAATATACCAGGTGTACGGAAAGATCAGAATGTGACAAACTTAGGGTTGAACATTTTTTAAGAAATGCTGTGGCGAGGAGAGTGACACGCGACTGTACTAATTGGAAACCGAAGCTCATACTCGCCGGCAGTATGTAAAACGGACGAGTCTAGAGACTATAATCGGTAGCGGAAAGTAGGTAGCAACAAGTGGCACAACCCTCCAGTTTAAAAGCTTTATCTGACACTACAGGCGCAGGCTATAAGCCAACTATAGGCCAGACACTCGCGTCATTGAAAGATGGAGTTGCGGTTAGGTGACCAAAGTGGCATATGCCTGCGTTGTCGTCAAAGAACTGTCGTGGGAGTTGGATTTATAGTGTTTGCAAAGTAGCTATCAACTTGATCTTAACGAGTGTCACAGTGACGGAGAAAAAGAGAATTTGTTATTCTTAAATAACAATAAATTAAAGATAAAAATTTGTTGAATGCGGAATCAGGGGATTCATGATGATTAAAATTATGATGAAGCAAGTATACCGTGTCGCCAATAACGTGACGGAAAATTGCGCGAACGCACTCTTGAAAAAACGGCCTTCGATGCAACTGAATTGCATAACCACAGCATGGACGTCTACTTCGCTTCCGTTACTTTCACTGCTTCTTATTTCCGGTCTGTCGTGTAACTTCTATCAGAGGAACTGGAACGATCTTGCAGCAAGTATCGCGGCGCTGTAACTGTACCGATCGTTGTCGTTCAACATGTTGCTAAACTATTGGATCCGAACTGAGATAGTAATCACACTTCGACATTTCTCCTCGAATAAATTCTTACTGAAATATGTCCACACAATGGACCATTTGTAAACGCTGCATCAATTCGAACCAACGTGATTTAATGAACGAAAGTAGAAAGTTAAAATTTGCGACAGTGGATGCTACTTTATTTCTTTTGATAAAAATCACACGATCTTTTACATGCTAAAAAAAAAAAACGCGAATTCGTAGAGTCTACTGTCGTTGGGCTGCACCGGTCGCTCCGCGATTTTGTGGACAACGAGAGCACCGACAATTAGCATTATTCGCGGCATCGGTGACCCGTCGGTAAACAAGCATCGTCGGATTCTTGAACGAGAAGGCGCGTCCCGTCTCCGGGGCCCGACATAAAGCAATTACACCGGGCGGCGCAGCGCGGCGGGCGCGTTGCTCATTGCCATTACGCTTACGTCTCTCGCGGAATCGCTGCACCGTGGCTGATTCGGCGGAATCCATCATTAATTATATCGCCCCACCGCCGCCGCTGCCGCCGCCTGTACAGATATAATATGACCCTCGTCGCAATTGAAATCCCGGTGCCCACGGTCTCGAATGTTATTTTAATTGCGACGCGCGAGAACGCAATCGCTGCGACTTTCTGCACCACTTTGGGACACCTGCTACGGAAACTTTAATGAACGCGGATCCGACCCGAGCCTCCCGTTAACTCCGTAGCTTAATTGTGTCGATACCAACAGGTGATCAACAGTTCGATCAGTATTATTAGGTTGCCGCATCCGAACTTGCCGCTCCTCGTAATCAACTCTACACGAACAGATTTTTCGCTCTTTGGCTGCTTTCTCTAACGTTTGTAGGCGATGCTGAGGGTTGCTGATAATTTTGGCAATTGTTTAGCATTTCTCTCAATCCTTTACAGTCGGCGCACTTTTAACTTGAAAATTAAGCATTTCTTTCGACCTAGATTAATTCCATCGTATATGATTTTTCATTTTATGGATATGAAATTTATACCTCGTACGATACTTAAGTGTTTAATAATCGACTAGATACCAAAATAATGTAAACAATATTGTGAATAATACATAATTCTTCGATTTAAAAACTGCATTTTTTACCATCTTTAAAAGTTTGTAACTCATTGCAACGTTGTTGGCCTATTTTTATGAAATTTTTAATTAAAAGTTAGAAGTGTTTTCTAAATTTTCAATATAAGCCCACACAAAAAAGTTTCAAAATACAATTTTTAATATTTTCTCTGCAATTCCGAGCAATTTCAATTTTTTTTCGAAAAATTCTTTTCGCGTTACGTAACAAACCAATTGTTTAAACTTGTGAGAGAAATTCAAGTGATATGGTCGAATAATAAAAAAGTTATCGTCTTTTTCAGAGTGACCGAATATTAGAGGAGAGTCACTGTATACATCAATTTATAATTATCCAAGAAAGTGCTAGTGCATCGATCTTGCTATTTATCAGCATGTAAAAAATTCGGTTTACTTCCACGTTACGCAAAAATCATTTCATCCAGCGATTTCAGGATCGAAAGTTATTTGCAAATCACGTACGCGCAAACATATGTACATACACACATACATACCGCCATGACAGGGAACAGTAACATTGCCGTGTGCTTCATAAAATATGCCACTCACAGTATTGCACCGGTTGAATTCTTGACGTACACGTGGAAACGCGGCTCGTACATAGACATCGAAAGCATAATGTACGAGTAGATAAATCGATAGAGAAGGTTGGCAGTACTAACAAGTTTCTAGCATTCCTCTTTGATGTGATCGCATGTACGCGAACATTTGCCGTTGAGTACCTCGTCATACAGTGACGAGCATATCGCCATCAATTGACCACGCGAACGCAAACTGAGAGGCCGCATTGCGATGCGGAGTGTTTCGTAATGGAAATGCATTGTACCAGGTTGGAATGTGCGTAGCGTGGATCTCCGCGATATTGATCTGCCTGTTAAAATTTCCTGCATCCGCATTTCGCATGCTGCTTCGGCCTTTGAACATCCGTCTGCCGCAAAGTTTGCGAAAATCGCCGAAAACCTCGCCGAACGTCGAGGTACACCGAGCTTTCGCCTCTTCGGACGTTCCGCAACATAGATAATCTCCTAGATCGCTGATATTCGATCTTCATGCGTTTACGAGACACGCAAAAATCCCGCTAAATCAATTTTTATCGGTAACGCCAACGCGGGCCACGTCAACTGAAAGTAATTGCAGGTTGACGAACAAACCACCTTAAACATCTCTTCATTTTATTCACGATCTCATTACGAATGATCAAACGTGCATCCACGTCTGTATAGAAGGTTAGCTTTCCGATTTCATAACTTTTATGGAGCGTTTCATCATAGAAAAAAACTGTAATGCATTGCGCATATGTATAATTGGCACACCTGTTGCCGAAGTTCCTCTCGAACCCTCCGGCCCTCGAACAAACACGAAAATTATAGAAATAAACTGTAGATATCACTGAGACACTTTTAAGGCGGTATTCGTGTAGTTTCGAAATGGTCTTCTTGAATAAAGAAGCATGTGCGAAACACATGCGCTAGAAAGACATATTTTTAAAATTTTTAATAGAGATTCGCATAATGAAGTTGCGAACAAAATTCAAGTCGTACGATATTTAAAAAGTTATTATTTGCGAGTGACTGTATACAGAAAGGTCAGTCCGGAAGTGACCAAAAAGTGTGACCTACCGAATGTATGTCGTGCAGAAAAACGTCTACGGGGTGCAAACGATTTTTTAACCTGGCCAAAACGTGTTCCATTACTTTTCGTGGCCGGCGTGAAATCTTCAAAGCGGCGGTGCGGTCCGGCGGCGGGGTGGATAAAAAAAGAAGAAGGTAAAATGGGAACAAGGGAGATGAGGAGACGGTCACTTTTATCCTCTCGTAGTGATTACCGGTAAAGGGCTTCGGCCGCTCGCTTCCTCTGTTCGTCTTCTTCCCTCTTCGGCCGTCGGTATTGCGCCACTGTGCGAAGACCCGTGGCACTTTAGAGGTAATATGCTCTTAAAGATAATGGCACCGCAGTGTCCCTCCGGACATTATTAAGTCTTCCTTCCTTCTTTACTTCCTTTTCGTGGGACGCGTGCTCTCGCTCGGCCAGTGCCAGCTTGACCATGCTAGGGGCAAGTACAGACGCGTAGAATAATAACGATACGTTCCTTAATGTGAGCCTAGGTAAGAAATTATTTACACGATTCTACTGTTTGGTGTTCCGCGATTTTCCCTCCCGCGCCATGGTGAATCGATCCAAGAGTGAGGCTGCTAGAACCTTGAAGAGTATGTCCGAATTACAAAGGATTGACACGTTCGATCTTATAGCTGCCGTTTTTCCGATAACAAATTTCGTCCTTTTTTTACGCAAATTGATTTAAATATGTGTATTATTGTTTCGCGTCAATGATAGCAGAATTTAACGGACTTCTGCATAATGGATAATCGGTGAAAAAAATGCACGTATTTTTTAAGAATCTTAAAACATCATCCACTGACGATTTTTTTTTGTAATTTTTGAATGTCTATGATCCATAAGGATTTTTTAGTGCATCTTTCAGTAGCAGTAGCAATTTTAATCGTAACCCAATGGTCTTCAAACTTTGCCAATATAAGGAACCCTTGTGAGTATAAAATTATTTCGCGGAACCCGGGATCATAAACAATAGAATATTCACGATCTAGGTAATACATATAAAGAAAAACGTTTTAACATTCTTTTCTCATATTACAAAAAAAGTTTAAAAGTATTACGTGACCCAACAACCAATTCCTTATGACCTAATGTAATAATTTCGTTTAGGATTAATATATGGGGCTCTACCGTAAAAAATTTTTTAAAACGACCTATTTTTGTGTTATTAAATGGACACTCTTAATTATTATTTGTCAATTGTTTGACATCTCAACGAATGAAACTTGATATCAAGAAATAATTCTAAATTCGCACATGTGCTCCAACGTATTTTGTTGCAAAACTGTCATACAGGAAGCAGGAAGCGCAACCAGTTGTGTGAATTCATGCCTTTAGATTTCTATTTCGATGGCATTCCCCGTGGAGCCGGTATCGTAATTCATGGCAATCAGTCGTACATAGAAAAAACGTCGATACACCCAGAAAGGTTGTTACCAGCGATAACCCATAAAGCTCCAGAACGAAATTATGGGCGTGTTCTATGGTCCACATATAAGGGAGGGGACGTTCGTTTTTATTATTATCCTTACGATAGCATCTGGCCGATGCGTGTAAGTGTACAAAGTTACCCTCGCTGCAAAAATCTCTCGGCCAAATTCTATTTCCGTTTTACCACATCGATAAATATCGCCTTCTCCCTCATGGTGCCAGCCCTCCGTTCTAGTCGGCTCGGCGAGCCCTTATGACCTTCGTTCTTTCTTCTCGTCGAGCAAGAACGCGCGTACGCTCGCGAAACCGTCTGTACAATTGCATATGCAATTTTTATTGTGAATAAATATTCGAGCAGTGACAACCGTTCATTAGATCGCGTTACCATAGGGTACGTAGATGGCAAGACTAAATGAATTTATCGTGCATTATCGTTGAAATCTTTGCAACGAAACGGCCAAATGCAAATTTAGACTTTGCAAAAATATTTGGACATTGATAGAATTTTTCGATTAATGCATAAACAGCAATAACCATGTATTATGTCATGCCAGTGAACCTATCATTGCCGGTCAAATGACCGGTTTTATATTTTTCATTTTACAATTATTACACAAAATCTAATAAAGCCTTGTCGTTTTTACAAGCCAAAACATTTTAATCGCTTTTAGTGCTCGATAGGTTTAGCGTTAAGAAAATCTTAATCCTAAATAAATTAGATAAATTAAATGTGAAACGTATTCGTTTCTGATTGTAACTTCCAAATATTTGCGCTGCGTAATGCGCAGAAGGGTGCTTAATATTCGCTAACAAATTCATAAATTATTATTAACAATTTGTATTAGTTCCAGCAATAAGTAATAAACGGAACGCTGTGGAGGTTAAGGAACGTCGTAAGTATGGTGAAGACGTATTACGTCCATGGGGCAAACAGGGTAAAGGGCAAGGAAAAGGAAAGTTTCTGGTTGTTAAGACATAGTACCTAGCTCCCAGAAGACTTTCCCGTTTCCCTGACCCCAGTAAAGTTGGACGTGAAGGATTCGGCTTCCGGGTATGTAGCCAATAAACGCTAGACATTGATCTCACCTTTATTTGTCTCATAGGTGGAATTCCACCCTGTTCGGGTACGAAAATGTTAAGGCGATCGTCTTAGAAGGGTCCCAGGTGCTTTCCGTCGAGGGATCTCTGCTACTCGAACCGTGTAAGCTGTTCTTTGCAAATAAGCTTTCAAACAATCCCCTTCTTTCGTTCTCTTTCACTTCATGTCTTCTATTATACCCGCCCCGAAATGCATCATTTTCCGTTCCTAAACTTCCATCAGCTGATTTCAATTGGAAACTCATTTCTTTTTGGTGCCCCTCAATTGTTTATTATACTTAATATTTCGTATGTCGCTATATACAGGGTGAATTCGATAAAGCAGGACACCTAAATATCTCCGTTACTTTTCTTTGTACAAAAAAACTTCGTAGGACAAAGTTACACTGTTTGAACGGCCACGTATAACGGTGTAAGGGAAAAAAAATTTCAAGGTAATTTTCATGAGATTTCAAGGTTATCGATGTTTTTTAAAATGGAATGATATACTTTCGTTAACGTAATGTTCTAGCTGACAAAATAACGAATTCATGCATGTAACACAATATGAACTTCAAATGACCTTCAACCCAGAAAAATGGTATAAATAAAATTCAACGTGTAAGATTTATTCGATGTATTTCTGTTACGCCAAATGTTCAAAAATATTCCATTGAGCTGCTATACATTCAAATGTATCGCAATACACAACATAATAACAGATTCTGTGTTGACAGGAGGACAATTATGATATACCTTCACCTATACGTTCGTACAGAATCGTGTTTATCCACTACTAATTACTCAGAAGACCTACTTGCTATCAGATTTCCACAGTTTCTAAGATTTCTCGATCAGTTTATCGATGAACGTTTCACAATGCGTTACTCGAAGGAAGATAAGATTGATATGATTTTCATTTATGGAGAAAGTCGACAGTGTTTGGGAGAAGCCGTGCAGTTGTACAAGGACCGATTTAATAATCGTAATTGTCCATCAGTTTCCGTTTACTCCAATTTGATAAATAAATTCCGTGAAACTGGTAGTGTCGAAAATAAAAAACGTACAAAGTTGAGGACTGTAAGGAATGAAGCAAACACAATTAATGTTCTGGCAGCAGTGAATACAAACCCTCATGCTAGTACGAGGCAAATCGCACGAGGAAGTGGCATTAGTCAAAAATGTGTAGTGCAAATACTCCAGGAACACAAATTTCACCCCTTTCACCTATCAATTCATCAAGAACATCATGATAGAGACTTTGTAAATCGTGTAAACTTTTGCCAGTGGGGATTGAGACATTTGGCGTAACAAAAATACATCAAATGAATCTTACACGTTGAATTTTATTTATACCATTTTTTCTGGGTTGAAGGTCATTTGGAGGTCATATTGTGTTACATGCATGAATTCGTTATTTTGTCAGCTACAACATTACGTTAACGAAAATATATTATTCCATTTAAAAAAACATCGATAACCTTGAAATCTCATAAAAATGACCTTGAAATTTTTTTTTCCCTTACACCGTTATAGTATGTGGCCCTTCAAACAGTGTAACTTTGTCCTACGAAGTTTTTTTGTACAAAGAAAAGTAACGGAGATATTTAGGTGTCCTGCTTTATCGAATTCACCCTGTATATACGAAAAATATGGGCTTTTTAAAAAATTTGTGTATGCACAGTTTAGTAGACGCATTGAAAACGCTGCAAATTTTATTTAAACATTTTTCTGAAAAGTTGATATATTTCACGATGAATGAAATTCTATTAGGTGTACAAATTAATTCACTCAGCTTCGTTAGTTTATCGATTATTTAGGCACAGCCAAAATACATTACCTTTTGCAAGTTAATCTATATCACTTTCTATAAATTATATTATACTTGCGATGTTGCGATTAACCAGTGAACTGTGGCGACCTCTTTTCAGAGCGCGCACCTATGTATATGTGTCGCGAAAATCAAGCGATGACAAGTATACTCATTAAACACAGAGTAAGTGTCGCTGTTAAAATATTGGAAAGATTGGAAATAACAAAAAGACGGTTTTTTTATAAAATTGACAATATTATTACTAATATTTACTAACTATTAGTAACTATTACTAAAATGTAACTAAATTTTAAGCGTGACGAGTATACTCGTCAAGCACAGCTAATTTGTTAACGAATCTCCAAGATTTGAATTAATTGGTAACAATTTAAGAGGCGATTTCGCCAATTAAAATTAAATAATGGCGTCCACTAAAAATAGGATTGTATTGCGAACATGACGCGTTTCTTATCAGTGAAAATAATCAGTTTATATTTAAGCGGAATTCGTTGAAACTGTTTTGTTCAGAGCAAATATCGCAACGATTCAATCGCATCAAATGTCAAGCGGTTTAACTAGAGTCTGATTGTCTTCCCTTCAATTTCATCTGCCTCTTTAAACGGGTTCTCGGCAATCATCAGAAATCAATGATCACTAGAAACCCCACTCGTTCGAGAAAACATGGAAAATACTCGAAAGGATAGGGTGTAGGGTTACTCGCGGGAGTCGTTTTATCAGCGAGAAAGAAAGATCAATAAATCGAATTTCACAGTTATTCACCAGCGGCTCCAGACTGCTCTGGTGTTTTTCATATCCTTAGGCAATGGGAAATTGAGGTAAATCGGATTTCTGTGTTGCACGTGACGAGAGAAGAATGGGATTTCCGATTAGATGGTTAGACCGCGAACCACTCCTCTGCGCCTTCGCTGAAAAGTAAATTGGGAGCACGTGAAAATGATCAAACACACGCGCGCGCACACACTGACATTTTCAATCCGCATTTTTGCTTCGAGTTTACACTAGAAACAAGGACGGAACGTGATCTCTTTAAAAGGTTTCCTTCGTCGATTGAACTCTCAGATTTTGCGAAATGACTTATATATGAAATCTCCGTTAACAAAACGTTGGAAGAGCAATCAAATTTTTTAAACGTGCAAATATCTGGTTAAAAATTAAATCCGTAAGTTCAACTCGGCAGAAATTGCGATTCAAATAATTCCTTGTTAATAATTTCGTATGTTTTCCATTGTTAGAATGATGTGCTGAATAATCCGAAAATTTCATTAACAAAACAATTTTGCCTGCTCATTAATTTCCTACTGAATAGATTTAAGTGTGAGCACGGATTTTGCTGTGTTATTAAATGAATAACGAATTTCGTTAGAATATTCACAGTCTATGCAATAATTTATAGCAAATGTTCAATGGTGGAGAATAATACGATCTTTAAGTCTCGCTTGGTCAGGCGACGCAATGGAAATCGATTGAAATCTACACGGCGTCGTAGCCGCGACGAAACTGAATGGTACATCGATGCTAATAAAAATTTCAAGCCCTTTTGGAGAGCTAAATGAAACGTTTTCGTAATTCTAACCGCGTTAATTCAAGCGAGCACTCCAAACTCCAACGAGAATAACCGCTTTAATTACATTCCCTCCATTTTTGTCCTACGCTTTCTACTCCTCTTAATTAGAATGGCTAATGATTATGATCTTTATACAGGTTGCAATTCGGAACAAAGCACCAAGGAAGCGTTACAGTACTTCGGAACACATAGCTACGGAATTTGCTGCTCGTTTTTCAGAAAGTATCGTCCTACGGAAGCACAAAACAGCAGTTTAAGCTCCCGCTCTTGGGATACTTTGAAGATATAATAAGTTCTAGAAAACAATCTAACTGGCTCGTCCAAAAAAGTTTCTTTCGCAACGTTTACCACTTTATGAGACAATCTATTTCTGACATCAACGAAAGTATCTTCAAGAATTTGATCGGGCCTCGAGTGGGATAAATTTCCGTAGCAATGCAATTAAAGAGTGCATTTTGTAGTCTAATAATGAGTAGGTCATACGAAACGGCGCGGCGTCGGTTTATACATAGCGTTCACGACATGAATTGAAATTTAAATAAAATTTTAATTAACGAGTTCCTCGCGACGTTGGACCGAGCTTCGACATAACCTGCTGAAGACGATCGACATAAAAAGAATATGTACAAAAAATTTCCACTTTCCACTTTCGATACTTAGCGACGGTCAAATGATTTCTCTCGATTCTCGAACGTAGTTGAATTTGAAACAACATTTAATCAGTGAAAAAAATAAAATGCTCGTTCAACAAGAATTTCAATCAGCGAAGAATACGATTTCAACGGACTAGAAAATTAAAAACGAGTGAGCCGAATTAACGTGAAATATTTTATAGTTAAATATCCGAAGAGACCTCTCGGTCCAGTGAAATCGCCGTTGAAATAATTTATCCAGGCAACGCTAATCAGCAATCTTTGATAACGCATTCGTAATTAATACTAACGGGCTCGAGTTACAGGCACTGCATTTTACTTGTTAATGCTCGCCCTCGTTATGCTAGGCAATGCATTCAAGGCAAAAATCAGAAATGCAGGTTATATCGAACGAAATGCAGTTCTTCCTGCAGCGCAACGATAACTACGTATGTGAATCCACGTATTCACGACGTATACAAATGAACGCGTTCACCGAGAACGCTTTTCAAATGAATTCGTGATATTAAAGACCACTGCGCCAGTACTCTTCTTTCTGACGTTAACTAATATTCTCTGGCAACTGCACCGTCGCAAATTTGCCAAGGCTCTCGAGCAACAAACGTTTATTTAACCCGTAGTCGCCGTAACCACTTGTCAAGTGTCTTGTTAGAGGATCGTCCGTCTTTTTTTATTTCTAATTGCGAATTTGTTTCCGCAATAAAGAATTTTCCCCTCCATCAGAAATGTTCAAATTCAATGAGGAGAAAGGCGTTTTCAATTTAAATTCGTCGCAGTCGCAAATTATTTTTAGCACTTTTATAGCTCAATAAACCAATGCTTTCTCTAGAACAATCAAATGTCTTTAAATTTTCTGCATTAAGTTCTTCTTTGTTATCCACTTCGTATGTGTCCTCTATTATTTTAGAATTTTTCTCGGTTTCTATGAATGTAAAATGTAAAATCATTCAATATTTTGAAAACATAGAACAAACTGTTAACAGTGTTATTATCGGCGTACAAGTTTCTAATAATATACCATGTCACAGTAACGTATAAGTATCAAAAATAAAGTAAGGTTTTCATAAAATCAGTCAGTGTCCCAGTTTTTAAGCGACCATGCAGATACGCATTTAATGTCATTTCGTGTTCGACAGCAATTCATGGAGTATCTCAGGCGTATGCCTCCAATTTGGCAATAAAAATTGTGCAAACTGCAAGCAAGGCTGGCTGAGCCAGATAAATTGCACCATCACTTTTGAACACATTGGCCATCGAACCAGCAACCCTAAAAATTCCACAGTATCGAAACAATTTATTTGTTCTATAAAGCGTACTACAGGGTGAACTACGAAGCGTAATCAGCTTAGATTATTCTGCTGTTAGTGGTTCAATCAGAAATTTTTTTAGGTAAACTAACATGGTTCGACGAGAGCTTTAAGATGATTGTACCTAATTTTTTGTCGACCCTTTTTTCCAGAGTTATTAAACTCACCTTCAGCTCTGGAGAGAGAGGTAAACCTACAATTTTTTACACCCATCTTTCAGGAGATACTGTGACGAATTCAGCATGCATCATAACAAATATTTTTTTCTGAATTTAAAACGATCAAAAAAGTCATTTATTAATCGTCTACGCGAGTGTATAACGCTGAAAAAAGGAAGAGTTGACAAAAAATTTGCTCTTGAAGGAATCATTAATGTTATTGTATTTTGTCGTTATTTTAGCAAAAAATATTTCTGATTGAACCACTAACTGCAGAATAATCTAAGCTGATCACGTTTCGTGGTTCACCCTGTATAACGAAGTACAATTTTTCTTTAACACCCAACTCATCATCGATTTAATTGGAATTTTAAAAGCGTTTCTCTCGAAATGAAGTATCAAAACTTATTACCAAAAGTATTTAAAAAACTGCTAGATTAATTTGCACACAAATCTGAAATAACATTTTTAGACTATTATCAAGTCTTTTCCGAAGCGGTGTTTTGATTGATAATATTAAAAGGATGTATTTTAGGAAAAATTTTATCAACCCTAATGTTAAAAAAAAAAAAAGTTGTTCAAATTTAAAGTAATATAGTTTTATATACAAAAAGAATTGTTCTCCTATTTTTCAACCGTTTAAAAGCATGTAAAAGCATTTGTTAATTGTTTAAGGACTATCTAGGGAAGTGCTAATATAGTTGATACGGTTAATACGATGCAATCCAAGTGACCTGGGCAGAAAGTCCATCAAAATTCTGACGGCGAGTGTGTCAAGGTGTTCCGAAGTGTCTCCGTGAAAGAAGCATAGGTTCTTCGCGTGTAACACCTCCGCTCGCGAATTCGCACAGAAGACCTGCGATGGTATTAATGTTCCTTTATTGGTCACGGAAGGTCGAAGTTTTTATGGGAGCAGCTGTATCAGGTTATGCCGGGATGTCGCACTGCGGTATGCACCGATGACCTCGTGAAAGAAACTGGGGACATTGCCACGAAACACCGAGCGTTAAACTTGCGCGAGACTTTCCTGGGTTCATCCTCCTAAGGCGGATGCTTTTCACGATCTCATGATGGCCATTGCTCGTTTCGTTCAAATCCTTTCGCATCGTAATTTTCTTTTCCCATATTTTTGAATCGATTTTCTTAACAGAGTACAATAACTCGCGATCTAGCTCCCATCGCGTGGTCCGAGCAGGGGCAGAGATCGCGAAGGAAAACTTTTTTTATGATGCGTCAGCCGCGCCGAAAGTACCAAAGGACAGTGCCGAACGTAAACAGGACAGCGCATGTAGACCCTATACTTGACGAAAATTATTTTGCAAGGTCCTTTGGTCTCACCCTCCAGGATTGTGACAAGTGTTGAGGAAACGATCTGAACAAAATTTGGGAATCGTGGGAACCCGACGCACATCAAGTTTGAAAATCTTGAATTTTTTAAATCATAAAAACACAAAATTTCCGATATTCAACTTTTCAAATTTCAAATTTTTAATATTCAAATTTTCAAATTTTAAATTTTCAATATTCAAATTTTAAATTTTCAATATTAAAATTTTCAATATCCAAATTTTCAAATTTTAAATTTTCAGTACCTATTCAAATTTTCAAATTTCAAATTTTTAAATTTCAAAATTTCAAATATTCAAATTCCAAATTTTCAAATTCCAAGTTTTCAATTTTAAAATTGTCAAATTTGATGCGCGCTGGTTCCCATGATCCAATCGGCCCCAAAATTTGTCCAGATCATTTTCTCAATACTTATCACAATTCGGGGAGAGGGGCGTGAGACTAACAAATTTTTATGAAAAACTTACACACATTTTTTATCTTTTGAACTAGAATCATGCAGAATGGTCTAAATATAACAACACTAAATACCCCCTTAAGATCATTGTTGGTCCTCTTATTGAACCCAATCAAGATAGGGTAAATTATCGCTGCAAGTGCCATTTTTCGATTCAGCCTTTGTAAAATTTAATAAGAACTAGTGCTAATTCAGCAATTCAGAACAAGTAAATTAATCTAATAACTTCTTTCGATATAGATAGCTCTTGCAGACAAGTGAATGATGGGTAATTACTAGGTAAGTAAAAGATTAATTCACTTCTGTAAAATGTTATTTTTGCCCGCGTTGCAATTTTGGTGTGCAACATATTATTATTAAAGGATCTATTACCGAGTTTAATAACTGTAAGTTAAAGTTTTTTGTATATGCATAAACCGTGCAATATAGCTCCTATGCTATGCGACTGTAGCATAAACCTAACCTACAGGTATTAATGAGTGCCGGTGAAAAACGGCTATTGTATACCGGGATGGAATGGAAGGAAATAAATTATTCAAAATAAAAGTTACGGAAAGAAGTGCAGAGTTAATAAATTTCAAATCCGGGGTTCGCTTTTAAGTACCTTCCGAAGTCAAACTCGACGAACGTCATCTCGTAGGATATTTCTGAAGTAAATGAATTATCAGCCGGAAAGTTTTCTGTACGCAAACTCAAGCGGCGAGAACCGCCATTTAATACGTATAGTAAAATATTTTCGTGCATATTTTAATAAATTAAAAAATTTTCCTTTTTCAGCTTCCGTATCCGTTTCACAATTTTACAAAATTATGAGTAGAACATGATTTTTCAGAAAAATGTTCAGCAGAAAATTGCATGGATATTTTACTCTTGTATTACTTCTGATCGTAATTAATAATTTCTTTATTAAAACACGTATTAATGTTTTATTATATGTATATTTGTAAAAACACTAGAATTTAATATTATTTAAAATATAAAATAAATTGTGAAGCTCGATAGCATATTATTAATTTATAATTAAGTGTCCATTTTTCGTCAGACAGAACCAAACATTCGAGTTAGCATTCAAGTTAGGCAGCAACGCATAGCGACAAAAGGAAAATCAATATGTCGACAGAACGCAACCATCGTCCTGATATACACTAGCACGGCTACATCTATAGGGTGGTCCATTAAAAGCGAAACATCTAAACAACTCTTCCAATCTTTAATATGCACAAACGTAACAAACTTAAGAATAATTACTTTATTATTTACTTGATCATAGAACTATGTAGTCGCGTATTTTTCCTAGAATAAAAAATGCAAAATTTCTTTTCGAATGACTGTGCAAAAAATTCTGCCATAGGTTTAAGCTAATGAGACGACAAACTATTTGTCGTACATTTTCTAAATATCATGCATGAACGTATGAGAAAGGTTAAAGGACGAAAAGATTTTCAATTCGTTCGGAAATATAATAAACATCGCGCAGTTTAACCCCGTATAATACCAACTTGTTAATGTAATCGACTATGGACGACAAACCATTCGTTATTTCCTATCGCGATGTGAGGTTGCAAATTAAGTCGTTGCTGACTCTGTGAAAATGTATTAAACCGTGCTCGAGGAGAGAATTTTCTCGTACGATCTTTTAAAAGGTAGTTAAGAACTGCAGAAATTGTAGAGAATATTATAAACATTTATTCGGCGAATTACAAGTGTTCCATCTAAATTCTAATATTTTAGAGGTCCTATCAGCCATTTTGTAGCGAGTCCAACAAGATCAACATTGATATTAAAAAAGGTAGGTTTAAAAATGTGCAGAAACAATTGATTGATGATGAAATTGACAATAAATAAATAAATATATATTGGCAATATTCATAATCATTTCGTGTACAGTGTTCTGTATGCCCGCTTGCGCGGCCAGTCCCCTCGTTAGTCAGCTAAGATCGGACGTTTAATTATTTCCCCAAGACCAAATATTGAATCGTTTCCCCTCTCCGTTGTAAGCGATGTAACGATAGATCCGCCCTCGGACTGAGGTAGCTGGCCGGCTGTGTGTCCATGCGATCGTTTCCACGTAGCCGTGGCCGATCTCGGCTCACAATGCAAGGGAATCGGCCCGATTAATGGTGTAGCCATGCTTCATTGTCTCCGCGGCCGATGTTACTCTACACGTGTGCGGTATTCTCCGGGTCCACCGGTATTGTGTGCGCAGCTCTGGGACGCCATGGGAGAGCACACGACGTGCTAACGCGGTGCCCCGTAATTGCTGATACGCTACGTGACAAGGAGTTCACAATCGACAATTACGAGGGAAATGGTTTATCTGCTAATTTCAAATGATTTATCGAGTGCCGGCCAAGTAACGATGGCATAATTAGATCCCTCCAAGAAGCCAGACGTTTTTCCGCGAAATTCCCATAAGCGGGAGAACACCATGCTCGCTAACTACACCCTACGAAGCATTTGGTGAAGTCTGCCGCATCTTTACGTCTGAACGGCGGACGCTTTTCACTACTTGTGCCAGCTATTACGCATCAATGTTCTTTTATATTATATTGGGTTGGCAAGAAAGTCATTTCAGTTTTCTTTAATAGATAATGATTTTTTTTTTGTTACAATAACTTTTGTTAAGGTTATAATTTTTTTCTTTCTGACATTTGCTAACTAACATTTGATAATAAGATTGCAGAGAGCTTAAAATATTTTATTGATTAAAGTTCATTGTTCATATCAAAAATTGGGTTTCACTTCACCTTAAAATACCGAAATTACTTTCTTACCAACCCAATACTAATATTAACACTTTTATTAAATTGAAATTATAAAGTTACTTACATGGAAATTGATTCGATAAATTTTTTTTATGTAGGCAAGTGTTGAAATAAAAGTTGCACAAAATCTAAATAAATAGAAACTTGTCCATTTCATAAACTATAACATTTTAATCGCTTTTAGCGCTCGATAGGTTCAGTGTTAGTAGCTGATCATTTAAACTCGGTGTCTAAAAGATAGAATCTAGAAGGTTTGTAATTCTGGGTCAAGATAAAGGGTTAAAAACAGATTTATTTGGATAAATTTGTAAAACTTGCTTATTCCAAGGCTACTCCCGAATCACATTGTACACGTTACTTAAGGCTGAAACAAAATTTGATAGTCCTTCTGACGTCATTTTTATTTTATGACAATGCCCATTAAAAGTTAATCGCAATTGCAAATATTAAAAATTGCCAGAAGACGGAGTTAGTTAAGGTTTTTTTTTCCAAAACAGAATATTCGAAGCCATAATCGAACCTTTGGTGCTTCTACCGTCAATTTCATCACTATAGAAAGAATCGTAAATCACACGTATTATTATGTATTTAGACCCTCCTTCGTTTCTCGGAAGAGATCATGTTTATTTGATCACCGTAAGTTTTCATTTTCCTTGCAATTCATTGTTTTCCCATCGTTCACCACACATACAATAATATAGTTTCCGAAGTATTGCGAGTTATTTCCTGGAGCGAAATTGTGGTATTCCCACAAGTAAATAATATAGCTTCTGCGTCCAACACTTTAAAACTGCATATGTACCTACTAATCATGTACTGTGTCTAGTGTAGCATTATGTATTTAATAATTCCCTACTCCTCGGCCTATGTCAATCCGTTTTATATTATTGTCAAATATTTATGATGCCAACTCGTATTTGTATCGATTCGGTGACTCACTCTTGGTGAACACATACTTTCACCAAGTAAAATCTATAAGAATTTATAAATAATTTATTGAGATACATTTTCAAACTACATAAATAAATATATTTATTTTCATTTATCAAAATATTTTAGCAACCTGTTTCCTCCAGGTTTCTATCCAGGTTTATCTACATAATCACAAGGCTCCGTGTAATTAAAATTTTGTTATTATTAAAATATATTAAAAGATCGAGTCTACAAGGAACTTGTATTGACACTTAAGTTACCCGATTGTAAAACGTTCGGACCCAATAGAACGCGATCGTAAAATGGAAACGATTTTTGTTCGTTCGATGGAAAATCGATCGAGCAGACCACGAATCGAAGAGACTCGGTTGTTTCGACAATTTGGAGGGTTCATCGGTCATTTCCCACGCCCCGCCATCGTCCCCTTGTCGCGCTCTTATTCCTGAAGGAATTTAATCAGACCACCCTTCGAATTTAGTCCGCTCAGACCGAATTGAATCGAATGACTTGTACCAACGGGGGCGAGAATTCCATCCCGCGGCGCGGCGAATGGAAAACGATGCGAGATCAATTTTCGTTAAATATTTGAAAAATTTCGGCGCTTCGCCTTCTATTTCTAACTATTCCGTCACCTCTCTCTTTGCATTTTACGTTAGTTTCGTCGTAATATCAAATATTACCGAATATTTGCAATCTTTAATTAACGTTATGTCTTTTCAAACGGTTTTAATGTCTTTTTTGCACCCGATTGTACAATCTATTGTACTTACACTTCATTGTGCAGCGTATTGTTCCGGTACTTCATGGTGCAATGTGTTGTACTAGCCCATTCAACGTACAACTAAATCCTATTATGACAGGATCCTATTATATGTAAGACATTAACAATTATTGTATAAATTTTTAGTAATATTGTCTTGCATCTCCTAACAATTTAATTACCTCTTTTATATTTTTTATAATAAGTCTTTCGTGTATTGTAAGCTGTTGTTAATATTTCAGAATTGTGTTAAATAGAGTCTAAGTTTTTCTAGAATTTACAAGCTTTGCTTTTTAGATTAATTCGATACAGTAAAGTCGCTCTATCTAGCGAGATCTAGCTAGATCGCGAATTTACTGTACGTAGTAAGAAAACTTATAGACATTTCTTTTTAGTCTTATATGAACTTCTAGCTTGTTTGCTTCACAGTGAATATACCAATCGAACGAACAGCATAAACGGCAACACAGTGAATAAAAATACACGGGCAAATTGGATCGCGAAAAACGACACGAACAATACTTTCCCGTGATGTTTACTGCACTGTAAACAATCGCCATCGATCAGATAAAATTGCTGAAATTAACTATATTTCGGATACCGTGGCGACTAACGAAATGTCGGTGATGAGACAGCCGAATCTAATTACCGTCTATCGGTGCCCGAGGGATTTTCAAATTGCTGTATTTCTAGCACTTTTCGCGAGCTCTCGTGACGTGGATGGGATTCAAATGAAATTTCGTCAGGTAATTGCGAATCTTCGATGCTCTCATTTCGCGCAGACTGCGTTATAATTCAATTCCACTAGTGATTCACTGTATAGCCGTGGCCAACGCGAAATCTACACGGACGCGGATAGACGGCACAAGAAGTAAACTTGTTCTAGCCGATTTAAAATAACAACATTCTTGCTAATTATTATCCTCCTAACACTTCGCGTTCGCCGTGAAATTAAACGTTACGAGACGCTCCCTATTACAAACTTTAAATAACAAGTCTTTCGCAATCGTTTCGTTGTTTCCCTTGAACTTCGCGTTGGTCGTAAAATTAAATACTGCGAGGTACCCGCGGAGATAAACTTTGAGGAAAAAATGTTCTGTCTCCCTTAACAATTTTATTATTTTCTTTGAACTTCGTCTCGTATAATTTAACAGTAGAATACATTTGCAATTACGAATGTTGAATAAGAATGTCCTTTTTTTCTACTAATTGTATCGTTTCTCTGAAGTTTTACGTCAGTCGTGATACATGCTCGAAAAAATTTGCATTGGTAAAATTCTATCTGATATCGTAATATAATTTAATATCTTGTACATTTGCTGTGGAACAACGTTACGCACCATTTTGTATTAAATTGCCTCGTTTTTATGCCATTCCGCGATTTATATATTTTGCAATTTAAATTTCCCTAATTAGGCAGATATGTTTCTCTTCACTTAACGAATTTTATATTTAAAAGAGTCGTTTAAAAACATAAACTTTAAAAGAGCGAAGAACGAAGGACAGGTATATTTTTTAGCTCGTGTTTGAATGCTAACATTGAAAATTGACGTCACTCTAGTCACCTCTGAGATTTTTAAGCGTAAAAATAAAGCTTGCATAACGATGTACGACTTATCCTGTGCAACGACACGTCAAAAATAATTTTTTCAAAAATTCGAATCAATGAAAAGGGTAGTTGCATGTTCAAGAAGCATGTTCACGTTGACTTCTATCTCTTTTAAGTGCCAGTCAAAGATAGCACCTATTTCGTATATTGTATGTAAAACTGTACTGCATTCGGAATCCGATGTTCCTAGACGTCCGCCATGCGTTACATTAATACGCAATTATACGCTGCACGTATTATGACGAGTTTAGGTTGTTACGCGCAGTGTTTAGCCCGGTGCTTTTGAAACAGCACTTCTGTTTGCGTGTGCCGCGATAATTTATCTGTTCAGCGCTGCAGCAGATGTAATGTGCTTCGAGTAAATTCCAGGTATCGTGACAGATAACAAAAGTGGGTGCAGAATTTATGGTGCCGAGTGCTCTAGCATTGTCTGGCGACTACACAACAAGCAAATTGCTTTCTTCGTCGCGTTATTAATCGATGAGAACACGATGTGGGATCCCGCGGACAGAGTGAAAGTTGCAAATAACGATCAATTCGATCATCGATCGACCGTGAAAAGATGTTCCCGCCGCGAACCTCGGAGCTCGAAAAAATAATGTTCGCGTTTCTGGCTTCCATCCGCTTTGATAATGAAGTCGCGGCTAAGCACCGAGGGACGCGAATTAAAATATCTTCTCGTCAATATTTGCATACTTCGTAATTAAGGAACTGCAGAATCGCGACAAGGGTTGTAAACTAAATGGTTCTGCTCGTAATACTCTGCAAACGGGTTTACTTAACTGTGGCAACCCCATCCCGGAAAATTGCATTTCTGTTCGCTCGATAAATCTTCGAGGCACCTGTCTCTGGCAGCGACCACGGCAACGGAACAGACAGAAAATTCGATGTTCTGTTCGCATGATCACCCACTCCATCTGCATAAATTATAAAAATAACGTCTGGGAAAAATTGCTGCAACGAAAATACGTGAACATACGTGAACCTTTATTCTCAAGGTTTTTATAATATATTCTTGAACAGGGCGATTCGCGAGAGACGCCCAAACAGTTCTGTTAGAATTTAATTTGCAAAGTTTCAATAAAATGCACCTAAGTTTTCCCTTACGTTTGATAGATATTTACGTCTCGATAGGTGAATCGATATTTATACGTTGATTCAAAATATATGTTGAAAAGCAAAGATATGTTGAACATTGTTCTTCCAGGGAAATTGGATCGCGAATTTTTGTGCAAACAAAAGTATAAAAATTTGATTGTTTTAGAAACAATTTGATTAGAGTCCACGTAAAAACTTGTGAATTTTTGGGTACACCGAGTTCTCGAGTATGGAAGTTATAATAAACGTATACACTCCAATATTTAGTGATAGTAATTATCTCCAAATTGCCTCTAGTCGGCGTGTTCTCATTTTGGTTGTCCCAGTTCCGTTAGATTTCGCTTTAATACTGTGTGGAATATTGAATGTTTCAGACGCACTCCGATAGAACATTAAAAATAATGCAACCGCGCAGGAATATCAAACAATCATTTGCATCGATGAGCTTAATGATTTCGCGAAAATACAAAAAAGAGTTAAAGAATTAAGGTATGATTTAATTGAGATCATAATATAATAAATTATCTAATGGCGAAAATAGAGGATTGCATTTGGTAGATGAATTTATTACTCAAATCATTAGGCTGTGGGCGATCATAGATTTTATAATGATGATAAAATACGGGAAATACGATAGCATAAAAGCTGTAATTAAATTTAATGATGTCTTCGCTTTATTTTCAAAGGTAAGATGCCTTTAAGAGGAGAAGTATAAATTTCTATTCAGGACCTGTTCTTACAAATTATTCCAAGAAAATGTAATTTCACATGGACCTTTGCATTGCGTATTAACTTAATAATGTCAAAACTACTTTCAGCGCCTTTTTTATAAACGGTTGTTACAAAATTTGATTGCATATTCATATGGCATCAATATACAATACAAATAATTATATGCAATTAATTATCATTATTTCCGTACATTTAAGCTGTCACGTTTATTGTGTAATATTGGCGTAATACTTTAATTGGACCTCTAGTTTAGACAGTATTTTTAAACAAAATGTTACTAAAAATTATTGTAATAATATAGTAATTCAAAATTTAACAATATATTAGTTATTTTTTCTTCAAGTCTGTACGAGTTTAATTAACCCTACTTCGGTTCAAATAATATTAGATAAACAGATTTCGATGCAACTTGAAAATTATTTATCAAGCACGATCGTAAATGTCCTGAATTACCGAAATCCTTGATTGCGAAGGAATATAACAGTTTCTGAATTACAAGTTATCAACTCAACAGCACAAGCCATTACGTAATATCCTGACCAGGTGCGACATCTAATTCCAAGTTTCCCTCTAACGAGCGCATAATCGCGTAATAAGAGTCTTATCGAACCGTGCTGCGTCACTAGTGGTCCAAGATTAGTATTCTATTGTGAACGCTAAACCCACTGGAACGTGAAGAAAAATGGGCAATAATAGAAGCTAAAATTTCTTTTTTGTTCTCGTACACTCGATACTCGAGCACCCCCTGTGCGAATGCGTTCATCGGGGATGTATCGCAAATACCATACATAGGGTGGCTCAAAAAATATAACACAAAGAAGAATAAATATTTTACAACATCGATCATTCTAAACTATTAATCTAACTTTTTCCTTAACTTCTTCGCGTATGTTTATACAATGTTTTCGATGTTAATAACAAAGGAAATTTTAATAACAAAAGTTGGAAAGATTATTATATGTGTATTCCATGCTCTTTAATACCATTATTTATCTTAATATCCTCGGTAGGATCATTTAGGAAATGTGAAGGAAGGTGATGAGATAACTTAAGATAATTATATTTTATAACCCAAGGCGAGTGTAAACAATTGAGTATAATACCATTGTTAACGGTAAAGCGCTTCTGGAAGGCGGCCGAGTGCCAGCAAGCACGTACTCGCATTGTAAAGTTAAGCAGCATTATCTTAACAAAGGAAAGCAAATATTGTGTAATCGTTAAGCGCAACGAAAGTTTAATAATAGCGATTCCATTAATCCATTAAATTTTAATAATAACGAGCCCATTTAACGATGAAGTTTTGCATTAAGATTTTCCGAAATTAACAGACCAAAACGCGACCTCGCAACAATAACTAGACTTATGCATTTATTACCAGGCTGTAGATGTTTCTGCAAAATACAATTTTTCTACGTCAACTCCAACAAGCAGAAATTTCTTTCATCAAGAATTTTAGTAATCTGAATATAAATAAAATCAATGACTATAATTTTATGAAAATAGAGATTCGAGTAACTATAAAACAGAATTTAATGCGTACACGCTTGTCGGTTGTTCCATGTTTGCCAGACCACCCTATATACACACGCAGGAGGGTGAATTCGATTCTGACAGGTTCCCCAGAGTATGGCCGCCAAAATTCGATAAGCTACCCCACCAAATTCGAATCTTCGATCACTCGGGGATTCGACGTTGTGTGGAAAACCCCCAGCGCGTCTAATTGCTTTATCGAACATCGATCGCTGTAAGCGAGAGCAAGATTTTTTGCACGTCCTCTGCGATTCCTTACAACGAACTTCCGTTCGTAACAGCAAACTTCGTGTACGCTCCAGCAAAATCAGCCCTCCATTCATTTCACATGCGATGCTCAATTAATTATTAGCTCCTACGGTCTCTCTGTTTTGTTCAATAAAGTTGGAAGGCTAAGAATTAATTGTTTATTATAATTAGATTGCGAATTTTATGCATTTAAGACGCTTCAATTAGGTGAAAGAAGAAGCTTAAGAACTGACGTTCTTGACATCTATTCACATAGATTCTTTTCAATCTATTGCTGAAAAACTTTATCTTGAACATTTTTAATATCAATTATTTTATTTAATTTCCATTAAAATTTTATTTTTTTTGAAGGTTCCAGAAATTTTTCTTATAAATTTATAGATTTTACTGATGTGAGATCAACGGGTGGTGGGAAACAGGGTGACAAATAGGTGCGCAAATGGCAGGAAAATGCATTTGTAAAATTTCAATCGGTCTTGCATAATATCCTCGATAGTTCGGTTAAGGAAATTCGTGTGAAAAGTAGCATGAGGGAAAATGTTCGATCGACAACCAATGGAATTCTTGTCGCTGATTTTTCAGGCTGTTCTATCAGTATATCAGTGAGATTGCTGGCAGTCCCGAAGTATTTCCCACGATTTTACTTATTCACTTTTCAATCGTGCTGTGCGGTCGACGATCAGAATCTTCTTTCCTTTCAAAAACCAACCCCGCTGCTCTCCGTGGGGAGTTAAATCCATTAGATGTTCGTCTTCTCT
The DNA here is from genome assembly GCA_028454225.1 of Lasioglossum leucozonium. Lineage (NCBI taxonomy): Eukaryota > Metazoa > Arthropoda > Insecta > Hymenoptera > Halictidae > Lasioglossum > Lasioglossum leucozonium. The sequence goes on along the minus strand of CM052219.1, from coordinate 7,345,243 downwards.
TCCTTTTCTGCTCCCTTCTTCGAGCAGAACGAGGAAGTACAGGTAGTAGGGCGAGAGGAATCGAAAGGAGAAGATCGGAAACCAGAGAGAAAAGGGGAACAGGCCACGTGAATAGGGGAGGAAGTGTAATCTATCCGTTCCTCGGACGAAAGACGACCTCTCTATAAGGACGAAGTACAATCCAAGTGGGACGAAACTTCTAAGAAAACCCGTGGAAATCCACTAATTTTAGGAAGCTTTATTTTCTGTACTGTACAATTTCAGTGGCGAGACTACAAATTTTCGTCCCCCTCCCCCGCGCGAAATACATATAATTTTTGGCCCTCAGAAAAAAAAACAATTTATGTTATACAAAGAAAGAAAATTTGTAATATAAGTTATTTTTTTATGTAATATAAGTTTTCTTTCCTGAAGAAACAATTATATTAGTCTTATATTACTCTTATAGTACATAAAAAACAACTTATATCAGGAAAGGAAACTTATACTACATAAAAAAAAAAAATTATATTGTATAACGAAACAAAACTTTTAATTTAATTTAAATTAGATAATAAGAGAAGATAATAAATGCTAAAACTATGGGGCTCCCTTCGATTAAGCCCCCCACCCCGCGTTAAGGGGTCTTGCGGTATTGTAGTTCCTCCCCTGATTTTACGTTTCTGCCCTTCTTTTCCACTTTTTCAGTCCACTTTTCCATTTGAAAATACACAGTGGATCCAAACGGAAAAATACTACACTAATAATACATTAATAATCCTCCTCAATATGTAAAATTACAATATTGTAGCGACGTTAGTATTGTACTAAATAATATAACTAGAATTAATTTCTAATATTACAAAAAGTAATTTCACTTGAAACAAAATTTTTAAATATTACGATCAAAGAAAGTTGTTAAAATGCATCGTTAACCATCTGACTAATTAATAGACAGCGGATCTTTATGCAAAATAAAAATTTTCTTACCGATTTGCAACAAAATAGAAATTTATTTTCTTTCTTAATACGTTCGATAGGTTGCTAATAATATAACAGTATTGTTAAATACTAATTTTAACACCTACTCTTTTTTGCTAGAAATACATAAAATCCGTTGTCTACTAATTAAGGTCTACTTTAATTTTTTGCCAGTTAAAGTTACCTGCATCAGGATCGATACGAAGATCAATGTTAATCTGAAAGAAGCAGGATCAATATGATGTGAAGGGGGATTAATTGTGCTTGAATGTGTCTAAACAGGAAGAGATGAATTATTGGTACAAGTGCTCAGAAAGTTCAGGGTCTCGGTTTACAACTACTTGGATCCATTGTTTATACATTGGACAATCCCCTCTTCGAACGCGGGATCCTAAAGCATCACCTGTCGCTTTTCGCAAGCGATGTCTCTGAACTTTTCGAGTACGGTATAAATAATTATGAGTGTCGTACATAGAACTTGTTGTTGTTAAGTGGAAAGCCAGAGGGCGCGTGCGTCCAGTGAACAGGTCGAAACTCTGTAGAAGGCAATACTCCGCCTTCTCTCGGTGTAAGCTGTCCATGTAATGCATGGGTTTGTTGCGGGTCACGATGAGGGCGGTCTGATAATTTCACCCTTGCACCGCCACGGTCAAGGTCATTGCCTCCAAAAGATCGTCACGGTGAGATCTGACGACCTTGCAGTGCTTGTGGTGCCTACTCGTCCAAGGTTCGATGCCCTCCCCTTCCTGACCTACGTCGTGTAGGTACGCGTGCGCGATGCTCGCCCAAACAACCTGGAATTATCGTCAATTACGTTAATTAAACTGTCGCGGAGAATTAGCCAGTCCTTCTTGCATCGAAGATTTTCGTCGGCAGAACCAGCTCTACTTTATTCCGACTGCTCTAATCTACGCTCTCGAAAGAGGAATTTCTGAGTAGACCCATAGCCATGAATGCGGAGTTTTATGCAAAATAGAAATTGTTCGCATCCGTTGCAATGAACAAAAGCCAAATGTTCTTACTTCTTTTAATCATTTTTATAATCTGGGTCTGCAAGTTTCGATGAAATTATTAATCAAAATGTTTTAACACTAATCATACCACTGCCGGTCAAATGATCGGTTTTATATTTTACAATTATTGAAATTATAAAGTTGCTTACACGGAAATTCATTCGATAATCTTTTTTTCACAAAATCTAAATAAATGGAGCCTCGTCATTTTCGTAAGCTAAAACATTTTAATCGCTGTTAGTGCTTGGTAGTAGGTTTAAGCGTTAAGTGGCAATGAACTTACACTCGAAGAATTGAAATTGATAATTAGGCTCTAAGAATTCGTTTAAAGATTCGTCGAACTCAGCGACTTGTACCGGACAATCGTTCAAATAACACTGCCAATGTGCAAAATGTAATTTTAAATTAAAAAGTTGACGTTCTACATGAAACGTCAGCTGTCAACGAAGTTAACAAGTTAATATTGAAACGAAGGCGATATTCAATTTGATTGTGTTTGATTCCTAATTGTGTTTCTCATACGGCAATCGAAAATGTGAAACAACGATAAAGAAGTAAAGAACAGACTGGTTGATCTTTTTCGGATAGCATGAAAAATTACCACCGTAAATTGACTCGTTAACAACCCAGTTTACAGGTTACTTAACAATCGCTGCAAAGAGAGGGACAACTGAAAGATTTTTTTATTAATTTCTTCCTATGAGCGAGATAAAAGGGAAAGTAATAACCGTAAGATAATTTATAACGCCTGACTTGTAAGTGATTTATCATCGCGGGTCCGCGTCAAACTGCACAAAGTAGAACTTTCATAAAAAGTCGCGAGTTTGATCATCATATTTTATAACATTCACTTTTTGACACTTGTCCGCAGATTAATCGAGGATTATAACGGGCGACTATCGATGAAATAGATTTTGCAATACCCCCCAGCGGATAAAATTTGTAAACGCCCGCGTAAAAGCGTTGCGATATAAAAAATTGAACAGGTAGAAAATTGTTGCACCTGGCGCGTTGCTTTCTCGAACTTAAAAAGGTAGTTATTGTATAGTATATTTATGCGGCACTGTAAAAATTGCCAGAAATTTATGGAACGATCCGGTACGTGCATTTATACGACCATTCATAAATCTCCTGTCAGTTGTCTAGCCTGTAAAACGAAGTAAAATAGAGTAGAATGAAAAATATGACAAACATAAATTTCTTCTAGCTACTTTTCTTATCTCGCCCCGCTTTTATACATTATTCCACATATTTCAACAAATCCGCCGAATACGTAGTAATTTTCGGCAGTGTGTGGGTGTGTGTTTGTATGTGTATCTTTCAGAGATTTAATGTCTCACTGTTTCAACTATAACTCATGCTACGATATGCCGTGCACGTTTAAGTTCGTTCTAGGAGTTGCGGAGCGGCGGGATAAAAATGGTTGCACGATGTTTCGTTCAAATTTGCACTCATGACTGAGTAATCAACCAACAGGATTGTACAGTATTCAACGGTATAATAACGTGCCTCGGTATACAGAGAAAAGAGTATCATCGATCCTCGGAGACGCGGCTCGAATTCGACTTGTTTCACTGTGAAACAGAAATAGAAAGCGATGCCGCGGCGCGCCGCGCCGGTAAGTTCGTTGCAGCACCCTTTCTAGAACGGAGAAAATGCTTCCCTGGTTTGTAAATTCCTCTGTGCGCGATTCGATGCGAGATTTGAATTTATACCGAGATTCAGGTTAATGCATAATATCTGTCGGGATACGAATTTTTCACAATCCACAATATCCGACAGTCTCTTACCAAAGATACTGTGCGCGCCAATATACGGGGACTCTAACTAATATTCGAACACTGAAAAAGATGAAAACTTTTCTAATATTGGACCGTACGATTTGGATTTTTTTTTTAGACATTAGAATAATTCATTTTTTACGTAACGTGAAAAGAATTTTTGAGAGAGTTGTATTTTGGTGGGTTTGTATTGAAAATTTAGACAACACGTCTCGTAGATCTGTATCAATTAAACATATTCAGAAAATTTCATCGAAATTGGTCAATGTTGCAATGAGCTGCAAATTTTAGACAAAAATTAAGGATTCGTATATCAATCGATGAAACTTTCACAATGACACAGATCTACTACACTAAAAATGTATTTTTTCAATTTTCAATATAAACCCACAATAAAAAAATTGTAAAACGCAACTTTTAGTATTTTCACTACAGTTCTGACCAGTTGCAATTTTTGAAAAAATTTCTTTTCCCATCGTGTAGTAAACTAATTGCACTAACTTCTCGAAAAAGTTCAAATCGTGTGGTCGAATGTCAAAAAAGTTATCGTTTTTTTAAAAGCGTCCGAATATTAATGGCAGTCACTGTGTAACTTCCCAGCGTTGTTTGCTGGTTAGATTTTTAGTAACCACATTTTTAGAACGCAGATGTATCATAATTAGACTGCGGATGTTGCGCTTTTATGAGATGGTAAAATAGTGAAAACGGTGAAAAGATTTAACAGCGTTCAATTTTTATTCAGAAAAGAAATAAATGTCTACGTCTATTTTTATGTCATAATAGAAAAAAATAGTTACGTTGCAATTAATACAGACTAATTATAAGTCTAATTAATATTATCTGTAACATGTTCTCTGCAGAAGCGTGAAAAATTCACCAAATTCACCGTGAACCATTTTATAGAAGCAAATATCTTCCAATATTAATCAGACGTTATTTACCATAACTATCAGCACATAATCTTCGACATGTTTGTTAAAATGTAAAATACATTAGAAACAGTGAGGAGTTATAATTGTTTAAGGCGACCACGTCAGCGACTATTTCATTTAATTTTCCTAATTGTCACAAAAACATTATGCACACAAATTAATACTCTCCGGAATTTGTTTAATTTACGCAACACGAAACTTATCTCGTTAGCAATATCGAGAGTCTAATGATTCGATAATTTAGAAAATTTCCGAAAATATTCAATTTAACTCTCCTCTACGAAATAGTTCATCGCGAAAGTCCGTCGGCAATTAATAACCGAGCACTGAACTATTAATTACCGTGGCCGTGGTATCTGGGGTACTCGCCCGCGGGTCGGGCGACCGTAACGCATAAAAGCAGTATTACTTGAATGAAGTGTACAAATGAAATTATCAAGTTTCAAAGTCCTCTCACAATGGAAGTCGGAAACGTAATTAAACAAAAGCTCCGTGAAAATTATACGACGGTGTTATTTTCGCTCGAGTTTTACAGCGTTATCGCCGATGGAGGTGAATGCTTCCGTTATGCTTTTGGAAATTGAGTGACCTCGCCTTCTCTCGAATTCTGAACTGCGAAAATTAAAAAAAAAAGAAACCGGAATCCTCACCGCAGTTAGGAGAATCGCACACGCACAATTCGGGCGACGGACAAATTTTTCGTAATTAAACCGGGAATAATGGCCGGCTCGGAACAAGATCTTAAAACGCTAACGATCTTAAAACTTTAATCCCGGCGCTGCTCCATTCAGCAAGATGAAAGGAAATTTAGTCCAAGGAGAAGAAGCAAGCGCGGCTTGGACGGGGGTTTCGCGGAGGCTGTGTTTTCATTGGCATGGCGGGGGCCAGGCCCAGGAGCCCTTGGCCTCGGAAAAGCTCCTGCCACCTGCTAACCCCCGGCTCGCCTGCGTCGCGTCAATATTCGCAGACTGCTCTCCGAAAACGACCTCGCCGGTGCAACCCTGTGCCAAACCGAGCGCAGGCGCCCGCCCTGTCCGCTGCCTCCTCGAATCCTCGCTAACCTTCCCACGAACACACCACCACTACCTATCCGGCAGCGTATTTTGCCCGGCTACAAAACGCACCGGACGCTCGTCAATCTTGCCTTTCCTTCCTATTCGACGTTCCGTCTGGAATTGACAACGAACGCCAGCCAAATAGATCTTGCTTAATATTTCTACCTGACGCAACCCGCCGAGCTGTGCACTCAGTTTTATATAATGAATAATCCATAATAAGTTCCAAATACCTGTGGAATTTTTGAATACTTTACACAGCTGTACAGTGGCGGAACTACAAATTTTCAGACCTCCTGCAAAATATAATTTTGTAGGATTAGAACCGTTTTTAAAATAGAATAATATTTAATTCAAATTATAACTTTAAAAACAATACAATTAACAAAACTTTCGGTTGAATCTCCGTCTGAGATTTTGAAAAACACACGTCTTTACCGATTCACACTCCGTACATGAATGAAACAAAACGTAATTAACATGAATAACGTAATCAATAAATGTTTAAAACAAATCATCGTGTGGTAACCGTCACTTATACATATAACTACGTCAAGCGACATCCACACGCATGGAATTCATCACCCTACAATTTTGAGCCTCCTTTTTTCCTTCGATATTTTTATAGGATTGAAATGTTTTAATGGTTTTTAGGAAGGAGAATTGTAGAAATTCAGTACACGCAAAAAGTATGTTTTTCTTGTCAGTGTACTTTTAATTTAATTTAAATTGGGGATAATTTTAGTGAAATTACAAGATAATAAGTGTACAAAAATTTTGGTCTTGCGGTATTGTAGTTGCGCCACTGCACCTGTATAATCCGATCAAAAACTTTGCGACAGGAAAGTTGTCTATTATAGGGAGGTTTTGTGACTGATCCAGATAATAGAAGAAAATTTGGAAATTCTGCATTTATTGCTTCTAAATTACGTGTTAGACGGTATTGTATAGACTGTGGATTTTCTCGTATTTTTCTAAAATTTTCTCATCCTTAGTTCTACTTCAAACAAAATACGGAATAGCGTTCTTTGCAAAATCGAGAAACCATTTTTGTTGTGATCTGTATTTACCAGTTTGATACAGACACACACGAAACTGCAGTCTAACGTACAACAATTTAAATACAAAGAGTACCAATCATTATATTTTCCGTGGTGGTATATTTACCGTGATAATTTGATCGGTAATTTCTTTAATACACCCCAGTGCATATCGCGCGTGAATGTATCTCTCCGCGTATTCCTATAGTTTTCATTTTTATGGAACACGAGCAGCTTTCAAGTATTCCAATTAAAACTACACTGCGTTTCCGGTTCTAACGAGGCCCGCAGACGAACGCGCGAGCATTAAAAGGAAAAAAATTGAACTAGTTGGAATATGAGAAATGATTTTTTATTCCATTCCGCGCGCCGACGTATAAAATTCAGCTGATTATCAACATTATCGAACAAAACCCACGAGAGTAAAGAATACTCTGGTTAAAAAAGGAATAATAACAAAATATTCCATGCAGAAATATTCGTAATCACTTATTTACTTGTATGAACACATATTACGTTTCAAACATTATCCTAAGCCTCTAGCTATCTTAATTAATTAATTTAAAATCTAAATGGAACGATTACATTACATTACTCAGGGTGATTTTATTCGCACTGAATTTATTTAAATAAAAGTTTGTAGGAATATAAATGGGATATTTAAATGAGACAAGCTGCTGCTTTACGCCATCGCTGTGCAAACTTTTTAAATAGGACTGGTTAAAAAGTTCGGGACATGTGAGGTAGATGCTACTCATTAATATAACAAGAGGGGGTTGTAAACTGGACGAGAGCTTTTTGGATGAAACTTGGCACACGTGTAGGGGATGCTGTACTCAAATAAACTCTAGAATATTAGTCGCTAGCAACCCTCCTACAAAAAAAGGGCTTTATATATATATTGTACATATAAATATGTCGAACTCGTTTGATCAACTAGAGATGCAATGGAATGCATCATAAGAGCGAAGCGTGTAATTGAGATGGGTTGTATGTTATAATATCTCGACTCTGAAATGAAGAAAAATAGAGGAGGAACGAATTAAACGCCATAGAGAAGATCCTCATTTTAATTATACCAAAATATCCATACGGCATTCATTTTTAATACGAATCCTCATTCTTATATAGTTTCTTATATAGAATTATACAGTTTATAAAATGTACATTGATTCTATTAAAACTATTCTAATTCTACATCAAAAACATTTCTACTAGATTACAAATAAGATTCTCAGGTTGTTAATTATAATAAGAATTTCACAATTTAATTCATACGAACGAGATTCCTTGTACTTTAAGTTAAACAAGAACCAATTTTTCTATTATTAATTTATAAATCAAATACCGTAAAGTCGCGGTCTAGCTCCCTCAGAGCTTCACGATCCAAAAATCCCTTCGCCTCTGATTGAAGGGCATACTTGATTATACCAGCAATTACTGTTTCTGTTTCTCAGATTACCCATAGGTAATTAATTAGGATATTACATTCCAATCAAAGTATAGTATTTTATAGTGAAAATTTCTAATTAATACTTTAAGAGGTTACATACTACGGTGTAGAATCTCAAGAAAATTGTTAATCGAACCAATTTTTATATTTATTTGTACCGGGCTCGCCCAATGTATCCGATTACACATGCAATTACGGTTTCTGTTTCTCAGATTACCCATAGGTACTTAATGAGCATGTTATATTTCGATCAAAGTATAGTATTTCATAGTGAAATGGTCTAGTCTCCTCGAATTAATATTTTAAGAGGTTACATACTACGGTGTAGAACTTCAAGAAAATTGTCAATCGAACCGATTTTTATATTTATGTGTACCAGGCTCGGCCAATGTATCCGATTACACGTGTAATTACCTACTATTTCTGTTTCTCAGATTACCCATAGGGAGTTGTAGCGAACGCCATCAGATTTCGTTGCCGGCTGCGGCATATTTGGTCCCATGGCAGCTCAGCGGAGGAGCTTATCCCAGCGGCGGGGATTTTGCGGTTTAAGGGGCAATGTTCGACGATACCTACACGCTTATCGAAAATTTGGCAAATCCTTGGAGAGTATCATCGAGGAAGGACGAAAGAACAGACAGGAGAAAAGGCTGCCGGGACTATACCGGCCGGGCCGGAGAAAAGAAAATCGTTACCACGGTGTTATTAGCTAAAAGCATCCCCACAGCAACACGGGTATAAATAGGGAAACTCCCGTCGTAAAAACAGGTTAAGGAAGTTCGTACATACGATACGTTCTCGATACACACTTGTAACTCGCTGCGCCACGACGCGACACCCCAGTAATCTGCTCTGCATTTAAACCGACAACGGCTGCCGGAACGTTTGCCAAACTACCGGCTGAAATTATTTTCCGGAAACTAACCGCGACGAGATCTTCGCGATTTCGTTGTTGCGGAAACGACCGATGCAGACGGAAATTAATGTAGAAGCGGCGATGGCGATTATAATTATATGGAGCGTGTAATTACGATATTCTATTACGCGACATTGCGGTGCCTACTTCGTAGTTAGTACTATATGCTTTCGCGTTTGTTCTCGTGTCACTGTAAATTAATGGACTTGTTTCGGAACGTCGGGTCGCGTCGCGTCACGTCGGAATCGCTTATGCCATGAACAGTGGCTTGTCGTTGTGCTTTTGACAAATGAGCAATGTTAATCGGTCATTGTTTCGGGTTGATTACGCGCGGACATGTTTAAATCTTCATGTCCATTTTCAGGGTGTGCAAAACGGAATTGTTTTATTGCGAAACATTATATTATGTACCATGGTGGTTCATTAACTAGCATACAAATAAATGAAAACTTGCGCTTGTTCAACCGACATTGTTGTGTGTCGTGCGCTGGTGCTGCCACGAACACCAACGAAAGACAATATCATAATTCATTCTAAAATATAAGGGAGAAGAGGAAGAACGGTCGGGACAGGCAACGAAAGAGTGTTCGCGGTACCCGATCGAAGTCCGCGGTAATAGGAAGCGGAGCAACATGTTTCTGTTTGTCAGAAGCATGTCCGTAACGCAGCAAAGTGCATTCGATGGGCAAGTGTACTTGTCGAGCGCACGAACCTGCGCTCAGGTTCGCTTGACTCCCCACCCCCATCCACCGTCAGCAGCATGCCCTCGTTCACCCTCCTCAGAGTCCTCTAACCCTGCCGTGCATCCGCGCTTCGTCGACCGGCGCCGTCAGCATCGTCGTCGTCGATCTGATCGTGACGGTTCGAAACGGTCCGAACGAAAGAGAAAGAGAACGACACAGAGACTCTCTGGCCGAAACGAGAAAACCGGAGCAGCGCGTCGCTCGTTAGCACGGTGCTCGAGAACTCGATCAAACGTTCGTTCGTCGATAAAGGAATGGGGGAAAAGGGCGCGAATATCCGACGTTAGATAATCCGATTACCGGGGAATCTGGTAGCGGAGAGATATTTTTCCAATTGCCAGCCGTTGTCGAATGGTTCAGTGTTTCCTGTACACCTGAACTGCAGAGTACCCAGTGCGCCCGTTGTTTTTCCCCGTGACCATTGTTCCCAGGTCGCGATCCTGCTCCACTCGATCCTATTCGATCCCATCCGCCGGGGATCAGAGGATCGCTCCTCCGTGTTATTTCCCCGTGAAACGCTGTGCTTCTCCGTCACGCGGTGGAAAAGGAACGTAATCGCATGGCCGGGCCAAGGTAAGCAAGTTCAAGGCCGTTCTGATAACTCTGATCAATCGTGCCGGCTCGACGGCACCCGGTGTAATAACCCTCGAAAACGTGCGGCGACAAATGGCGAGGCGAAGCGAGACGAGGCGAGGCGAGAGCTCTATGCATCGCTCTCGGTGCACCGATCGATCCGGTTAACGCCGCCGTCATCGGATTTTTATCGAGGAACATTTATCGCGCTCCGCCGAGCCGGAAGCCGCGAATGGTTATCCTTAATCGCGCGTTTCAAATTACCGGTTAGATTAAATAACGCCCGGTGGTGTCCGCCGAGAACGGGGGAGGACCAGCCAGCCACCAATTCGCCGAATGGTTTGTTCGAAATCGACGTAATGCTAACAGCCGGCGGAAAAGGAGGAGTTACCATTCAAATTTTAACGACCGATCATGCGTCGATCCTTCTCTGTTACAGTGACGAACAATTTTCAACGTTTCCTTTTTCACGATATACGTACTTCCGAGCTTCGATGATTCCGAAGTTGATGAAATAAGTTCAGACTTATCGCATCGTTTCCGAGGCAATACGATCGACTCGTGTTTTTCTTTTCAAATCTACAATACCGCTGCAAATGAAAGAACGATCCGTTATGAATAAACCAGAGATCCGATCGAATTGCGGGAGTCATAGTTTACAGGAACAAAGTGAACCAGAGACTCCGAACCGCGGCGTAGTTTTTGTTTCACTTTCAAGCGACAAAGTTTCTCGCCGGTGCTTATCCTCCGCTACTTTGAAATTAACAGATCGATGCTTATAGCTCGACGACGTCTCGCAATTGTAGCCGGCAGTACCGTGTCATTAAATCGCAGAGTGGTAATTTGACCGCGAACATAATTTTTCCCGGCCGGGAAAGAATATACAAGCCGTTTAGAGTTTATTGAAACTTATCGAAATAGAAGAAACCGCTATTGTACCGAGGTATAAGATAATCACACGCGCGGCTAACGTTTCCAGTTTGCTCCCAGATATATATATATATATATGTATAACGAGCAGGTTAATAATCTCCTTTGACGCTGCGCTGCTAGACTCCTTTAGCCGACGTGTCCAATCCGACGTGGCAATTAAGACACAGCACGGAACAAGCAGACACGCGATTTGTCAACGAACGAACCGACTCGACGAAACCTGAACGATTCGCAAAGCTCGAGGAAAGTTTTCCGATTCCCATTTCCACGAGAAAGTCCAAGTATTCTTTAACTGCACTTTGACTTTGTGCTGCGCAGTTATTTCACGACGACGCGACGATTTTGAAACGCCGCTATATTAACAGGTTTCGCGTAAATCGCGTGAAATTGGAATATTCGCGACTACGTCCTAATCGCCGACCAATTACTCGCGTTATTGACACTGGCAATACTAAGTCAGTCGAAAATCGGTTTCTGTATGAAAATTGCGAAAATGCATCTGTGCATTACATTAAAGTATCTCAGTTTTTCGTAACACTTTTCTTAAAGAATGTCTTCTGTAAAGAACATAAATATGTTTAAATTCATTTATTTTATTGTTTAAAGAAATTGTAAATATGCCATGAATGTAAATTTTCTCTTTCGTTTAGGAAATTCACCTCTATGTCAATAAAGCAAAATTTCTACGATTTTCAATGATGTCAAATATAGGTTGATCCATAGTGATTCAAGAACGTAAAATCTACAATAATTTCGATATTTATCAACAAACATGTTAAAGAAGCTTTAAAGAGAAATTGAAAGTGTATACCCAGTTATTTACATAAGGGTAAAGAGCTTCTAATTATGCGAAAATGATCGTGCAGGAAGAATATCCGACGAGGTCGGAAAAAATTCATGGGATTGCAATGAAATAGCTCTAAATCCGTGACAGAGTGAAGTGATCGATACCGCAACATCTGTGACAAGCGACCGACACGCGAGATCTTTGAAACTGGCATAATTCGCAGAAAATGGCGAAGCGTTGCAGGGTTTCACGGCGAAATGAAACTTCGTTTAAAGCGAAGACAATGAGTGGGGCTAAGAGTCTCGCTTGTCTCTCCGAAGCCAGTCGTCCTTTGAAGCACTTGTTGTACTTCCTGCAGGCTATCAAACTACTCAAGGCCAATTGGTGCTTGTAACATGAGTTCTAAAGAGTACGCCGAAGCGAGAAACGTGCACCCTAGCTGGTTGCGCCGCGCCGTGTGTTTCCAATTCGGCGTAAGTTGCTTCTTCTCGCAGTTTGGCCACTTTCGTCCAGATGCATCTCGAGACGGTCTATTAATATGTAAACCCTATTTCGGGCTGCGATGTGTTTACAGGATCCGCCGGTTAACGGAAATACGCTGCATCACCGGTGCATTCAGCTGCCCCGTGCACGCAATGAAAGTCTGAGTACTCCGCCCATGCGATTTACTTTTCATTCGTTCGCTACGTCCACTGGTAGAAACTTCGTATGACTGTTCGAATTTTCGATCGGGTTATGATCGAAAAATGATTTTATGATTATTTACCTTTTTCGATCGACTTGAAATCAACGAAATTTTAACATTTTCTTTGCGTAATAATTTCAACGCGTCCTTTCCTGCTTAAAAAGGAAAGAAAGTGGAAGATTAAACGAAAAATCGAGAGGTCCAAAAATCACTTATTTTCATAAAACATATTAAATTAAATTATTTCTATTACTTGAAAATTCAAATGAATTCACAAATCAGACTTTAGGAAGAAATGTGAAACTATCATATGTAGCGGAAAGAGGCCACCACTCCACAGAATTTCTTGAACTTTTCGGAAGTGCTATACCCAAATCACTCGAACACCGGATCGACCGAACAAGTTTAACTCGAAGGGCAACCGAAGCGAACTGCGACCTAAGTGACAGGATGCACCACTACACCTCCTCGAGTTATGCAATTGTGCTACCTTCCTGCCGAGTGGACCGAACGCCGGCTGCAGACTAAACAACCCGAAACTCTCCAGCGTGTCCTGTGTTTACTGTATTAAGTGTGTCCCGGCATCCTTTTCTCGTGACCTTTGTCAGTGTCATATCATGGGGTCTGTAGATGAACTCCGAAGCAGCTTGAGCACTTCCACGTATCCGATTTTTGTTCCACACCCTGTGTTGTGCCACCGACGCGACGCGACGTGTATAGAACATACACATACATACCTGTCACCGTCCGGCTTCTGGATCGCTACTGGAAATCAGGTTTGCCGGGCTGTTCGGTTACAAGCTTTGATCCTGTTTTCTACAAACTGTGCCAGGCCCGGAGGTAAATATGTGCTGAAAATTTCGGGGAACATTTTGCCGTCCAAAAGGGTCACAAATTTCGTTTGATCATGCGGTAGCCGGGACACGTATATTGACACATTCTTTTTTTATTTTGTTTCCTAGTTTCGGCTTTTCGTGAGATACACAACGGAGGATCGAATTATCAGAGTACACTTGCAATGTTACGTCGAAGCAATCAATTTCCAAATACCTTATCGTTGGATCTTTATGCAAATTCTTAGTTTCTTCGCTTGTTTTACAAAAGTCTGGAAAACAATTCTTTAAACGGCTGGAAGATTCTTTGTGCTGAATATATTAGCGTAATCAGTCTTTCTTAATATGCAGGTTTTCTTGTACTTTACAAGCTTGCGCATGCCATAAATACATAGATATCCGTAGTCTGCTTATTTGATGCAAAATTCGAATAATCGAGGTACTACATCAACTACATACAGGGTGTCTCAAAACTTCTACAACATCTTGAAATGGGCGGTTCCAGAGGTCATTTGAACCGACATTTTCCTTTCGCAAAATGTCCACCGTTTAGAAGTTATATTAACGGAAAACACAGACCAATCAGAGCGCAGCTACAGTGAACGGATTCCGGCTCCAGCTTCCGGCGTCGCGTTGCCGTTGGACCAGTCAGAGTCCGTCCGCTGTAGCCGCGCTCTGATTGGTCCGTGTTTTTCGTTAATAACTCCCAAATAAAGCCGCGACGGCCATTTTTGCAACGGAAAATGTTGCTGGAAATCACCTCAGCAACCTCCCATTTCAGGATGCTGTAGAACCTGTATAACCAAAATTCACTACCGTCGTCAATAACCGGAATACCCGGGTATCCACCTCCGTTTTATTCTTTTTCTTTTTATAAACACTGCATCTGAACATTTTGGGTATATTACGTTTGTAATCGACTGTTACTGCCTAGAACCAAGTTTTTAAGACCTCGGCTAGCCGAAAGGACCGTGCCAGATAACATAAATGGGCCTTTAATGGCACACCGTATGTAGAAGCGCCTCCGTCTTGCTACATACATACATATACAGCATGAATTCGATAAAGCGGGACACCTACATATCTCCGTTACTTTTCGTTGTACAAAAAAACTTCGTAGGACAAAGTTACACTGTTTGAAGGGCCACATATAACGGTGTAAGGGAAAAAAAATTTCAAGGTCATTTTTATGAGATTTCAAGGTTATCGATGTTTTTTAAAATGGAATGATATATTTTCGTTAACGTAATGTTGTAGCTGACAAAATAACAAATTCATGCATGTAACACAATATGACCTTCAAATGACCTTCAACCCAGAAAAATGGTATAAATAAAATTCAACGTGTAAGATTCATTTGATGTATTTCTGTTACGCCAAATGTCACAATCCCCACTGGCAAAAGTTTACACGATTTACAAAGTCTCTACCATGAACTTCTTGATGAATTGATAGGTGAAAGGGGTGAAATTTGTGTTCCTGGAGTATTTGCACTACACATTTTTGACTAATGCCACTTCCTCGTGCGATTTGCCTCGTACTAGCATGAGGGTTTGTATTCACTGCTGCCAGAACATTAATTGTGTTTGCTTCATTCCTTACAGTCCTCACCTTTGTACGTTTTTTATTTTCGACACTACCAGTTTCACGGAATTTATTTATCAAATTGGAATAAACGGAAACTGATGGACAATTACGATTAGGAAATCGGTCCTTGTACAACTGCACGGCTTCTCCTAAACACTGTCGACTTTCTCCATAAATGAAAATCATATCAATCTTATCTTCCTTCGAGTAACGCATTGTGAAACGTTCATCGATAAACTGATCGAGAAATCTTAGAAACTGTGGAAATCTGATAGCAAGAAGGTCTTCCGAGTAATTAGTAGTGGATAAACACGATTCTGTACGAACGTATAGGTGAAGGTATATCATAATTGTCCTCCTGTCAACACCGAATCTGTTATTAAGGGATGTATTTTTGAACATTTGGCGTAACAGAAATACATCAAATGAATCTTACACGTTGAATTTTATTTATACCATTTTTATGGGCTCAAGGTCATTTGAAAGTCATAATGTGTTACATGCATGAATTCGTTATTTTGTCAGCTACAACATTACGTTAACGAAAATATATCATTCCATTTAAAAAAACATCGATAACCTTGAAATCTCATAAAAATGACCTTGAAATTTTTTTTCCCTTACACCGTTATATGTGGCCCTGCAAACAGTGTCACTTTGTCCTACGAAGTTTTTTTGTACAACGAAAAGTAACGGAGATATTTAGGTGTCCTGCTTTATCGAATTCACCCTGTATAGTTTATTATGCAAACAATCATATACTGCCAAAGAGAACCAATCGGCATAGACTAGTTTTGCGACAATTGGGTACAGAACTCGTTACACCCGTTATTGAATGTCGCCTTCAAAACGTGCAAAGTATCAGGCATTATAGCACAAACATTGCTGTCGATAGCGTTCTTGGCCAGTATACTAGTTCCTCGGACATTCAGCCTGGGACTTCTCAAGCTATAGATAATTCGGGAAGAAAGGTTATAACAGGCTCATGCCACTTATGCTATAGAGCAGCAGTAAAATACGCAGTAGAACTAGAAAATCTTGCACCGTGTGCAACAAACCAGTCTGCGTTGAGCATTCGGTAACCGTAAGAAAATGTAAAGAATGTGTCTAAAAATAAATGATTGAGGTTTTTTACATATATGTTTTTATCTATTTAATTATCCCTGTAATGATATTGTAGTGTTCATTCGTTCATAATCTTACGTTCCTATAGGTGGATACCCGGGTATCCTGGTTACTGAAATTCGGGTATGTCGACTTTGACGGAATAATTCTCCGAAACCAATACAATAAAAAGAAGTCTAAAAGTATATTTCTCTTTCAAAATGTTCAATTAGAGATTACCCAAGCGTCCATGAAGAAATTTCCTCAAAATTTTTATGAAACACCCAGATGGACACCCGGGTGGTCGGTTATTGACATCAGGTTTAAGCAAGCAAATATCATCCAAATTGTGTCTTGTATGGTATTGTTTCAGTAAGCAAAAAATTTCGAAAATTTGTAAAATTTATGGCATTTCTTCTTGCCATTTCTCAAGTATTTGGCGGAAATTTCTTCGGACGGTATGCTGATCTGGTAGTTAGACAGGGTAGCTTCTGCAGCGGCCTTGGCTGCTTCTTCATTTCCCGAGACGTTACTGTAAACGCTCTGTGTAACGAACGAGTGAGCTAACACAGATCTCAGAAGAGGGGGTGTACATTAGAGCGTGGCGGTGTGGGTTATGAGAATTAAAGAGATCGAATGAAATGTTTCGCAGCGCAAACGCGGATGATGAAAACAGGTCTGGCCAACGGCTCTCTGTGCTCGCAACACAGTAAAAGGCACAGAGAGCATGGTTGCGTAATGCTGCCTTATTGCTCGCCGGAGGAGAAAGTTGGCCTTACGACGTCTGCAGCTCTTTTATGCGCGCGCGCGGTCGCACGCGTCTCGCGTGCACGCTCACACACACAACACGGACACGCGTCGCCAGCGCACCCAAGCGGAGGCCTGCGTATACGTGTGTCTGCGTGTATGGGTCAGATCGTGCAGATCACGATCGGACTATTCTGCGAACAACCACCTCCTTTGCACTTCCAGGCAAAGTTCGGGAAAAAATTAACGAGGAAGTTCACCACGAGGGGTCTCCCATACTCTGACCATCGGACGAGTAACATATTTTTCAGAATTTCGTGGAGTTTCGGCAAACATGCGACCCCCTTCGTGAATGATACGTCAATATAGAACAGGAGCGACAAAATTATGCTTGTTTTGATTGACGATGGTTCGTCATTTACAAAAATGAGCGGGTGTAACGTAAAACGGTAAACACATTCGAAGAATGTACTGCTAGTTACAGAAAATTCAACTAATCATTAACAAGAGAAATCTTTAACTGCAAATCTTTGAAGAAAAGGGTGTTTAAAAAAAATCTGTTTCAGAAAATTAAACTAATCATTAATAACAAAAATAGAATTTTTTTTAACACCCTTTTCTTGAAAGATTAACAGTTTATTGGTACTGGTACCGGTAAAAATGTTATTCGTGCGGAAACCAGTGGGTTTGTTTTAGACCCAGTCATTTCTATACCAATATGTATTTTTTAAATTTAAATAATATAACATGTTTCATCAGTATTATCGATCACCCTGTGCTTGTACAGGTCCCAGCTGGATAACACCATAGATTTGAAGGAAAAGGGCGACTCCATTGGAGCTGGTACCGAGAAAATGAATCTATCGATTAGATAGCTTCACCGGGAGTGGAATCCGGATCTTTCGCTTCTCGGGTGATTGCCAGAACCAATTGAGCTATCCAGGCCATCAAAGAATTCTTCTCTTTCCAGTGCAATATGTAGACTATAAATATTAATGCGTTCCATATCACTCGTAAGCTCATATTCTTAATCTATAAAAATATTTACGTAACTACTCTATCCACGTATGGGTAGCAAAATTGAAAGCGAGTTAAGAAAACGTGACAATTTATAACTTCGATTATAAAGAATATAAAACTACAGAAAAGTGCTACGATGAATAACGCTACAAGATAAATATCAATTTTAGGTCAAGCTAGCCTGAACAGTGCGGCAACATTAATAAACATTCAGACTGTAATCTATTCAGTAAAATGCATTGTCAGAGTAGATAAATATCTACTGAACTTTGCTGTTTTAAAACTTGTTTTCCACAATATCGTGATGTGAATTAAAATAGCTGTCGCTCACGACAAAAACAATCAATCCCCTTTATTTCTAATTCGCCACAGTAAATGTAAAATCTGATTATTTCATACTGAATATTAAAATTACAATAAATCAATTATAAAATCGTTGACTATAGCCATTTTCATTCAATTCGAACGAATTTATATTACAGCCCAATAATTGAATACACTTAATTCACGTTACACAATATTTTATCATCCCAAGAAGCATGTTTTCCTTTTTAGGTAAAGTATAATAATACACGGTACCAGCGTGTGACTCGAAAGTAACAAAAAAGGATATAATTATTCGAAATTGCTGTAATGAATGTTATTTAATCGCGCGACGTCTGACAAGGTTTCGCAAAATTAATATTCTTTATCCGTCGATACGTAAATATAGTCGGCTCAGAAGAAGTACGCGGATTCGTTAAAATCTCTCTGGTCGATATATTGTCCGTGACTCAAAGACAAAGGACGCTTTGTCATGATGTAATTACGGTATATTCATCCTTTTGTATGGAAAATTATGAAAGCCCTCTCTGCTGCACGAGAAAACTGCGCTCTCCCATGAAAGTGACTCATTAGACGTCTTTTTCTTTGTTAAACGGAATTCTGGAATTCGACGTGTTACAATTAGACTCGATCTCGTTAGAATGAAATGTGACGATGCGACGACTTCAGAATTGCCTTTACCGTCAACGACCGTCTTATCCATAACAATTTGCCGAGATAATTAACTCACAGTCAAATATACTGGGCGTCTACGAAATCGAGCACCTTCGACATACGAAAGCTCTAAAGTAAATGGAAAATATGGAAAAAAATCCCCTTTCATTTTTGCTAAGGCGTGTTAATAAACCTTAAAAATATTTCTTACCGTAAAATATTCTTCTCATCGATTCATCGATAACAAAAGAAATATAGTATAAAAAGAGAGTCATTCTCGGATCAATTTCAGACAATGTTGATGTTTAAATTCAGTCGGTAATGAACGATTAATTAAATTTTTTGTTGGAAAACACGTGTAAGAATACGTACTACTGCTGTTTTAGAATACTCGTCTAATTGCGAGTCCTTGCAACGAGACTTTCGAAAGTTAAGTTGTAAAAGCGTGAACATTTTCTGATTTGACAATATCTGATGGCAGTATCGTGTTGCTACAGAACGAAAGGTAAACAATATAAGTAACCTCAGCTCATTACCCGCGCACACACGTGCACAACAGCCGCTTTAGATTCATATCGTAATGAAAATTTCCACTTTCGAATTCATTTCGTAATACGAAACGCACTGTTACGATACAAGCTCGAGCATTATACTTGCGCGAATACACACAGGAGGAAGGAAAACATTGCTTTCACATTTTAAATTGCGTTGCGTGGAATTAACGCGGGTGCACAACACTTGGAGCACCTTATCGCGGTAAGTAGATCATCGTGGAATACATTTCCAAAGAAATTTAACCTGCGAAACGCCGTCGGCGATCTGCAGAACGGTATTAACGACCGACGCGCTGCAAGCTCGCGTTATTTTAATACCAATAATAGATTGCCTTCTTAAATGGAACACCACCGATAAGTCAAATATTATTCTGCTCGGATCCGTTTGCACACGAAAGTTAGGAGATAACATACTGATTGTATCGCTCAATTCTTTTGCCATTTTACTGAATGAAATCTCGTTTGCGTGCAATACCATCGGTTCATGTATTTAACGCTACAATAATTAACAGTCGACATGAACGCGGATTAAAAAAATGTTGTTGCTTAGTGGGTCATTTTTGACTCAGGAATTGAACGTGTAGCAATGCTGTAGCGATTTTGAACAACTTCGAAGTTCTTATAAGTAGATTGCGAATTTTATGCATTTCTGAGAAAAAGTAACTGGATCCAAATTAAATAGCATTCATTAAAAAAATTTCTATGGTGCCGTCCTCTTGATGCTCCAAGCACGTGCTTACTTTGCTGATCAATCCAGTACTGAGCTTATCGAGGTTAATACTTTTGTTGAAAAATAGCAAAATTATTACCCAGATAGCTTGTGACGTCTTAAAGACGTCTGAAACTCCAACAACAGACAGTATAGATTTTCGTGTTCTTAAAAATATGCGTGGGAAGTATAGAGGAACTCCCGCGAATATCGCAGATGGTTATCGACATAAGGGTTGAAGCTGGCCGATCGACAGGCTATGGACCTTTATGCTAAATGAAAATTGCTTAAAACAGCAATGGCGCGGCGCACAACTGCGGAGATATACGTAGAGATGCTCGCGCAAAGACAGGGTTCCCAGGTCGGAATTTCAGGAAGAAGAGACGAGAGAACGCGGCCCGCATTTGGCTATGATACGTTCTGTTGATTTCGCAAGGGGTACACGATAATGGATCCGCCGGTGCATCCGAGAAGGAGCAACCGGTTAGCTTTGTCTCAGCGATGTCTAGCGGGGCGGTCGTAATAGCGGCTGTTATAGCGCGTGACATAAGGCCGTGCCTCGCATCGTGCCGTAAAAATTGCATTTTCTCATGAAAGCCGGATGAATCATGGTACGAGAGTGAGAGCGCGAGCATGAACCGTGCACATACACGCGCGCACATGTACGCGTTGCACCCGAGTCCTCTCTCTTCTCGTTTCGTCTTTTCTCTTCTCTTCGGGCCACGGCTATGTACAGTAGGCACGTTCTTTTATAGAACGTAATAAGATTTCGCTGTTACGCTTGCGAGCGGTCTTTCTGAAGTAAAGACGGCTCGTATTGTGAGAAAGAAACCGCTGCCACTCACTGGGACAGAATAAAGCGGATCCGACGAGGTCCTGGGCAATTTCGACGTTTCACCACTCGCCCGTCCAGCTATGCACGCCCGGAAACTGCACACGTACCGTGCCGCTCGCAATTAGACCGAGGATGTTTACGCGAATTCCCGTTTCATGCAAAAATTTTAGAAAACTCGGGGTTGCAAGCGTCACTGCATTATTTGATTCGTTGAATCATTTGTCAACCCACATACGCTTCTCAAACACAGTCGCATGAACAATTCCAACATACGGTAAATGTACCATGCTGTTTCTTAGATCGTACAGTTCTACTTTTTTTGTGACCTCGCCGACCGCGTAACCACTTTGTAGTAACTCCCTTATGAGCCAATTCTTCTAATATTTGCGGCGCAAAATTGACTACAAGCTGCACAATCTACCTTTACATAAAGTACCTACTCGTGGAAAAAAAATTCATTAATTTCTTAAGAAAAAATTCTCAAAATTCGCGTGTTCTTGATCGCTTAAAAAAAAAAGACAACTAGTGCATCTGTGAAACGCACGTGCAGCACAGCACTCTTGAAAAAGTATCACCGTGAAAATTTAGGTTCGTTTGAGCCATTCGTTTTCCAGCTCTAACATTTCTTTCTAATTGCGAAGGGAAAAGAAATATGACTTGTTCCGCTTGTTCCAGTTGCGTGAATCACCCTGCGGATAGAATTAGGTAAACGAATTTTGCCCGTTGATTTGTGCTCCTCGCAAATTGGCCCACGCGACTCTATATTTGCATAAACATCCGTCACGGGCTTTGTAATAAGTAATAAGCCGTCGCCCCGTGGTAAATGATCTTTTAACAGCGAACGCGCGAGCACATTGCGAGAAAAGAGCTGCAAGTATTCTAAAATTATCTTCTCAAGGAAACAGTAAACTGACCTTATTTCATGAATTCTTTTCCTCGAGAGTAAAATCGAGGACCACGACGCAGCGCGACGCAACGCGACACGACGCGAGCACATATTTCGAGGCTAGAGAAAACTCCTCTGCTTACATTCAAAGGTAATGTATACAAAGTGGTCTTGCTGAAATTTATTTTAACTGCCAGCTACCCCGTGGAACAAACTTTTATTCAGATGCTGCAATTAAATACTGTCTCTGTTTCGTTTGCTTTCTATTCTCGTCTCTTTCCCGTTATGCTGAACTTCATAAACGCATTATCGTTATACGTTTGTTTCCTCCAATTGAATACAAATGTCGGTTCTTTGGATCTAAAAATATGAAAATATTCTCTTTCAGTGGGCACAGTTATTTGTTATGCAACAAAAATGTATTATACAAATTCGAAGACCGGCCTATTCAGCCTAAACTTTTGATATTAAATTGCATATTTTACGACACCGTAGCAAAACGTTGTCGAACCAAATTCCGCAAAATTATATATCGTTGGTGAAAATTAATTTCCATGCATATTATCCATCCATAAATTGAAATACGTCGATATGCAATTAATCAACGTCTCTATCACTCGAGGTTCGTGTCGCAGTATTTATAATTCTAAGTAACGTAAAAGTTTTATCGGAAGAATTAAATATTCTCTAGTGGCATTAAAACAAATCGAGCCGCGATATACGCACGTACACGGAAGCGGAACATTTACGAGCGATAAAGCATTAATTTACGTTTGCCGTCCGAAAATACTGCAGGCTGATGAGCACCGTGAGAAGCGAATTAAAATTCCGCGGTGCGCTACACCTAATGAGACATAAACCGGGCTATTGAATAGACGATAAATCCGAGTGATTCATTTTCACAAGCTTTTCCGAAGCGAGCCGCTTCAAAACTGCTCTCGTGTGTTTGCACTCGAGAGGTTTTTTTGCCGAACAAGTAAATTCCACGGTAGCAACATTCTCCTCTGACTTACGGGGGAAGTCCTTCTATAAAGTAAACGTTCGATCGTGAGAAACAAGAAGCTCCTTTAAAGCTGGCCTAGGAACGTATAAGTAAATATTTTCGAACATTCTGGAAAGTGTGTGCTGCTACAGAAATGGAGAGATTAGGCCCTCGGTCGAGCACGCCTCCCTAAGAATGTCAAGAGCTCGGGAATTTTAATTTCGGTGTCAAACTGTAAAAAAACTAAATGAAAATTGACAAACTGTAAAAAATAAAATAAAATGTTAGTGTTTAAATCCTATATTTTAATCAATTTTGTATTGAATTTTAAATGTGAAACTAGTCGCATAGAACATAAATTGCAGGGGCTGTTATTTAATATTATTGTTGTAGTCATTGATTCTGCGGTGAAGATTGTATCAATCATTTTGAAATATTTCTTCCAGTTTCATTTTTTAGTTTTCTGCGTTGCGCTTTTCTTTGACGCATTGCTCCACATTGACAAACCAGTAATGCACTCGTGTAATTTGACAGAGAAGACGGAAAAACTCAGAATCGAAAAAAGTAGTCGCCATCATACGACTTTCGACTTGTCGATAGGTGGCCTAAACATCGACTTCCACCATTTCCTGTGTCGTAAATCAATTTCACCGTGAAAATTGCTTTCTCTCGTAAAAGCGTCATTATCTGCATACAATTGCTTGCAGTTTTCCATTTCTTTGATTATCGATGCATTCTTGACTCGCAAAATAGAACGAACGAAAAACATGTCCCCATTGTATCAACGACAAAAAATGTTACGTTAATAGATAAACGATCTTCGAGGATATTTTCACACATGTCCCGATACAATCATTAACAGAGAATATTCGATTAAAGTCGTGAATATGATTTTTTAATTAATTATTTGGCCTGTATTACAAATGAAGAATAGATTTTCATGTATATGTTAAAGAAATATGACGGAAGAGTTACTGATATTTCAGAAAAACATCGACAAACGATGAATGCATATTTATGTTTAATTCTTTTTAAAAACCTGTATGCGTCAGTCCATCTTGCATATTTGTCATCGTGCGTTATGTTTCATTTGGAAATGTCTCCTATAAACAATTTATTAGCGACAAGTTTGGCATCATAGCAGAGTTGTACTGCCATTTAATAAATTTCGTAATATCGCAATACATTAAGGATCACATTATATTATTTATTTGAAAGGTGTCTCGTATAAATAATTTAATATTGATAAATTTAGTAAATTGCACTGTTTCAGAGACGCGTGTAAAATATTCAAGAAAATGAAACACAGAAAAATATTACCATTTCGTTTCCCTGTCACTATTGACACCCGATAATACATTACACGTAACCATGATAGTCGAATAGGATTCTCATGGTCGTTCGTGTGATTCGTTGCAGGTGTTTACGATCCTCTCAATCGGTTAATCGGCGAGATTGCGAACATCGAACCTTACGAAGATCGCCGTTAAAATCGTAGAATTTGATCTAAGGATTTTTCCTTGTCGGGTCTAACGATGACTCATAAACATTCATAGAATTACTCATCTTGGTATAATGAGCGACCTATGCGTCGATATCCTTGAAATCCTCTGATGATTCTAAGTACACGAAGATTTTTTATCCACATTTTTCTACTTAAGTCTACGATTCCACGCCTTTCTCTTTTCCTAACTTCTTATACGCATGCAATTGATCATCCTCTCTTTTGCAACATTTTATATCAACAATATTTCACTTGAAATTATTGGTTGCTGAAACTGATAATGGTTAAATGTTCGACTATTTCGATCAACTGCCAACGCGGAGATTATTTATTCGATTAGAAAGTAGATAATGTTGCAGATAAAGTAGTCAGCTATTTTGATTTGGTAATTACGGAAGATAGTTATTTCGTCATGGCCGCATACACATTCCGTGAATATTCCCTTTCATTAATACGATTCTATGTAATTACGATCACTTGCGGATATTACTTAATTTTTCCACGGCAGCAATACACTTTTTCGGAAGTTTATATTTGATTATTGGTCATTGCGTGGACAATAATCGCTAGATGAGAAACTATTTTTATTACTGTTGATTTTGTGTGTTCTCCGAAGGATTTCTTATGGTAGAGTTTGAAAGAGTTTTAAAAAGAACTAGTTTGTTGAAGACAAAAATTTTTAGGATCGTTTTCATGAAAACTTCAACGACGGTGCAAATGTAAAGTGAGAAATACGTCTTTGAAATAAAGATGAGGGTAACGTAGCAACCGGGAATTGAGAGTCCAGCTACGCATAAAAAACTCTATCACCCCCATTTACAGAGAAAATATGCCTTCGTAAAAATCGTACGTCAAACACAGTTCCCACACTCAAATAGAACATATAATGAATTGGCCCCGAAAAGGGTAATCTGGTGTGTCACTTACAGTTCGAGTGCTCAAACGCGACACATGCAAAGCGCCAAAGAGTTAAATTGACACTAACATTCCATCTGTACGTGAAGGGTTATTTGAAATTATCGATATCGATTACCACATATAACTATTCTGCAAGGTTAGAGGGTTGATTACAAGTTGCGAACATTTTAGAATATTAACAATAACAGATAAAACCTGAGATAAAAACTATTTTTGTTACAAAAAAAGTATCGATGCAACAGTATAACCGTCGCTCGATTTTTCAAAAATAAAACTCACTCGTTGCAAATTAAAAAAATGAACAATATTGTTTTATCAAAGGGATCGGTACAACAGCGTAGCTATCGTTTGGTTTCTCAACAGATTCGGTTGTTTGAAAATTGCTAGTTGAAGATATCGCATATCCAAAAATAAAGAACAATAAAACAAAAACGCTGACGAACTGAGCAATGAAAAATATAACCAAATATGAAAATGATTTTAGTGGAAAAAAATTGGAGAAATTTTATCAGTAAAAATAGTAATAACATTATTTTTAATATTGTTCAAGCAGTTTACCTAATTTAATTACATTAGCGAAACACAATTGTACATAATATTCCTTTTTCCATTAATATTCGTACACTCGTAAAAAGACGATTTTTTAAAAGGAACTTTTTTAATATCGGACGACGTGGATTTTTTTTTGGGAAGTTACGTTGGTTTGTAACAATTGATATGTTACATAACACCGTGTTGCTAATGACCCTGGATGTTGAAGCAACATTAAATAAATAAATTGTAGTAGTAGTATAACGTGAAAAAAATTTTTGAGAAAAATTGCCGGTCGGAATTGTTGAGAAAATGCTAAATGTTGTATTTTACAACTTTTTCGTGTGGGTCTATATTGAAATTTTAAAAAATACGTTTTATAGATCTGTGTCAATTGTATGCATTGTGAAAGTTTGAAGATGGTAAAAATTGCAGTTTTTCACGATTTTCAGCCTCTAACTGCAATAAATCTAAGGATTCATAGATCTTTCAATGCCTGTCATATTTTCTCGCATCAACCGATTTCGATAAAATTTGCACAATGCATATAACTGACGCAGATCTACAAAACGTATTTTCTAAATTTTCAATATAGACCCACATAAAAAAGTTGAAAAATGCAACTTTTAGTGTTTTCTCTATAACTCCGAGCAATTGCAATTTTTGAAAAAATTTCTTTTCACATCATGTAACAAACTAACTGGTCTAACTTCTCGTAAAAGTTCACGTCGTATAGTCCAATATCGAAAAGTTATCGTTGTTTTAAGAGCGTTCGAATATTAATGGGTGTCACTGTACCTGCAATTTCCGCAGTTTAATTGTAGGCACCGTTTGATTAACCAAAGAATTCGGTCGTCCAGGACCGAACAGCTGCCGATTCCGCATAACTGTGGCATTAGGGCGTTTAGCGGTCTACAGCAACCGCAAAATTCATGCGTTCGTATTTGACTTTATGGCTGCTCAACAGCATCCGTTTACTTTCTTTCCTCGTTCCTTTGAACTGTTACCGTTTTTCCGTGGTTCTTCCTGTTTGCAATGGCCCCGCAGCGTGTTCGCGCAGCTGGCGCTGTTCACCAGGACGCATGATGTCACGCATTGTCACTAACGAACAGGAACTCTGGTAATTAGTACGATTTCCATTCCGGGGAAATTCTACGTTTACCAGAATACGCAGTGGAACACTTGACATCCTTCGCGGACTTGTGAAACAGACCAAGGAAACAGCTCTGTTGAATTTTCTTTTCATTCGATACCATCAGTCGAGAAACTCGCGAAACCTTATTCAACAGAATCTTTTCTATAAAGTTTATAAACGCTATTCACTGAAGAAGTATCTGTATAACAATCCAAGACGAATGATTGCCCCACTTCTATATATATTATGTTATCTTTCGGTCCAATTGAATACACCCCTCAATTCTATTCCGTCAATATTGTGTTGAATTATTCAGTATAAAATTAATTGGAAATTAATCGAAGTAAGGTCTCGTTCGATGAAAATAACTAATTGATGCAATGTTCTTCAATTATATTCTAAAGTTACAGTGGAAAACCTTTTGTGAACTAGTATTTTTTTAATTGATGCTATAAACTTTTTGATTTTGCGATTTCAAGTGGAAATAGAAGTAATAGCCATCCGAGGTATAAAATTCTAAATCCTGTAATTAATATAGTTTCGAAGTTTTCTTTCCGAGGGGATATTCTTGTCGAAAGAAAGTAGAATAGTATGATAATCATTTTTTACCTACTTTCGCCGCCTTAAGCACGGGAACTTAACTTTGAAAAATGGGTAGTAGTTTCCTGTGGTAACTTCCTTGGGAACTGCATTATCTTCACTGGGAGAATCGAAAAAATTTCTAACCAAAGCTATTTCGTTTGCAACATCCTTTTTCCAGTATCTCGCGGCCGGTTTTTACGAAAGAAGACTCTCGGTAACCAGGAAGAAACGCCTGCGTCTTCTGCCGTGAATTATTTTAATTCGAAATAATTAGAAATAAAGGAGTCTTGTTATTTTAGAGTTCACAGTTAGACAGCGAAGGTCCCTTCAGCGAGACGTTTGTAAAGTTCCAATAGAATTACTGGCTAAAATGAATTATGTTCATTGTTTGGTTACCCTAATCCAGAGGTGGAGAACTTTTTACCATTAGAGGCCACATTTAAATTAGGCAGTAATACAGGTGGCCGCTATAATTTCTTATATTTCACTGTTGGTATTTGTTGTTTGTTTAAGCATTCTATTAATTTTCAAATTTTCGGGATCTATTGGGTCGTTCGGAAAATCATTTCGTTTTCTCAAGGTAAAACGAAAGCCTATTATTCACTATTTAGAATAAGTTTTATAACATTTTGTTGTATGATCTGTTGCGATTATTCAGGCAACTTAAAGATCCCATACTCGGGAAATTTCTATTTTTTATTAACCAAAAATTGAGTTATAGGACTTTACTCGAACGAAATCATTTTCCGAACGACCTAATACTATACATAATTAAATATTAAATTTCCAGTGTTACTGGCGCTATGGTTCGATCAATTAAAAAATCAATAAACAATTTTGCAGATTATCAAATAATCATCGACGTTTCGATTCACTTTTGAATCATTTTCAAGATGTATTTGTTTGCGTTTGTTTTTGATGTGAACTAATATTTGAATAGGAGCATCGTGACATCAAGCACATGCGTGTGTTCACACTGCTTGCTATCACTACACTGAGTGTATTCGACACGATCTAGATTATATTAATCGATATTCGACGGTAAATTTGAACGAAACATAGTACTTCTTTTAACCACGTGTGTGAATATACCGAATCGGTAAATTCATTTATTAACATTCAATTGTAGTTGGAAAAGATTTAAATGAATATTTTTTTTATTTATGTGACAAAGAATTATTTAGTGATTTGAAAATATAAAATTATTTAATTTGGAAAACAATGTCATCGTAAAACATTACTGATTCAGTAATGTTGCGTAATATTCATGTATCTTTGGTGTTTCATACCTAAGATTTACGCTATGGTGTTTAATCATATGAATTGTTCCCAGTAATAATCTTTGATGTAAATTAGCTTCTTTGTCTATGATTTTAATATTTTGAAAATCAAATCTATGATCCAACTCCAGGGAATGTTTCGTCAAAGCTGTGTGTTGTGTTGGTGGTAAAAAAGTATTATGTTTATGTACAGTAATCCGTGTGTCCAAGTTTCTAAATGTTTGTCCAATGTATACCAATTCACATCCCGAACAAGGGAAAATAATAATTAAATATTAATTGATACAAGAGCTAGCTTTTATGAAGGCCGCGCAAGAAACTCACGGAGGCCGCACGTTCACCACCTCTGCCCTAACCCATTCGCACGACGACATTTTTGACTGTACGTTGAGACTGTTTGAAACAACGATAGACACCGGCGCGCAGCGTTTGCCTCGAATGAGTAGACAGGCGGCTGATGGTTTAAGTCTAAGTCGACCGAGAAGCTTCCAACTCTGTAGTTGAATCTATGAGGTTGGCTAGGTGTTGTGCAACAGTTGACATCTCATAGAAGTTCCCGCGAAGCGGAACAGCGAGGTTAAACGATGATACTTCGAGATGCTTGAAATTCCCTTGCGGGGCAGCAGCGGATTCGGTCTGCGGGGGCCATCAAAGATTTCTCGTCCCGCCGGTTTATTTGCTACTTTCTCGCAGAATTTCTTTTCATGGATCCCTTTGACGGGGGAGGGGACTCGCCCCTTTCCTGCCATTGCTTTGACATTCAAGCGACTCGAGCAACTCGACACTCCGGGCGCAATATTATTATACAACCCGTAGTTCGGTCTCCGACCTGGCGCGGCATACCTATCGGCCCAACAGCAATAAAATTGCAACGCGCGTTTCGAAACACCACCACCGTTCCCCGAGAAACACCATTGTCCGATCGACGCCTGTCATTCAAGGAATCATATTCAAATTACACAGCGCCGCGCCGATCTGTCGAAATAATGAGAAACAGTTGCAAAAGTAAATTCAAGAACCTTGTTGCTCCGCTAAGGTATGTACTCGGCGAGAAACAGTTCGCTAACTATTTGCAGAACACTCGTG